>CM030879.1:18753747-19353747 GCA_018132145.1 Boehmeria nivea var. tenacissima
GTAAATCAATCACCATCTTGTAATGTGTCCGTTGTTGGATACATAGTAGATAATTGAAACCTTGATACTAGAACATTATGAGAGTAATAATTACCTTTTAAGTTTTTTATGTATTATTTATTTTTTTCCTGCTGGTTTTCATTCATCGTCGAAAGTCTTTCTTGCAGTACGAGATTGATGGAAGGGATCCAAATGGATATGTCGGTTGCATGTGGTCGATTTGCGGCATTCATGACCAGGTTTGCTCTCATCCAATTTATGCTTCCATTGGCTATAGAATTAAACAGTAGAGCTAGAGATAACAGCAATCACATTGTTTTATTTATGTTTGAACGCATTGCTTTCCAATGCAATGCATAGTTTTCCCTTTTCACGGAGAGTTAGATGCCTTTCCATGTTTTGTCATGAATGTGTTTATGGATTTGCACACAAAGTATCTGTTGCTCGGGTTGAAATGTGTTATAATCGATATATATATATATATATATATATATATATATATATATATATATTGGCAATTCAGGGTTGGAAGGAACGACCAGTATTTGGGAAGATTCGGTATATGAACTTCGCGGGCTGCAAAAGGAAATTTGATGTTGATGGGTACATCGCATATGTCAAGCGGCTTGTGGGCGACATCAAGAAGCGAAAACCAGAAAATCAGCTGAGTGGAAAGGCCAAGGAAATCCGCATTAAGCATCTTGATTTCTAACTGACTGAACTGTCAAACATTAATCTTCAGAAGGCACTATTACCCATAGCTTCTTAAGATTTGGAATCGTTTACAGAGTGAAAGCGTTGTTAGAATTTAGGCCTTGTTTTGAGTGATGAGCAGACACTAGACATTGAACTAAAAAAAAACTTAGTACGACCATGTAACACATCACATTGGCTTGATTTTATAAGGTACACAAATTAATTGATTTTTATTGTTCATAAAGATGTAGATGAGTAATTTAGATGATGAGACATGATGCATCAAAGTTGCTTATTCGATGGACACAAATTTAAGTACATTCAAGAAAAATAGGAAAGAGAAACTACAGAAAAGATATTAGGGTTTTTTTTTTCATTTTTTTAATGGTCTTTTGAATTAGTGAGTTAAAATTATACACACTTAGGTATCGCATACTCATGACTTTGGCGCCTGTCCTATGATACAGAGCCCATCTAGAATGTGCCAGTGACACACTGAGCCAAATGTCTCAGAATTTTATATTGAGCATATTCAAAAATTGATATAATGAAATGATTTGTGTTATTATATAACTACAAATTGGACTGAAACCCAACAGAATATTCTCAAGCACATCAACTCTTCTAGATCTGTAGGTCATCCAGTGAGAATTCATTTGCTGTTAGCATCTTCAGTTTCTGCAAATTAACCAAAATCAAATTTTGAGTAACAAGTTGAAAGGACAAAACATACGAGATGATTTTCAAAAACATATTACAGCACGTTGGAAGTTGAAGATAAACATAATTACCGTTAAAAATTGTGGCGGGTCATCAAGGCTTGAGGAGCCTAGAACAACTTCCCGGTTTAGCTTACTTGTAAGCTTATGGCAAACCCTAAGCTGAAAATGAATCATTTTGTTAGACCCAATAGACCTGAAAAGGCAATCCAATAAGGTTGGTAAGAAATAAATCAAATGTCTCGTACCTCCGATCTTGTAGCACCACCAACAATAAATACGAAAACACGTTGCCCCATCTTCTTGAAATCACTGGATGCATGTCTTAGTATCGAATCACTGCACTCAGCAGAAAGATAAATATCAAAATAATTAGCAAAGGAAAGACAATTTACTCGAAATATTCAGTCAGCAGGAGAACTGAAACCCAGAAGCTTCTGTTGCAGCAAGAACAAGAACTGAACCTTGAATATCCATCATCAGAGGCCCGAGGTCGAGCCCATGTTGGTGTCCGTCTTGATCTCATTGAATGAGCTGGTGGAGGAGGTTGATGTAATTGTGAGCCACGTGATGTCCCGTGGAAAGTTGCACTTGGGTCATTTAAACATGGATAATCCTCCTTTGAGAGTTCGCCTTTGCTAAGTTTTTCAATAAGTTCCTGAAAGTGGAGAAAATTTTAGATAACGCGACCCATATAGGTAGGCACTTTGTTGATTGGAAGCTGAAAAACTGCCAATTTACATCAAAAGTCAGATGTTCATGTACCTCTATAATGGGATAAAAACGCGACAGCTGCCATGTTTCTTCCTCACTTGTGCGGTCCTTTCTAGCTGCGCGTTTCTTCTGCAAATTATTGTATCTTTGTTAGATCATGGATCTTCAGCAATCTGTTAAGAACCTTCGATATCGTATTAATGGAAACTAAGATAAAATGGAAAATAACAAGATAATTGCAGGACTTTCGAGAGGTCTGCTCTCTCCCAAAAGGAATCACTTCCTCACCCAACACTCAATACAATTTCCATGCTTTTATCTTACCACTAACACTCTATTTATAGAATACTAACTTCTAATAATTCTAAAACTCTCCTACAATTACTTACTAATTATTATTTCCTCCAATTCCCTAAGTTCCTATCACAATAAGACATTGTATTAAAGAATTATGACACCAACCTTGTGCATATCAAACTTCAGAGAGAAAGGACTCGCTGAGCTCTTTTTGGCATCTGATGATCCCCCAAGAAACTTCAAGTTGTTCACAGCATTCATATCTTCGGGTGGTAATTTGGCCAACTGAAGAAAAAATATCGAAAATCAGCACTATAAAGGATGATTTACCACACAGAGTTAGGAGATAATGAAAGCAAACCAACCTTCATCAAATTGACACCCTTCTCACCCTCAAACTTTTCAGGATACATGGCTGCAAGAATCATCAACAACCGCAACTTATTTTCCCGGGTTGTTTCCTGCATAAGAGCAACAGATAGCATTAAAAAAAAATTAAAAAAAAAATTCTAACAAATCTGGTGCACCTATGTATATTGCAACAATTTCTTACATCTTTCGTGGTCAAATATTTGATTACATCTTTCATTCCCGCATCTCCAAAAACAAGATCCTGCTCTAGCTGGCCAAGTTCTCTAAGCCCAAGGTCCTTGATAAGTCTGTTAAGTTTTCCTGCAATCTGAACTACCACAGAACAAAATATCACTTTCACAGCATAGTACACAAGATAAAGAAAGCATGCTATTAGTTGCAACGATTGCTAAAAGCAATTAGGCGTAATAGGAACAACTGGTTTGACAAGATAACAAACAAGTCTGGCAGTGAAACTACACATTAACAGCACAGTTTCAACAAAAGAGTGTTGCAAAACATATTTTCCAAAAAGTGAACTCGGCCTAGATTATACAAAATCATTCAACACTGTATACAGCCAAATTAGAGAAAATTTACAAGGAAATGATTATAACATGTTACAATATGCAGCCAGTTATCTACCATTAAACACACTTCCATGGAAAGAAACAAACCTCTACATGCAGGGAGAGCTTGTCGATCTGTTCACTATATTGAGGCAATGCTTGAACCATCTTTTGCAAGTCCCGCGTAGACAATTCACCACCATCTCTACACACCAGGTGATCTTGATGTGAGAAACATATTAATTAGAGGGACTTAAATACCTAGAAACTTGTCTTCAGCTCTTAAGATTGAAAAAGAATTTGCGGTAGAGTGAAACAAAGCCAGACATGAAGTTCAGGAGAAATGTTAAGCATTCAATGGTAGAAACAAAAAAAATTATATAATACTTAAGCTATATATAACAATCAGAAGATCAAAGCTAGTGCTTGAAAACAAAATCTATTAATTGTACATGCCAAATAGAAGAGCATAATAATTGCATCTACACATGTGAATCACCTTGAACCATGCTGAATTTGTGCAGCCTTATTCTTTGATACGAAGTTGGTCATTTTCTCATGCAACCGTACACTAGCCTGTGATAGATGGAGTGTGATCACTGATCAATTGGTGCTAATAAGAAAAATGCTTGAGAAACATCACATAAAAGCATTGGGATATACATCTGCAATATGGGCATGCCGAAGCTCAAGCCAAATGGGATCATGATCCTCTAGAAGAACCTCTTTCTTCTCAGGTGGACCGCCGTTTTTGCTAGGAACCTGAACATATAGTACCATCAGTGCATGTATCCAAATAAGATAGATACCCTGTAAAAACTTAAACAACAGAACTCACCTCGTGGACATATTTATTTCCTTCTATGTTTAGTAAATCATGGCACATAGCATCATATGTCCATTCATGTATAACAGGAGCAATCTGAAAATTCAAACAAGTACATTCATCGCGATATAAAGACACAATTGAAGTACGCAACAAGTATATTTACAACCAACACATGCATCTAGAAACCTGATCTATAGATCTGTCAAGGATAAGCAACTCGCATGTTTCTGTCTGTGGGAAATCCTTAATTTTCTTATATTTCATAAGGCAGTCCCACACACCAGCAGCAAGCTTGGTAGGAATTAAATCACGAAAAGTTGTCATCGTGGTTGCATCAAGTGACTTAGCAGCTCGGTAACGTACATAAGGAAATTCCTGAAAAGTTAAACCATGTCATGCTGCAGAAAAGGGTAACTTGATCTTCAATCAAGAAATTTTAGTTACAAATATACCCTCAAAGAAGCAAAAACTGTAGCAATCCGAGTAGCCATCTCATTCAGACAAGCAACACCTTTGCGTGTATCCTCATCGTCCCCAAACAGTTCCTCTAAGGCCCTCTCATTGTTGGTAATGAAACCCTGTACAGAAAGGGAGGGAAAACAAAACAAAAGAAGACCAGAATAAGCAATATGGCACAGTTTTTATTATGTATTATATATCTCGCTTAATAGTATTTACGAAATCGCTGAACTCTCTCCAGGTAAACATGGCAACAACTGAGCATTGAGCAGCATTATTGAAAGGATATCGATATGCACTGGTTTTTGTTACTATTCAATTTTCATAAAGTTAAGAGTTTTTAGATTAAACAGACAAACACGGTCAAATACCACACTAACAGAGTACAAAATATACAAAAATTATGATATAGCTTTTGATAGAATGCAACATCACATACCTGGCTGTCTATGGCAAAATACTCCAAATTCATCTGCACAATTTCACACAAATGAGTCTCTTCAAATCTTGGAATTTTCAGTGCATACTTTCATGCAAATGAGTCTCAACAACAGCTCTGATATTTAAAAACAAAAAAACAAAAACAAAAACAAAAGAAACTTTCTAGATGATTCGATTTCTTATGCACGGTTATCAATCTACCAGCAAATTTTATTCCACAATTTGGCAGGAGAACCATTACCTCTTTCAATGCACCTAGGCGAGGTGGTACAATAGTTTCATCCCTTTTGATATAAGCAACCAATTCTTTGGAAATAGGTGAACTGAAGAACACAAATGCCCTACAGAAAACCAAAGGACAAAATTCAAGACCATTGGAAAATTAAGATTTCAATATCTATATAGTACAGGAAACTCAAACAACAATAACAACTGGAAATAAGCTGATCATTTACGTACTTCCTGTACAAAGGCGGTGCTTTTCCAGACTTCTTAGACATGTCTGACAAGAACAACATAACACTGCAAATAAATAGAAGACATTGTGAGTAAAGGGAGAAGTGGGACAGTGGAAAAGTTGGAGGAGGCCCAAACTATCTGCTGACTTAAGTAGCAAAATGAAACCAAATTGAGTCATAATCACAAACTATGGTAAGTTTCTAATTGCATGCATGTGATAAATACTTTGAGAAAACCAAAAAGAAAAAGAAAAAAAAAAAAGCGTACTTACATGTGAACTAAAACAAAAAGACAAAAGTTATACGTGGAAAATATAAATAATACAAAAACAGATAGCATTAGAGGATTGTTAGTTCAGCATTGGTGTGAAACTCAAACGAACAATATTCTACATCGAATAAGCGCCATAAACTACCCATTTTGAGACCAAGAATTAGAGAGAAAAAAAGCTCCATGAGAACAAAACTTTCTAAACAATAATGAGAACAACATCCAATGGACTTACTAGCATCATAAATATCCATGCTGAAAAGCATTTAACAAAAAAAAAAAAAAATTTACTTCTCTTTAGTTGGCTGGATAAAATAGATAGCATCCATGGAGGGTAATGGCTGCCGTCTCTTGTACATATCTTCAACCACTGGCAGAAAAGAAAAGGAAAAAGATATTGGACCTTGCAGCCATAAAACAAACAAATCCAAAGTCTAATCCAAAGAATCGGAATCAAAAGATTTTGTGTCTTTCCTTGAGACTACAGGTTGGTTAAACAAGTAGGTTATCAGATAAAAAATAGTATGATTGCATATAGCAGCAAAAACCTTCATGGGAAAATTACAGAGGTACATCGGATTATGAAAGGAAGTTATAAAGCAAAATCCAGAGAAGATAGAGCTACAACATGTAAGAAAGTATTGCCAGAATCAATTATGTAGTGTTCATGAACAGTAATACTCAGAAGTGAGAACAGTAGTCAACAATATTTTCATAATTTGGTAAAAAAAAATGTAATCTGGAAAGAGAATAACATAGACTATTATGAACACCACTACATACGCTGAACGCAGATGATAATGTGAAAATGGATATCAAAGTAGAAGTATGCAGATAGTAAAAGTTTATATGGTCAAATCTGTTGAATCTTACATGAAACGCCTTCCTCGGTGATATCAGCCATCTTACAAGAGTGAGACATTATTTTTACAGTTACTTTGTCCATGATAAGTACCTACAATTGAATAGGTCCCAAGGAAATCAATTCAATATACACCGTTGGTAATAATTTACTTAAAAGAAATTAATACCAAATGCAGGTAATATTGTTACTGTGCGTATTCTACAGGCATTAGGTAGACTTGAAGTTGGGGGACCAATGAATTTAAAATTGGATGCTAACTCATCAAGCCTGGGATTAAAACGCATTTAAAGGTTCTACAAAAACCTACTACTGCAATTGACACATTGAGGATAAATAAAACGAGAAGAGACATAAAGGCCTTGTTTAATGTTTAGAAAACTATAAAGGAGATATCGTAAGAGTTCATGAATCATGACCTGAAGTGACAATCCTAGATTTTTACGAGTAGAATCAGTGGACGCAAAAAGATAAAAACTTAAAGAATGATACATGAAATTGGTACAGTGTTACATAGCCAAAAGGAAATCATCACATAAATTGCTTGTACCTTCCAAGAAGATTTTGAATCTCCTTTTCTGGCTTCCCGAAGCATTTCACCCAAAAGTCCTGAATTATAAATCATTTCAATCAATGAGTAAAAGCTACCGAGGAATTGGCCAGGACTTAGATAAAAGTCCTAGATACGCATTACATGTGCAAAAACGAATAACTACCAAATTAAGTGTATTATGGTAACAGAGAAATTTATAATTAGGACAAAAAATAAAGCATGTGAACCAGTTCAATAATGATTCATGAAGAAGAAGTATATAACAAATGCTTTGGAGCTCGACAAGGTTAGCTCAGCGCATGAGAAAAATAATCTCAAAAGATATAATTCCCCTCCTACAATAACCTAACAAAAACCACCTTGTATACATGGATCAGTGCTTAAAAGCCCACCTTCCACAATGACAACAGAATAACTGAAAAAACGAAACACCCGGACAACGTAGCTCCCCGTCAATTTGGCATAAATCAATCATATTTCAAACCCAAATCAGAAATCCCATTTACAAGCACATAAATATGCTATCATTTCTATTTCCATGAACATGCCTCACATTGACATAACCCCCTGCACGCACCACTCCACTGCCAAATGCTTCCATCAACCAGCTGCTCTTATTACCTGCTGAAAAGTTTCTTCCAAAAAGTGTATCCGATGCAAAAAGAGGCCCGTCTTTTCTTCCATTAATTATGTCTTCCACAGCATCACATTGAGAATATCATCGATCCAAGCGGGTAGCAAAGCAATTCAATCCAACCCAATCCAATTCTCTCAACTGCTTTGTTTTCAAACTCGAACTCAAATCATAATTTCAAAACATATCTCCCCAAATTCTCTTTACCATTTAAAAATTTTCAATCACTTATCATGAATCACTACCACAAATTCTTCTTTTTCATGAAGCCGATCCTCAATACACACACCAGCAAAGCTCACTAATTTCTTACAAAAACCTCAATCAATCATTTCTCTGAATCCACTCCAACACATCCAAAAGCGATATCAACCAAAAAAAATCCCATTTTCTTCCGTGATTGCTAAATATTGATACATTGTAGCTATTTATGGCAAGGAAAACAAGAGCTTGAGCATGAGAAAAAATTCCAAAAACCATTTCAAACTAAAACCTCAAACAATTTGAAGTCTCAACAATCAGTTCAGATAATTCAACAACCACAAACCTTTGATTACAGATCAACACAGGCAAAAAAAAAAAAAAAAGCAAATATCTAATCGAATCAATCTAGAAAGAGAAAACGAAAAGCAAGAGTATAAAGGGTAAAGAAAACTCACGGTCACGGCTGATTTGCTTGAAATTCCTGTACTCGCCGCCATAGGAGGACGAATCGGAGTCCGAGAGCGACATAGTCCAAACCTTTTTCTTTCCTTTTCGTTCTCTTCCTTCGCTCGCCGGACCGATCGGAGAGGAAAAGAAATCGAAGAAGAGAGAGAGAGAGAGAGAGAGAGAGAGAGAGAGAGCGCGAGTGATCGATGACAGAGAGAGAGAGAGAGAGAGAGAAAGGGAGAGAGGAGAGAAAAGGGGACGGAACGGAAAAGTGGGGTTTATAGAGAATTTGGTTTTTCCGTCCTTCCCTTTTCTTTTCTTTTTTTTTAAAGAAGAAGTTATTTGAATAGTAATTACGACATTAATTATCCGTTTTGATTAATGAAGAGCGAGAAAAAAATTTATTTGTATTTCTTTTTTGTTGAATTTTTTGATAAATAATTATTGGGGATCTGACGTGTTGACTTGGGCTTAATGTTGAAGAGGCAAATGGCGTTGCGCGTTTCGTACGAGAAATAAAAAGACGACGGAATTGAAGAGGGAAAACAAAAGAAATAGTAGACCCAACGGAAAACGATTCTGCGGAAATAGAAGGCAATCAATTTGTTATTTTCTCTCAAAACACAAATATATAATTATTCTCTCTCTTTTACTTGTCAAACAGATTTATTTTCTTTTATCCTTTGCTATATTTTAGGGAGTTCTAAATATATAGTTTCTAGATTTTTTTTTTTGTGTGTTTCTTTTCCACGTCCACGTTGTTGATTTTCTAGTTAACTTTGGGAAAAGTTGGTCAAAAATCAACACTCTTATTTTTTTTTTTCTTTCCTTACGGTTTTAATTTTTTTTTTCTTTTCTTGTGTCAAATTAGCATATGTTTTTCGGACGTGGACAGGGACTACAATGTGTCACGCGTATTCTCATAAAACTTGCTCGTTTTAATCAGAATTTGCAAATGTATTTTAGTGTCTTAAATTAGTACAAATTTACATTCCTCAATATTTAATTGTATAGACTTTTAAAGTCAGCTTTGTTTTTTAAACTAACCATTTGAAGATTGTAAGTTATGAATTTTCCTGCGATAACGTGATCTCAAAATCATCTCAACAAAGAAAATATGGGTTAGCAATTTTTGTTAAGAGTTGACAATGTTTTTTTTTTTTTTTCCTGATACATTGCAACAAGTTTAGAACTTATTTTAAGTTTTTAACAAATCCATCCGTATATAAAGAGGAACAAAAAAAAAGTAAAAAAAGAAAAAGAAAGAGGAACAAAAATGATATACTAATCAAAGAGAGAGATTAATATTGTACTTTAGAACATTCTCTCTTTCCTAGAATATAAAAGAGAGCGTTTTATTTGTTTATCTACTTTTCATATGGATACTAGACAAATGATTTCTTTATCTTTGAACCACGTACACTTTTTTTTTTTTTTTTTTTTTTTGCGTTTGGTATTTTCCAAAACATAACAACATGAAAACATTTTGCTTATGGACAAAGTCACCCTTGTTCTTGACGTAATGCAGAATCTTTCAAATGATAAAAACCTAACAACTACTCGATGAAATTTACAGGACCATAGGTCTATATTCTAGAATGTCAACGTAGTTCAAAAAAATATATTATGAGTTTACCTTTTGTCTGCCTTACCCATTTCTCCCATTTCATTTCATTCCTATTTTTCATTTTTTTCAATTTTTTAAATCCTTCAAATTATTCCATTTCATTCCATTTTTTTTTAACCATTTTTTTCAACTTTCCAAATCCCTATACAATATCTTTAAATCTCAACCATTCATATCACCTTGAAATTAGCAAAGTCAAACCATTCTTACATCATTTTTACATATCATTTTCAAACTATTACAAACTATTTTCAAACCACTTTTTTCATCCTCATAAATGATCAAAGATGGCCAAAATGGCCAAACCAAACAAAAAGTTAGTTTTTTTCTTTTTATTTTCACTATAGCAGCCGCAGTTTTATATAAAATAATAAAAAAGAGTGAAATCAGATAGAAGTACCTTTTTTTTCATCATATTTTGTTGACCAAAAGTTGTTACACCAAAGTGGTGAAAAAAAAAAATTATAAACAAGGTAATCACTAATTCCATTCTATTAATTTTATTTTTTTTAATTTTTCAATCTTCCAAATAATTTCATTCTATTTCATTTTTTTTCAATATTTTTTTTAACCCTATGTTTGCCCCCACCATTCTATCCATTTCATTCCATTCCATTTTTTCACTTTTTTCAATCCTCCAAACCATTTTATTCCATTCCACTTTTTTCAACTTTCCAAATCCCTAATACCACCTCAAAATTTGTAAAGTCAAACCATTTTCCAAACTATTTTTCAAACCATTTTCCAAATCATTTTCAAACCATTTAGAATGGTAAAAAATGACCAGAATGATTTCCCCAAACACCATGAACTTTCTAAATTCCTATACAATATCTTTAAATCTCAACTACTTATACCACCTCAAAATTCACAAAGTCAAACCATTCTACTCATTTTTTTTAACTATTTTCAAACCATTTGGAATGGTCAAAAACGACCAAAATGGTTAATTCAAACACAACATGACTCGCACCAAATACACATGTCAAAGCTATTAACAAATATCATAACTTTCATGGGTCAAAAAAAAGGAGTCTCTTGCATGTCATATTCGCTAGAAAAAGAAAATATATTGCATTTTTCATAATGCAAACATCGGTGACTTCTACTGGGGTCATAGCTGGATGGCCACTTACTATATATATCAAATGGGGATTTTGAGGAATACCCCATCTTTGACACAATGATAATCTATACCCCATGTGTGTTGCACTTTTAATTTATACCCTAAAATTTACACTACAAACATAGAGTAAAAATGAAGGGAGCACACCACATAAGGTATAGATTATTAAGTGGCATCAAGAATGGTTTTATTTTGAAATTCTCCCTATATTCAAATAGTACCTTATATATTATACAATATTTTTTGGAGTCGTGTACGACAGCACGACAAAATGGCCAAGCCCAAGCATGGCCTTTTTGCAAGAAAACTCCAAGCAAGCCCAACACAACATTGTTTTTCTTTTCCCCTCTTCCCATACATCAAAAAGACAACGCAGCAAAACCGATAACGAAAACAACAAGGCATACAGATACAGGCAATAGAATTGGGAGAAAATAATCACTGGTCAATCAAATTAAAAAAAAATCAAAATTCTTTACATATATATCTCAAAATTAAACACCAACCACAACAAAGATATTGATTTTGCTTCCTAGCTAGCTAGAAATTACCTCTCCCAATAAAACAGTGTCTCAACATTAGTTCAAGTTTGAACTTTGAACAACACTTCCATTTCCTAGACTCCTAAGAAAGTCCAAAACCCAGTTCTGAACTTCTAACCGGCTGTGACTATTATTATTATTATTTTTATTTTTTGAATTGCAGTGGTCAGTTGATCAAGACATAGGATATTGTGCTGGCATTACTCATGACCCGTGCAGAGTAAAAATAAAAATAAAGATACCCAAAAAGTAACGAATAAAATGAAGAAGATCCAAAAATCATTCACAAGAGAAGAGAGAGCTACAAATGGAATCGATCCCACCATGTGTACATATATCCAAGCAAATCCACATGGCCATCTTTCTGCTTGGCTTACAATTCTATCCATACAGTTGGGATTCATGGAAGGACATGGCTGGTCCTTTTTCAACTCAACACTAGTTTCCAAAACTCAAAACAAAACCCTCTCAAAGTACCAACAAAGACAAATATTAGAGAATATATATGATCAAAATCACACAAATCTTTAGATCAGAATTGACCATACATAAGAATAAGCACAAAACCGCCAGTATTTTTTTTTAACAAAATGCCAAGTTTAAAACTTGCCTTTTTTAAAAAAAAATCAATATCATCCCTTAAACAACATTATCTACACGCTCACGAGCACAAGCACACCTTTTGTTCTAAAATAACTACCAAAGAGTTTTCTTTATTTCTCACGTCCCAAACAAATGTCCAACCAAACCAGAACCACCTTTTCCTAAAAGTACTATTTAAAATAATTATTAGATAATATCATAACAAAATTAGACAAGAGATGAGATATATCGTTGATCAGTAACACAAAATGTCATATACAAACTGTATTCTAACGAATTAATTGCCACATCACGCAGAAATCTAAACTTGAGAATTATTGAATTTGTCCAAATTTTTTGTTTTGGTTGCCACTAATTAATTAAAAAAGAACACCAAAGAGTAGAGTAGAGTAGAGTCCTAATTAAGGTGAGGAAATAAGGCCCTTGGTGGTGACGTTGTTGTTACCACTCCTGTTGATCATCATGTCATTGGTGTACCTGCAAAGCACCCTGCATTTGACCACACTGCCGCAAACATAGAAGCCCGGCGCCACCATCATCCGCACCACGGACGGGACGAGGCGGCGGGCCTTGTCACCGCCCATGTCCTCCATGTAGACGGCGTCGAAACCGGCGTCCTTATCGACCCTAAACACGGCCATCGCGGGCTGCACCGAGTTGGCCAGCAGGTGGACCAGCCACACGCCCTTGGACGCGCCGAAGAAGGCCTGCAGGAGCGGCTCGGGCCAGGCGCGGTTCCACCCGAGCATCGCCACGATCTCGCTCATCTTGCGGTCGCAGAATCCGCTGAACTCCTCGCTGAAATGGCGCGTGCCGCGGCTGAGCACATCCTCCCAAGTCAGCCCTCTGATCGCGCCGAAGCTCGCGTAGTTCGCCTCGCAGCGGTCGCCCGGGTTCAGCGCACGCCACGAGCCCCCGCGCTGGAACCCCGCCGCCTCGAAGTCCTCGAAGAAGGCCTTGTTCAGGAGCGCCTCCAGGTAGAACAGCAACGCCCGCGGGTTCTTCGACGCCGCGGCGGCGATCTTGGCGCCGTCGTAGGGCTGGAGGAGCACGGCGATCCGCTCGTAGACCTTCGCTCCCATATGCCGGAGCTGCATGGTCAGCGACCGGCTCAGGAGGCGGACCGAGGTCCGAGCTTCGGCGACGGCAACGAGGAAATTGTCGACCACCTCCTTCTCGCGACGACTTGATCGGAACGGCGAGGCGGAGATGTTTCCGAGGGTGCTACACTCGTCCAGGCCGGACTTGAGGCTGTGGCAATAGCCCTCGAGCTTGTTGAGCTTCTTCTCGAGCTCGGCCATGGAGTACTTGAGCCTGGAGGCTTCGAGGACCGCCTCGTCGCGCTTCCTGGTGGCCTGGATCAGCTTGTGGGAGAGCTCCGCCACGGCGATCTTCCACTGCTCCTCTCTGGCGGCCGTGGACGGCGGCTCTCCTGCGGCGCTGGGCTTGGGGCTCCGCCGGGTGAGAGAGGAGATGATCGACTTGAAGATGCCGCCGTTGGGGCTGGCGGCGGAGGAGCCGTGCTTGTTGCTGTTGTGGGCGTGGACGCCGTTGTTGTCGAGAGGCACGACGTTGGAGATCTTCTCTCGCGCGTGAGGCCGGCACTTGTTGCACGACACCGACGCCTCGTCGTTTTGCTGCCTCTTCGAACTCGCCGGCGGCGGCTTGCCGTTCTTGTGGTGCAGCGGCGTCGGCTGGTGCTGGTGATGGTGCTGCTTCTTCGCCGGCGGAGTCGCCGCGGCGCTGCTCGAGGCCGCCACGGCGGTGGGGGCTGGGGTTTCGTCCAACTCGTCGCACTCTTGAATCTGCAAAATTCATAAGGCGCTTAAATTAGAATTAGATTTTCTTATTCTTTTATTTTTTTCTCGAGAAACAAAGAGAGAGAGAGAGAGAGAGAGAGAGAGAGAGTTACAGGAGTGAAAAGAGAGGGCTGTGGCGGAGGAGAAGGAGGGGATTTGGAGGAAGAAGAAGCAGGGGAAGAGGAAGAAGAGGAATTAGAGGACGAAGGAGCTGCCATGGCTGGCTGGCCGGAGCAAGCTAGCTTCGCTTCTGCAAGTACTGGCCACTGTTTGAGTAGTTATCGCATTGTAGTTTGTTTTCTTTTAATTTTTGAATTCCTCTACACATATATACATACATACATATATTTGGAGCCCATTTTGTATTTATATATATGTGCGTGGTTGTCTTGTGGTTTTATCTCTGGTGTCTGCTCTGGCTCTGCAGTGCGTGTGTGTGCGCGCGCGAGCGAGCCACAGAGAAAGAGAGAGATGGGTGGAGCTTGGTGGCTTTTGAGTCGTTGAGTGTTGCGTATTTTAAATTTGTCATATTTCGTCGCTTTGTAATCATGGCCGTGAATTGTGATGAAATCACAGTTGCATAGAAGAGAGAGAGAGAGAGAGAGAGAGAGAGGGAATGAAACTTGGTCCACTCTCCAAGTAGATCATTAATTGTGCTCTTTAGGTTTTTTTGTTCTCATCCATGCCACTCTTTTTTCAGTTACTTAAATTGGGTTATTAGATTTTTGTTTCATCTGCTATTTTCTTTTCTTTTTTAATTCACATGTACAACAATAATTTTATCAAACCACATGCAGAAGCTAAAATCACTATGACCGTCTTCAATGTATATGGATTGGACATGTTAATATTATATATAGTATGAGAATTAAACATGATATTTCAATTTTATCGTAGTAATGATTATTTTAAAAAGTTTAGTATTTATTAATTTTTTAGAATGATTGAGTCAGTAGTTTCGATTAATTAAGAAATTAATTATTTTTTAATTATACAATAATGTGTATTTATCGTTATATCCTTAGTTCTTTTATGTATTAAAGATTAATAATTTTTGAAAATTTTAACTATTTCTTTTTATATCAAAATATGACCAACTATCAATTAAATTATATTTTTATTATTGTATAAATTTTGAGTATTTCTCTATTTAATTCTTTAATAATGATTTGTAAAGTATGCTACGCATAGCATTGCATGGGAGACAATTTGTAGATTCATACTAAAATTTGACATTAGAATGTGATATAACATGTGCACTGCTGTCTAATGAATAGTGATAATATAGATAAATAATCGATAAAAAAATAAATAAAAAACTGATTTTCATGGCTACCGATGAGGAGCTTTCAAAAGGTAAAAATTAATGCTTTTTGAAGTCAATATCTTTCGAAGAGTTTGTTTGTTTGTTTTTGTTTTTTTTTGTTTTAATTTTTGTTTTGTTTTTTGCCTGCTTGGTCCAATGTATGGTTTGTACAATTGGATTTGCACCGTTTTCATAAGCATCATGTGGTCCAATTTATTTCTTTAACGTAGACAACTCAACGAATGAAACTTTGACACTTTATCTTAAAACTATATGCTTAATTTATCTTTAGCACGCCATCATATTTCGTGTTGTTTATCTAGGTTGGTGTAAAGTATTTTTATGATCAAAATACAGGGTTAACTGAACGATTGTTTTTACTTTATTTTGCCAAATTAATCAGAAATCCCCTAGAAAAATCTAGTTAAAAAAAATTTGTTTTGTAGTTACAAGAAGTTTCCATGCAATCTTATTTTCGTGGCAGTATATATATACTAAATTGATAATGATAACATAATATATATATATATATATATATGTAATAATAATTTGGCGGTATAATTCTCAAAGATACATAACTGACAATCGAAACACCATTATTTATCATCGGCAGATGAGATATATAACAGACAAGAAATTACGGAACACTAATTCCCTATAGTAACACTGGCAAACAAATCCACACATGTTCATAACATAAATGAATAAACGTACCTACAAAAATATTTGATGCCATGTGTATTTATTAGTCAATTAAAGCTGGAGAGAGAGAGTCAATACATATAACTAATAATTTATTGCATATTTACCTCATCAAGTAATTTTACCACTCAAGGAATGTCTTTGGCAGTTAAATGCAATTGTGGAATTTAGGAAACTGATGACTTTGATTTCCTCTATTTAAGAGTACTTCATCTTAACTCATAACAACAAAGGATTGTTTGGAAGAGCTTCGTAGAATGTGCTTTTAATTAGCTTCTTAGCCTAAAAGTTGTATCTAGTTTGGTTTATATTTAAAATGTACAACTCCGCGTAAGTGTTTCCTGTTAAGGTAAATATATATATATATATATATATATAACTTTAATAAGAAATTCTTTTGAAAATAAAACTTTAAAACTTGTATAAGAGTATAAAAAATCACTATATAACTAAAATAACATTTTTGTTGTTTGTAATAATTATTTTTAGACTAATAAACTCATTTTAATTGTATTATAAAACACTTATTAAAAAAGGTCAGTTAAGCAATTAGTCATTTTAAAGGTAAAATTTAAAGGATTTAGCCATAGTTTCACGAAATTAAGGATTTAGCCATAACATGTAATATTTTATGTTACATAAAATATTATATGTTATGACTAAATTCTTAATTTCGATATTTTAGGGTTAAATCCTAAAAAACTATCCAAAATTTTGGTTAAATGCCTAAAAAAACTCTATTAAAAAATCACTAATTTTTACTTACCTTTTCTATGTGCTAAAATTAAAAGAATTTTGTGGTAGCTACTGATACAGTGATACTCAGACCAATTGACCACAGGTAGGTGAGCCTTCTCTCTCTTATCCTACATATATATTGTTCTATCTTTGATTATATTCATTTGGCAATTAATCAGCACAAAAAACTAGAATATGAGACTTATTTGTGTGCTTGGAAATTGAAATAAAGCATTAATTATTGTTTGGACCAAAATGCCATTTTATCATGTTGTTTACGTCAACCTTTTATAGCCGCGGGGGACAATTTATAATACGTATCAATGTGACTTGAAATTAAGGAGGGTAGTTTTGATTTACATCAAATTTGAGGACCAACAAATTAATCACCATAACTATACTAGCCGGGCAAAAGTCTAGACTCCAATTGCAGCGTCATTGATTATTTCATTTGAGGGTAGTTTTGTTTTCATTTCACACTTGTACACAATAAAATAAAAGGAAAAGATTTTCTAGATCGTCTTTTCATACTGTGTATTTCTTATGTATGTTCAAATTGTTATAAACAAACTCTGATATATTGTTCCCAGAAAAAAAAAAAACTCTGATATATTGTTGCATGCACAATAATTTAAATTAATACCGATATTGATAAATGACATTTTTTTTTCTTCCTGAATTTTTAGGCTTTAGCTAAGGCATTTATGTTAAACAATTTGGTTTATATATATAAGAAAGCAAAGCAAAGACGCCTCAACCCAAAAAAAAAAAAAAAAAACGAAGTAAAGCGACCTTTCATTACTTGCCCAAAATAAATGCGCTGAGAGGCGTTTTTAACCTTTTTGTTCTTTTGAGATAAATTTTCAAAGAAAAGGTAATGTAGTATTGCGATGACTTTGTTGGCAAAAAGTTAAAAACTGAACCCTAAACTGAAAGACCAATAGAATATAGCATAAATCACAAGCAAAAATAATTAATATTCTCTCTCATTTATAAGGATTAAATTCCATTTTAAAGGATTTATGCTAATTATAAATAAACTGTGTCAAAACAAGATAAAGATCACGTCAAAAAGAGGTTAGAGGTATATAGAATATGCAAATGTCGCGTGATAGTAAAATGAAGAAAAATAATTCATGCCGTGTCGAATTTCGTTCAATGTCAACAATACAATCTCTATTTTCTTTTTTCTTTAAAAAAAAAAAACAACTTCGGGCATTCTCGGATATTTGTTCACATGATATTCTTAACAATCCAAGAGGTTTCACACTAAAAGAAGAAAAAAAAAATTATTGTCCCAAAATTAAGCTTATGGAGTGTTTTAAATGAGTGACATAACGCTCACTCTTTGGCGCCAAATTTCACCTAATAGAAGAGTGTGTATATATATATGACATGATCATGATGATATGATATGAACAAACCTCATATTTAACCCTAATATCAATTAGGACAATGGGAAGACAAAGAAGTGGTTTATAAATTTTGAGCAACTCAATTGCATGCACAGCTCTATTATTACTGTTACTGTGACTACATATAATAAGATCAGGTCATCAGGTTAGCTATATATATAGGCTAGCTATGTATTAATTAAATGGAAACACAGTTAAACACAGCAGATCAGTCAATCAGACTCGCAGCGCGCTGAGAGACATTCACATTTAATGATAGAACGTATGTTTTGGTTGCAACATTTATGGCCACTTTTTTACCCCAATTTCGAACTCCCCAACTACCCATATTTATTGCTATTATTCCCAGTAGATTGATTTTTTTCCCCCCTCTCTTAATCGCTGGATTGGATCTGTAACGTAGAAAAGACCACCGAAAAAAAAAAGAAAAAGAAAAAGAAAAAAGTAGTACAATAGAGAAGACTGGTTTTTGGGGCATGTGAGCGTAATAAATGAGACAGTGAGAGAGTTCTGTGTATACGAGTGGTCCATTCATATGTGACACACATGTATATATAACATATCTATATATGTATATATATATATATATATTTGTGCAGACTCATACAGAGGTGTTTTTTAGCCGCTGACTTAGGCGTGTTCAAAAAATCGATGAACCTAAATCAAATTGATTAAATTAATTTAAATTAAATTAAATTAATTTTAAATCAATTATAATTGATTTAATTTGGTTTAAAATTTTTACAATTTTAATTGGTTTGGTTTGGTTCATATTTGACCTTGTTAATAAACTAAACCAATTTATATATACATACACATATATTTAAAATTATATTATATCTATGGACGGTTTTTTTTTTTCTTTTTTTGCTAAAAAGTTGTGATATTGAACTTGAAGTGAATAATTTTGTTATTTATTAATTAGGTGTTGGATATTTTGGGGATGCTTTTGGTAGAACTTCTAGTGCGGATCAACTTTGTTAGAAAGTCATTAGTTGTTCAGACGTGAATACCATTGTCGCTTCTTAAAAGCATTGAATATTTAATGTAACTTGTTTATGATATTTAAAATATTTTGAATTTAGTCCTTATCTAATTGGGTTAGATTATGATGTTGAACTTTGATTTTGATGAATGATATTATTTTATTAAGTCCTCAACTTGTATAAGCCTATTTAATAAAGAGATTTTTAGGCATTTATCAAAATTTTTAGGTCATTTTTTAGGATTTAACCCTAAAATATCGAATTAAAGATTTAGCCATAAAATGTGACATTTTATGTTACATGTAACATATATACGTATAAAAGTGTAACATTATATGTAATGTTACATGCGTTACATTTTATGTACATGTTACATTTAATGTTACACTTTTTACACGTATATACGTTGCATGTAACATAAAATGTTACATGTTATGACTAAATCCTTAATTTTGTGAAACTATAGCTAAATCCTTTAAATTTTACCTTTAAAATTGCTAATTGCTAATCTTGCCCTTTAATGCAGACTCAAACCGATTAAAAAAATCAAATCAAACCAATTATAATTGATTTTGTTTGGTTTAGTTTGATTTTGATTGTTTAATTAGTTTATTTTGGTATGAAAAATCATCAAATTAAATTGGTTTGATTTTAGTAAAAAGTAATGGTTTAGCTTCTATTATCACGTGCATACGTCCCCACGTTCTCTCGCCATGCACCTTTCTCTCTAGTGCCAAGCTGGTTCTCATGTTGTACTAATATATATTAATAATATATGATATTTTGGCTTGGCCTCAGTTCTTGGTTTTGAAACTTATAATCTAAATATAAAGAAGCAAAAATGTATTAAAAGTAATCTCAAGGTCATAATATATACAGATGGTTCTAGCAAATCGTTATATCTTTACTTATGTGGAAGGAGGAAAAACAAAACATTAATTCGTCGTGTTCATTTTAATGTTCGTATGTTATATATCTGCCGGCTCAATAATTTTAGGGGCCTTAGGCAAGATCTTCAAAAGAGGCCTTTTTACAAAAAAATATATATATATATATAATTAGGTTTTTTTTTTTTAAAGCTTTCTAGAGGCAAAGTTAATAATCAATTCTTTATATTCAAGATTCGCTAATATATCATATACAAATATTTAGAACAAAATTCAAAAGTAGAAAAGATGTAAGGAAAAATGAAACTTAGAATTTTACTAAAAGAAAATCCTTCCACATTTTCAAAACCCACGTCTAAAGCCTTTGAAATATGACAAATAATTGATGAATATGGGAGAGAGAGTAAGATTATGGCAAATAATAATGAATACAGTGATGAATACAGAGAGAACTAAAATACTAAGTGAAAAAAAAAACAAAACAAAAAAAAAAACAAAAAGTAACCAAATATAAATAGACTTATCTTTTTTGCATACATTTTTAAGATGAGAATATAGTTTTTGATGAATGATGAGTACATTTCTAAAATGAGAATATAGTTTTTGATGAATGAGAATATAATGATGAATCCATTTTTAATTAATTCCAACGTTTTAATTCTTAAGGATTTTTCAAACGTGTAGTTTATGAAAGTAAATATAGTTTTAAAAATGAGAAAGTCAAAATTTTAGAAAGCAAAACATTTGAAGGCCTAAATTAGTGGGATCTTTATTTCCATGACTGCATTAACAAACTGTTTTTTTATTCCTACTAATTAAGAAAACCAACTACTCCCTAAAATAACTATTAGTTAAACACCTAGACTCTTCACGATTAAAGAAGAAAAATTGAATGTTAAAAAGAAAAAGAAATGTAGGATTTTCTTATAATGGAGGCCTTAGCTCAAGGGGGGCTTAGGCAATGGCCTTAAGGGCTTTACTTTTGAGCCGGTCCTTGCGTTCAGTGTTTGGTGTTTAACTCGAGTTTTTTATTTATTTATTTTTCTCTTACGTTCAGTTTAAAAGTGTTTGGTGTTTTTTAAAGGGGTTTCTATTGCCACTCCTATTTTTTCTGTCTACACCCATCAAATTTAAATTATTTTTAAAATTTTAAATCATCTATTTATATTTTTTATACTTCCAACAATGCCCTTCAAATTATAAAATTTTGCTTTTCGAATTACGGATTCCACTCTTTATTTTTTGCGATGGAAATTATTTATATGAAGTACACGTTCTTGTACGCACGTTCTTCCCCAATACCAAACTTGCAGAGCCACATCAAACACCACTTGTTATACACACTTTGCACACATCATCTAGTGTATTTACCCCATGTTTGGACAAACCATCCAAACTATCCCATTCTATTCCATATTATTCCAAACTATTCAACTTTCTAATCCTACAAATTATTCCATTTCATTTTATTTTTTTTCAACCCTTTTTTTCAACTTTCCAAATCTTTATACAATATCTTTAAATCTCAATCATTTATATCACCTCGAAATTCGCAAAGTCAAACCATTCTACTCATTTTTCTAACCATTTAACCATTTTCAAACTATTTTGACCATCCCAAGAAATGAGATGGGATGGGCAAAATGGTTTGCCCAAACATAAGCTTAATTTTCTTTTTTCGGGAGTTTGTTTTTCTTCTTTGTAGATTAGAATTCATGTTTTGCGTTCACATCCTCCAATAAAAATATGGTTATTCGAGTCAAAGCTTTACTTGTAATTGGCTCTAATAAAAGAGAAAATAATCACTCACCCACTAATTTTGTTTGGGCATTGAAATCATAATTATTTACATCTTTCATGAGGTTTTTTTTTTTCTTGCAAAGAGCATCTTTCATGAGTTGAACTATTCCCTTTGTGCGTTAATTTGCATTCTACAGGATTACTAAAAACAACTATTACGAAATTATAAAAAGAAAAGAATATATATAGATATATACACACACAACGAAGATCGAGAAAAATTAAAGTGTGATTGTTGCAAAACTGCAACTTTGAATTGGGGGGTGCGCAAGAGTGCAAAGATGCAGGTCGCTCCCAAGAAAAAAATAAAAAGGAAACTAAGAATGCATCCCGAAAAGAGGAGTGGTTACGGTGATAAAAAGAGAAAAACACAATAGTTATTAATAATTTTGAGGGTATTTTTATAACAACAACAAAAAAAGAAAGAAAGGGTACCAAAGTGTACAAACCCGACTAGTTGAGGGGTTACAGGTGCAAAAAACCCTAAAGAATATGATGATAAGGACAAGAGGTTCTTGTCAAATGTCTAATTAACGGATAAAGAAACTAGTACAAGTTGAGTCTCCAAAACCGACATGAAACAGTGATGTAAGTGTTGATCACAGGTCCGAAGGACTCGGGAGGGGCTCGATTTGGTCAAACATGTCGACGGGAAAGTCGTCAAAGAAGCAATCGGGGGTTGGTAAGTCATCAAACTCTGGCTGTCCACCACTTCTACAGCTTTCCACAGGTTCGATAAGTGGTATTCCAAAGGGAAGTTCTGCTCCATTTTCGAGTTTTGGATCTAACAACGGCCCAAACATGTCATAATAAGGATCGAGCCTCGCCAACAATTCTTGGCTCTCGGATTTCTCGGATGTAAATCCGAGGTCCAGTTGGGGTTGTATCGTCGTTGGAAGGAAAGGGACTAATGGTTGTGAATCGATGCACAATTTCTTCTCAGCCTGGTCGATTGCTTGTGGTTGACAAATCAGATCTTGCTCAAAACTTACAAGTTTTAGCTTGATAAGATCTGGCAGCGACACCATTTTTATAATCTCGGAATTCTCATTGGAAGACGACGAGCATGACACTATCTTTGAAGATATTTCTCCTTTTGACAAAGAAGAGAAACCTCGACCCTTCAGGATTTAACGATAAAAAAAAAGTCAGAACAAAAGTAATGCGTTCTCTAGACAACAAAGTGGAAACCTAAGAAGAATTCCAATAACTAAAAATAATAATAATAATAATAATAAGGGTGAAGTAGGTAAATACCCAGAATTTATATAACAATAAAAATAAATATCCAAACTTTTGAAGTAATTGAGTTTCTAGTCAATTTGTGAATTACTTGCACATGCTTTTGGTAAAAAAATGAATTACCACCACTTACCACTGCGTAAGTAATTGCATCTTTTGAGTAGTTGGTTATATTTTTTAAAAGATTGGGTAATAACTTACATTAAGTTTTAAAAATTGGGTATTCACTATAATTTCTCTAATATAATAATTCTAGGACAATGCGGAAATAAGTTTCCTTTTTTAACATTTGAATTATAACTAATTCTAGCAACAGATTCTAGAGAGAACCCTATGTCCCTTAAAACAAGAATATTGGGCTAAGAAATCAGCATTCAAACATCTATAAGTACATATTACATAGTTTGGTAGACGAATTAAACATAAAAATAAATCCTTAAAACTACGAGAACTTCAGTATAGCAGATCATTGCCCAATAAAAAGTTCAGGTACCTATAAATGGGAACCTCAAGGACAGTGGAAAAAAGAAAACGAATAATTAAAAACAAAAAAACAAAGTATATATGATTCAAATTTGAAAATAATCTTAGGACAATACAGAAACAATTTTCCTTGTTCTAAAATACGGCTAAGTAACCAGCATCAAAAACTACCTAAGTGATTTAAAAAGGGCGAAAAAAAAAAAAAAACTTAATTCTTACCTCCAAAATGTGAAGTGCATGAGAAGCAGGGACTTGAGTTTTGGTCTTGTGAGGTTTGGAATAAGGAGTTGAAGAAGTCAGAAGAATCCTTGCCAGCCTCTTCTGCCTACTGCTCCAAAAATTCTTGACATCATTGTCGGTCCGGCCGGGCAAATACGTCGCAATCCTCGCCCATTTGTTCCCGAACTCCGCCTGCAACTCTATCACCACTCTCTCCTCTTCCAAAGAAAACTTGCACCCACTAAAAAAATTTCAAAAAAAAAAAAAAAACCACATTACAATTTAAATGTACATGTTTTTTACCATATGGTAGACAATTATGGAAAGTTGCAATGTGGTTTTAGTTATGTACGTACTTCTTCAAGTTAGGCCTGAGCTTGTTGACCCATCGGAGACGGCAAGATTTTCCGGTTCTCTGAAGAAGGCCTTTGGATCGAATGGAGCTCCAGTCTCTTGGTCCGTACTTACTCACATGGTTTATGAGCACTTCGTCTTCCTCAGCCTTCCATGGCCCTTTTCTTATGCCTTCTTCTTTCTTTCCTTCCATTTCTCTTACGCTCAGTTTAAAAGGGGAGATTCTCAATTGGGGTATGGTAAAAAAAACACCCACTAGTGGGAAACAAACGAAGGGTTATCATTCAATTTTACAAAAACGTGCATAAAATTATAATACGAGTGATCCCATACAATTATTCCTCTTGTTGGTGAATCCCAAAGCTTCCTTTGCAAATATGTTTGGGGAAACCATTCTCCTCATTCCATTCCATTCCATTTTTTCACCTTTTTCAATCCTCCAAACTATTCCATTCCATTCCACTTTTTCAACTATTTTTTTCAACTTTCCAAATCCCTATACAATATCTTTAAATCTCAACCATTTATACCACCTCGAAATTTGCAAAGTCAAACCATTTTCCAAACCATTTTTCAAACCATTTTCCAAACCATTTTCAAACCATTTAAAATGGTAAAAAATGACCAAAATGGTTTTCCCAAACACATAAACTCACCATGTCCTTCTTCAACACGACGGCAGCAACAATGGCGTAATAATACGATTAAAGTTGTGCTCGTCTCGAGTCTCGACCTCTAGATTGTCAGTCCAAAACTTTCCTCCTCGCATTGAGTGTTGGCGGAATCAAAGACGATTTGCACCTAAACACACAGACGTTTATATTGCCTTGAAAATAAAAACCCCATGAATTAGACCATAAAATCGCAGAGATTTAGAACTACAAATTTGTTGAAGCCATTTAAAAAAGCACTTACAAAGCATTGGTTTGTTAAGACTCAAGAAATCAAAGTTTTGGTTTTTTACTTCTACGGCAGAGAAAATGAGAGATACACATAGGAAGTCTTTGAGTTAGAGAGCACTATATAAGTGAAAAGCAATATATACATTACATATACGTTGGTAATGGTCCATGCCATGGCGAGGTGACCGTCGGGGTTCTTCCAGCGGTGTCTACGAGGAGGATGCAACCAGTGGAGAAGAGAAGATGTGAACCCCAACTGAGATTCCTCCTCATGTGTCGTCCCGAGGCGGCGGAGGAATCTCCGGCGTCGTCGCCGTTAATGGAGAGAAATCGTCGGCTGTGTATGAGACATTATAACGTCGATTTTTTAAATATTTTTCATAATAATCTAGTGTATAGAGCAAATTGAGGGGTGTATTTAGAATAATGTGATTCAAATTTGTGTTTTGAGAGAGTTGGGACTTGGGGTTTGTGGGAGTAGTGGCGGTTAAGTTGGTTATTATGGGCAAGACACGAACTCTCTCTCTCTCTCCACTTGGTGGTTGCTTCATTTTCCGCTTTACACACCCGATTTCAAATTGTTTCTTTTTATTTTCCAGAAATACACTTAAATTAAATATTTTTTTTTTTCATCATACATCCACTTTTCTTTTGTATTTTTTTTTGGATGCTTCTATGTATGCTCTTCACATCTCTACTTTAAAATTCTTTTCTTTTAAAAATGTTAAATGTTGTACATAACAATTAAATATTTTCCCCCCTTCTCACCACCGGCCAAAATAACCACTGTTGGGATTTCAACTCTAAACACTCATTCGTTCTGCAAAGAACCCAACAAATAATAGCCCAAAATAGGTAAGAAAACCTATATTAGAGTAAATCACCATAAGAGACCAAAAACAAGTAGCCAGAAAAAAAAAATCCCAACATTCATGTATATTTTTGGATAAGAATTTCGATATCCAATTATTAAAAAGTCATAACCCAAAATTACAAAAATTAGAACCTAGGCGAGGCGAATTAGCTCCAAAATTCAAAGAAAACATAGAGCGACGACCGGCGTTGCGCGAGGCGGACACACGACGGAAGGGGCGAGGCGGACCGGAAAGGAGACGACAGATGGCATAGCCGTGAAATTTCTTAGTCGAAGAACCCGTCCTCGTGCGGCTGCTCTGATGGCATTAAGCCATTAGCTCAAGGGGGACCTTAGGCAAGGGCCTCACCCTTGAGCCGGCCCTGTATATATGTATTCCAAATATATATCCTTTGTGAATGTGAAAAGCGTTTTTCCGCTATATATGCAAACAATCTATTGGTTGTTGAATTTCCATTGTATTAATGTCAAGGGTGACATGGACTTGCAATTTGTACACGAACAAATGTTTACAAAAACAAATCAAAGTCAACACATATTATACATTACTAGTTTTAAGGCACGCGCGATGCGCATGTTCATGTATTTTTTTAATAAATCTTATTTTCGTTAAAATTTTAATAAATAAGTGTATTTTTATAATTTAAAAAAGTAGTAAGAATAAAAATTTATAAAAGGGCCCAAAAAATTTGCTAAAAAGTCCTAAAAAGAGCCCCACTTTTGCCCAAAAAAAAAAAAAGCACTTGGAAAACTAGAAGAAAAAAAAAAACATTTGGCGACGCGCGCGTGGAGGGCACGCGCGCACCCACGTAGCGCGTGCATGACACGCGCACGGGTCGAAAAAAAAAGAAGAAAAGTGAACAGTATTTTTCCGACTAAAACGCGCGTTTCAACACGCCCCCTTTCGCACTTTATATTATAAAGAATATATATATATATTCGAAATTACGTGTCATCCTAATGGATGAATCATGAATCCAAGTGACTATACTAAACGACAAGCGCTTTCCTAGTTTAAATTTAATAATTAATTGTGCGTCTGAGAAGATAAATAACGATGTGTCGTTTGCTTGTGTTGTTGCTGACTTGCATGCTGTCTCACCCCAACATTGAAATTATTGTCGTTTTTCACAAAAAGGGCGAGGACCACGTGTTCTCAAAGTCTTATGTCGGCTTTGACTGAAACGACATTCAAATGCTACGGAAACAAACGACATGTCGTTTTGAGAGAAAAAACGACATAAAAATTTGTCCAATGTTACTTTTGCAAACAGCATCTCGTTTGCACTTGTTTGTTGAATTGAATCCGATTTCTCATGTTAAATATTTATATTGAGAAGTGAGCTTTTAAAAACAAAAGTAAGTACTAAAAAGAAAAATTCTTACTACAAAAAAAATTCATACAGTTAATAAATAAAGTAATAAAATTTATGATTTCGTTAAAACGCGTCGTCGACGTTCCATAAAAAAATTCCCCAATCGCCAGAAAGAAAATGGAATTCCATTCGGAAATCGAATCCCCAAAATCCAGCGAAGGAAAAAAAGTAGATTCCCCACTCAACCCATCTCTATGAGGACGTAGCGATTTCGATTTTCCTCGTCGCTTCACTTTCTTCGTCTTCGTCTTCAATGGCGTGGAACGTTTTCAAGTTCTGCACAGCTCTGCGAGCTCTGGGCTCGATCATGATCGTCTTCGTCCTCGGAATTGTCGCTCTCACCTACTACGTCGTCGTTTTGTCCAATTACGGACCAGCTCTCTTCGTCGGAGGCCTCGATTCCCTCGTCGCTCTTCTCGTCTTGCTCTTGTTTCATTTTCTGGTAATTGTTCGATTAATTTCCTATTTTCAGAGTCTAGAGCTTTTTAGGTTTAAAATTTTGATTAGTGTTTAATTTTGTTGAATTTAGCTTAAAGTTGGATTTTCCTTTTTCCCCCTGGATTTGGGAAAAAAAAAAGGTTTGGAAATTTGATTGCCGAGATTGTTTCTCAGCATCAGAGATGACAAATTTGATATCCTTTGGGATTGGGATTGCAATTTCCATGTTGCTGGTTTATGTGAATCCCCAAGTTTAATCAAATGAATGTAAAAAAATAGCAAAATGAGATTTTAATAATATAAGATTATTTCCAATGCAAATGGTAATGTCATGCCAAATTCAGAGAAAACAAAACAAAAAACAAAATGCTATATTTGACACAGAACGTACTAATGCACTAGTGTAATTGTAAATGATGTTTTTATTGTTTTATTATTATTTAGTTGCATGGGAGATGCTCTAATGTTTGGTTTGGTTCATTTGGTTGTGTAGTTGGTGATGTTACTGTGGAGTTACTTTGCTGTTGTTCTAACGGACCCCGGAGGCATCCCGCCCAACTGGAGGCCTGTAATAGACGAGGAACTAGGCGACGCGGACTCGCTGGTTGGGTCAGAGAGTATTGACCATGGTCCTGCTTCGAGCCAAGTATGCCAGCTGGACCAACAAAGAGTCCGTTTCTGCCGAAAGTGCAACCAGTTTAAACCACCGCGATGCCACCATTGTTCTGTCTGTGAGTTTTTGGGATTGCTTTTCGCTTTTCCTGTGTTTCTTTCTAGCAGTATCTGACCCGACGGTGCAAGATTAATCTTTTGTGCGGGTTTTAGGTCGAAGGTGTATATTGAAAATGGATCACCACTGCGTGTGGGTTGTCAACTGCGTTGGGGCATCGAACTACAAGTACTTCCTTCTTTTCTTGGTATGTTACTGTTGTTATTATTCACACTTCAAGTTTCACCGAAGACACAGCAGTTTCTTTGCTTGAAATCTTGTTTGAGTCAATGTATTCAATTTAATCTTCACATATATAGTTTGTTCCGTTGTTTGGCTATTACTATGATCATTTTTGTAGAACTCTTCCTTCAATTTATAAGGTTGGATTGTTAGAGTCAGTTATAAAATCTTTAGTAGCAAATTCTCAGTGTAATTATGTATCGAATTCAACCGAGGTCATGGTTGCTAGATGAATATGTCCACATGATGTTTTTAAAGTTTTTTTTTTTTTTTTTTTCATATGTTTTCTAACTTAAATAGTACTAATGTGAACTAAATAAGAGCAAAGTAGGACTGAGATATATCTTTGTTTGCTCAATCTTGATGCAGTTTTATACATTTCTTGAGACAACTGTTGTCACTTTGTCATTGTTGCCGCATTTTATAGCATTTTTTACTGAAAGTGAGATACCTGGAACACCAGGCACCCTCGCAGCCACTTTTATAACATCTAGTAAGTCCTAAGATGACCGCCTATATTCATGTTCGGTTTATTGCCCCAGGTCTTTTCTTGCCTATATTGACCGTTTCCAATCTTCCAGTTTTGAACTTCGCATTTGCTCTGAGCGTTATGGGATTTCTGATCATGCACTTATCGTTGGTGGGAGCGAACACTACCACAATCGAGGTGAGCCCTTTCTGCTTCTTATGTTTCTCTTATTTTTTTTTTGTAGAAATGGCGAAAAAACTTCTATTATTGCAATTGTTAACATAAGTACATAACCATGTAGTTGTTTTAACTCTTTGTCAGGCATATGAGAAGAAATCAAATCCTAAATGGCCTTATGACCTTGGTCGGAAGAAAAACTTCTTACAGGTTATAATACTTCAGCCAAAATCTTCAACTTTTCCTTTCCCTTCTCCTTTATTCATGGCATTGTGACCATAAATGTACTATTCCATTAGTTAATTTGGTAAAACTATCTCGAAAATGAGCAGGAAGTGATTTAACATTTTCTCCATCAGGTGTTTGGGCTGGATAAGAAATACTGGTTCATCCCTGCTTATTCGAAAGACGATCTGAGCCAGATACCATCACTTCAGGGTCTTGAATATCCAACGAACCCGGAATTGAATGCATTGCAGCCATTGTGACTTTAGAACACCAGATCATGAGTTTTTCATTCTTCATACATGTGGGAGAGAGAAACATATCCTGAGAAACTAGGCTTGGCAAACCCTGAGTTCGCGAATAATGACATGGTATTGGCTCGAGCTACCATATTATCATGGTTGAGTCGAGGAGATTTGAGCAGTGGAAAATTCGTTTTACAGAATTGCTGAAGTGGATGAATTCTTTAATGCATTATAAAATGTACTTGCTTAAATTTGGTATTTACAAGGATGAGGTTAAAAAAGAAAAGAATTTCAGAAATTCTGCGGGACGAGATGTAGGGATATGAAGATGGTTAGCTTTGCCGTCTATCAATTCTAGTTGGTAGAAGATGGCAAAAATTGGTCGTATTACATTCCTTTTATTTATTTATTTTTGTTTTTCGTGTTATGGTAATTGCATTGATGATTAAATGATGTCGCATTTATATTTACTGAGAGTCCTAGTATAAAACTTCATTTATATTCATACTTGTTAATTAGGAAAATTATTTTAGGCTCTTGAACCAAATACTATAAATTCAGAGTCTTGCTCAAATAAGATGGGACAACAACAGATTTTCATCCAAACTATTAAAGCGCAAGATTTGCATACAGGTTTCGGAAAAGCTCAGTCAAACAACATATTTTGCTGTTGATCTTCTAGCTCTGAGCTAGCAATAAAGACAATGATCTCAATCGGAGTTTAGTTACAAGAGATGGCTCAATTAAATCTTTTTTTAACCCTTTTAGAATGAGGGTAAAAAATTACAAAGAGAATGAGAGTTAAAAAAAAAAAAAAGAAAGAGAAAAAAGTACTACGAGTCCTCAATGTTTCATTTAAAATTATACTATTGTCTTTTCTCTTCTCACCCCTCATTTAATAAATAGTAAATGTATATATATATTTTTTCAATAATAATCACATGAAAACTTTACATCAATCTCAATTTAATAGTAAATTATTTTTTTCTATTAAACCCTTCAAGTTAATAATTATCATATTATTAAATCATGTATGACACATTTTTTATAATTTAATTAAAAAAGTCATATGAATGTCCATTATTTTTATTTTAAAAAATAAATTTTAACATGTGATATCGAGTCAATGTAAATTCTACTTTTTGTAATTCCCCTAAATGTTTTTTTAATTGTTATGCGCGTAACATATTATGTTATACATATGTTACGGCTAAATCCATAATTTTAAAAAAACTAAGGTTAATTACTAAATAATTAGCCAAAAGTTTGATTAAATCCTTAAAAATCTCTTTTGATAATTTAATACTTTATGTAAATTTGAAGAGAGAGAAAAAAGTATTTAGGAAGTGTGAGAAAAATATGTGATAAAACGGTATATTTTTAAAATTATAGGTGAGAGAATAATTTTTTTAATTGTTTATAAGGATTATTTATAGAATTAAAAGACATTTAGAAGGTGTGAAAATAAATAAATATGAGACTTTTTAATTATTACGAGAGATTATATTTACAAAAAGGGTGAGAAAGAGAGAAAAAAAAAATGCATCGCAAATATTTGTTGATATTTGCTTGCGTAGAGAGTAGCAGAACCTTCTTGGATAATTAAACACGCAAAGACAGAGAGCTGCATTCTATAGTACTCTCTGTTCAATAAAAAGTGAAAATTTAGGTCTTTAGCTTTTTTGTTTACTTTAATATAACGGCGGGTCTAATTGGCACCGACTTGCGATAAACCGTTATTCATCTCCAAATTACATTTCCGTCAGAATTAGGTTTCTCTTTCTCGCGATTCCCATTTTCCAATTCTGCGCCAAAGTTTCAAAGTATTCGTTTCAGAAATTCTATCTGGTAATCTCTCTCTCTCTCTCTCTCTCTCTCTCTCTCTCTCTTAGGGTTTTGCTTTTAAAATTAGAAAACCTTTATCTCAGTTCGATCGCTCTATCGTCGCTGATCGGTTATTCACTCGCTGATTACTTTCGATTCTTGTTACGATCTCGGTGATCATTGTGCTGGTCTTTGTTTTTTTTTTTTTTTTTTCGGGGTGTTTGAAAAGTTTCTATTTTCGCTCAATGATTATTTTCGCAAATTATTTTATTTGTAATTCTTTTTCTGGTAACAATTTTTGTCAGAGACGGTGTTTGTTTATTTGGTGATTGATCTGTAGCTTGTATTATGTGAGAAATTTTGGCTGACGTTATTTTTTCCTTTACTTTTTTCTGTCTTGCTTGATTTGCAGTTATTCGCGTTTGTGATTCTTTTTTAACTTGTATAGACTGTATTTAAGTTTTTGTTTTGTAAGAGAGTGTGTGTGTGTGTGTGTGTGTGTGTGTGTGTTTGTGTATCATTGTTATGCTGTCACAAAGCAGTTTTCATGTATAGATATGGAAGTCCAACTTCATATGCTTTGAAGTTTACCTACTTTATGGCTTTTGATTTCGTTTTGAGTTGGATGCTTTTATCTTCTGTCTTTTCGTTTATTCAAGGCTAATTTGGCTTGTATATTCCGTGTTTTTTTTTTTTTGCTATGGCGTTGTATTCTTAATTTCATGGTTGTAAAGCTATTTTGCTAGGAATTCTAATGACCAAGCTTTTGGATTGCCTCTGTTCTAGTCTTTATCAGGGTCTTATTAGGCATTACAATGCAAGGAGGCAGAGGCAGGGGTGGCAGGAATCCCTTTTTTGAATTTGGTGACCCATTTGCTGGTTTTGGAAGCTTTGGCGGTCCTGGAGGGTTCATGCCTGGTTTTTTTGGAGGTCGTAACCCATTTGATGATCCTATCTTTAGTAGCCCCTTCGGAGGAGGGAATCCATTTAATGACCCTTTCTTTACTCGCCCGTTTGGAGAAGGCATGCTGGGTTCGAGCTTTTTTGGGCCTATGGGAAATCCTTTTGTGGAAATGCGTCCATCTGGATTTATCGGCCACCAGGGAGCTCCGGAACCCAGGCAGTCAAGTGGTCCAATAATTGAGGAAATTAATTCTGACGATGAAAAGGAAGATGCTGTTAATGGTAGGAAGGAAAATCCTCGAAAGCATCGTAGGTTGAGCAATGGACCATACGTTGTGGATCCTGATGATGTAGCTGAAGGTAAGATGTTGAAGTGTTCTTTTAACCTTACAGATTATGCTTTGGGTTGCTCTAACTTGCACCATTAAGTTTGATATTGTCTGTCCCTTTTTGTTACAGAGAAGAAAAGTAGGCATTTGCTGCGGGGGAGTGACTATAATGGGTTCAATCACAGGCATTCGCAACCTGGAACTCATAGCTTTACCTTTCAGAGCTCGTCTGTCACTTATGGGGGACCTAACGGAGCCTATTATACATCATCTAAGACAAGGAGGACAGGAAGTGATGGTGTAAGGACATATAAAAATAATTATTTCTTTAGTATTTTTGTGATTAATTTGTGTAATAAACTAATTTTACTTGTGAATTGTCCTTAACGTTTGATCAGGTAGCTTTTGAAGAAAGCAAAGAAGCTGATACTAGCACTGGACAAGCTACTCACCAAGTATCCAGGGGCCTCCACAATAAGGTATATCCCTCTCTCATGATTTACCACTGTTGGTTCTGTCAGACATTTTGGCTAGTGTTATTCTTATATCTTTTGGACCATCTTTTCTTTGCCTAATTTTGTGATTACCACCTTAATTTACGTGAACATCCGGCTTCTATTTCTTTAGGGCCACGAGGTGACTAGAAAGCTCAACTCAGATGGTAAGGTGGACACTATGCAGACATTACACAATCTTAATGAAGGTGCTCAGCATTGATATAATGTGCTTTACAATCAGCTCTTATGATTACCATTCCAATACAAGGACTAATTGGAAATGTTGTGTTTTTGGACTTATCAGACGAGCTTTCGGGTTTTGAAGAAGCTTGGAAGGGAACGGCTCAGAAACATTTGCCTGGCTGGGCTGGTAATTTTGGAGGCCATGAAAGCGCTGGTTAGCCAACCTTTTTCTTGATATCTGGTTATTGAAGACACAGTGACATACAAAACAGGCAACGCTTCATTTGAGCAGACAACAGAGTCTGAACCATCCTTTTGTTGTGCTTCTTTCAGGAGCTAGCAGCGGCGGACACAATGGCCGAGGTGGTTGGGCTCTTCCTTCTACAGAATCTTCCCAGAATGCTAAAGACAAAGTCGAGTCTTCTCGTTCACAGCATTCTGGTAGGATGAAAGCAACGGATACAAGGAATGGGAACGACTATCCTCGTGGGCGGGCAAGAGATTAAGATTCTCCAGTTTAACACGAACAAGCTATATTCATGTTTCATGCGTCCTTCGCTTTACACCTTGATAGTACAATGGAGATAGAACTCAGGTTTAGTTGAGTGTATTGCAATATGCTTTTAAACAGAGTAATGTTTGGTTCTGTAAAATCCCTATGGGTGAATCTCATCATCTTAAGGGAAAGCAATCATAGAAACAAAATTAGGTGGAAGAGAAAGAGCTGCTTGGTCGATCTTATTACTAGTTCTCTCTCAAGTCTCAATGGTTTGTTGCTCGTTTGTGGTGTTTGTATGGTTGCTCAACTATTTTTCATTTTTGAGAATAGCTATTCCAAACCAATCAAATAGATCCATCTTTTGCTTTGACAGACAAATGAAAGATGTATCAGTATCACTATATTCATAAATTTACAATATTTGTTGACACGGTGGTAAAAAGTAATTCTTGTGGAAGAAGGGTCTTTATATTGGATATAAAGAGGTTAGAAAAACCGACAGGCTATGTTTGTTTGCAAAACTACACAAAATCTGAGCTCAAAACTTAAAAAGACAAGATTCACCTTAAAACTACACATACATGCTATATGTGTATATAGACTCCACGAAACTCGCAAGAGAAGAAAAATAAAAATTAAAAAAATAAAAATTACAAAGAATTATAGCCACAAGGCCCCACTATAAATACCCAATCTTTTCGAGAATTCAACCCGAACAAAAAAAAAAAAAAAAAAAAGCCTGTGGTTCTAACTTCCAACTTCAAATTCAACACAGAATTTTACTAGGGCTTGCTTGTTCGATTCGGAGCTTGGAATGGCGGTTCTCAGAGCCACGACGAACCTAATCCTCGCCAAAGTAATCCTTCAACCTTCGTTTTCGCTCTCGCTGCTAGTGTCCGACGGCAAGGTCGGCGCCGATTCGGCGAGCTTCGCCGTCGCTGCCCGAGTATCACGGCGAGGAATCAGCTCCGGCTCTCTCCGGTGCGCCGCCGGAGGAAATAAGGTGCCGGCTCGGCTGGCGCAGATGAAGCAGCTGTTGCAGGAGGCGGAGGAGCGAGCTCTCGACGTCGACGAAGGTCCGACGCCGAAAATCACCATAGGTATGGCCTGTTTGCTCCTTAACCAGTAGACAATCACTTTTCCAATTTCTTTGCAATTAGGAAAATATTAGATGAATTTTTTGTTTCTTTTTTGTATTGGTCCTGTTTTTTGAATTGGTGATCCTGGGAAGAAGCTAGGCTCATGAAAAATTAGTTAAGAAGAAGAAAGATTTCAAACTCAGTGCTTGTTGACTTCTCAGTTCTGAAAAATAATAATAATAATAATAGTAATAATAAAGTTTTGATTTTCAAGTTTCAACCAGTTGTATACTTGAGAGTTGACATTATTCATATCTTGTGCGAACCACTGATTTATCTTCAAATCTATTCTTAGGTATAAGTTTGACACAAGTATTATTATACACTGCGCAAACAGAAAAATGTTAATGTTTGGAACTAGTCTGTATGTGCTTATTAGTGCTGCGAGAAGAAAAATATAATACTTTGATCCTCTTGAATTTGAAAAGATGAACTAAGTATAAAATTTTGAAGTGTGTAGTGTCCCCAATGCTTAGAAGAGAGTGTAACCAAATTTGGAGGAAGTTATGCGTAAATAACTATAATGGTGCTCAAATTACAACATATACAATGCTGAGTGAGTACTTACATATTGTATCATAATTTTTTTTTTTAACTGTAAATATCTGTATACGTATATATATATATAATATTATATTATATATATATAATAATATTATATATATATATATATATATGTACACCCCAATTTTTTTCTAAATGATGGTCCTTCTCATGCATCATTTCTGATTTCCTAATGCTGATTTTAGGGCTTATGCCAGCTTCATTTGTGACATGATTTACACAAATTTACATAATCAATCTGTATTTATAGATCATGTGACGGTAAGTTTTGCTAGAAGTGGTGGTCCAGGTGGCCAGAATGTTAACAAAGGTCAGTTTACCCCCCTTTTTTTTCTTTTTCCTGTCAGTTTTGTTTTGTTCGTTTGTTTTTTTTAATTTTTTTTTTCTTTTAATCCGGACTAGTTGTTTCTACTTATTAAAGCTTGTGCTTAAGAGTTCAGTGAATACAAAGGTGGACATGCGATTCAACGTCAAGAATGCGGATTGGCTAGGTGAAAGGATCAGAGAAAAGATTATGCAAATGGTTTGTTACTACCAATGGTCAATGCCTTTGGGTTTTGTTTTTCCTTTGCTTGCTTGGATTTTTTTAAAATTTATTTTGGGCGCATTATTCACAAACTCTCGACATTATTCTGGTTATGAGCAGGAAAAAAACCGAATAAATAAGGATGGCGAGCTTGTGATATCTTCAACAAAGACTCGAACGCAGAAGTTAATCCCTTTCCTCTTCTCCTTTAACTTGTCCATGCTGCTTATGACTTGCCAAAGTGTTAAAGTCTGATTTCCTTCAACCGGATTTCTTCAGGGGTAACATTGATGATGCTTTGGGAAAGCTTCAGGTATAAAATTTGCAAAGGGCTTTATTTTTTTTTTGTTGAAGTTCTTGCATCAAGTTATGAGCATCGCCATTTATTTTTTGTTGCTCAAGTGAAGATGTCAAGTGGTAGAAGTTAGGTCAAGGGATAAGCTTTTGTGACATTTTGGAGGAAATATCACTAAAATTGTGGCCTTTTGCTAAGTAACTTTCGTGAATCTCTTACCACTGTGAGACGCCATGTTAATCCTTGTATTTTGTGATGGACTAACTACATAGGCAATCATTGACGCTGCTGCTTATGTCCCACCACCACCTTCTGAAGAGCAAAAAAAGAAGATAGCACAGATGTGAGTGATCACTTTGCCATTTGCGTTTACCATTTTATGACCTTTAGTCTCACTGCCAGCCTGTTTAGGATATTTCTTGTAGCCTATATTTCATCGCATTATTGGCTATGGACTCTGAGTTGGCTTCTTCGTGTCATTTTTGTGTTGTTGAAGGGCCGCTATCGGGGAGCAGAAACGTCTTAAAAGCAAGAAGGTGCTTTCAGATAAAAAGGCTTTCAGAAGAAGTCGGAATAGCTGGGATTAGCCATCTGATATTGTGGGGCCTCGGTGTTTTGAGATCATCATTATTTTAGCTCATCTCTGTCAATGGCTCAATGCTTTGCTTTCTATCATATCATGTTGTGATCATAAATTCGTAATACATCTTCCCAACTACTTACAAGTACAATGTGTATAGAATTGGAATGAAGCATTTCGATAGATGGAGATTACAGGAAATCCCTCGAGAGTAAGCTGCGAATCGGAGAAATAAATTTTGACTTTCGATGCTTGTTTGCCGTTTAAATTAGGGTTTATGAGCTCTTTTCCCATTGGAATAACTGTTTTAGAGACTCTTGGGTTCTCTCGATGCAAGACTGTAAACCAATGTAGCCTTATGGAACATTATTCACCTCAGCTTTTTGGAAACTTGGTAGCACTTCAATGCCCAAGTAAATGCAATTTATGAATTAGTTTGAAATTTTTGGGGATTCCGATTTTGAAGGCACATCAGTTGGTGTATTCACAAACTTGAAGCCGTTTAACTGTTCAAAGCACGTAAAGAGAATGATTAAATTATCATTGTGTTTGTTATTCATCTTTGAAGCAGTTTTAACAGCTCTAAGTTATTTATCTTTGATTTTTCTCAATATTTTTGTTGTTCTTGAAAGGGTAAAGTTATAACTTTTTTTTTTTGAAATCCGGATAAAGCTAGAACTTAGAACAAAATAGCTCATATATATATATATATATATATATATATATATATACACACACACATATATGTATGTCACTTCATTGACAGCCTCTTTCTTATTCCGTACTGAATCTATTAGCTCACCTCTCTCGAAGCTTTGCCTTTTCAAATAACAACCAAACAGAGAAATCGGAAAGTAGCAAAACAAAAACAGTGATTTACAAGAAGCAAAAATCTTTTTTGTTTGATTCACTTTCCTAGAATCATACAGCAATACTTGTCAGCTAAAGAAGAAACATTACCTTCCCAAATTAAAAGAAAAATAAAAATAAAAATAGAAAGAATTAGCCTAGTATTACAAAATACAGATTCTGTACAAATATAAACAACCAAACAAAAAAGAAAATCACTTAATTCCCAACGAAAATTGCATTTTCATTTCCGAATAACATGCTCTTCACCAGATCGTTGATCGACATGCTTGATCCACTTTCCCTCTCCCTTCGCCGCCGCGGAGCTCCCTCCTCCGGCGGAAGCGCCGCCGATCGCTCCGACGTGAGCGATGTCGAGCCCGTTCCCGACCGGCAAGAACACCGACCGGACTAGCCGGCGCGAGCCGGCCTCGACGACGCTCCGCCACCGGAACCCGGCGGCGCTCTTCGCGCTGGCGTTCTTGCAGACGAGGACCGCGCCGCGGTGGCTGAGCTCCGCCGAGCGCAGGACCCTGGCGAAGTCCCGCCGCCGGCAGTCCACCACCAAGAAGTCCGCTCCGGCGAGCGACGCCATCACCTCCTCCGGCTCGCCGACGAAAACCTCCGCCGCGGCCTCCCCCGCGCCGGCGAGCGCGCGGAGGTACTCCGTCCGCGCGCGCTCGTCCGCCACCACACACGCGTGGCGGCCGCGCGTGTGCCTGCTCGCCACCGCCAGGCCGACGCTCGCCGCGATCGGCCCACCCTGCGACCACGTCTCCACGATGAACTTCGCGTTCCACCCGGCCGCCATCGCCGACACCAGCTCCGCCACTCCGGACTCCTGGAAAATCTCGCACTGCGCAGAAAACTCAACTCAGATTCCCGAGAAAAATCGAAAACACAAATTGGAGAAAGAAAAGGAAAAATAAAAAAAGGTTCCATATTTTTTTTGCTTACGGATTTAACGGTGTCGATGTAAGCTTTGGAGGCTGTCTCCGGAGACCAGACTAGCTTCATTTCGTTCCTCTAATCTTCTTCTTCTTCTTCTTCTTCTTTGTCCTGTTCGTCGAAATTCTAGGGTTTTGGTTTCGCTCTGTAATAAAGCTCTGTGCTTTTTTTTTTTTTAAGCGAAGCTAATAAATTATGGCTTGGAAGCAGAGTTCAAGTTGGCTTTTTATTTGAGACATAAAATAGCTGCTATAGATTTTTTATTTTTATTTTCATTTTTATTTTTTGTTTTTGTGGGATCGTTGACTTTTATGCAGCAGCGAGCATGAAGTTCAACGTGTGGATTTGTATTACTATGGATTGGATAGTATTTGCCTTTTATTTTATTTTATTTTTATTTTTTATTGTTGGACTTTCCCATATATTTTCTTTTTATTTTTAGAGAGACCTTGTGCACCAACCTGGTTTTTGGTTTTCTTTCCAAGTTTATTTAGGATAGTCAAACATAAAACAAATACAGTTAGCATTTAGCAACCAAAAAAAAAAAAAAAAAAACAGTTAGGAAAGGGAAAATAGAAAAAAAAGATATATTCCAAGTAGGACAAATATTACTTTTTCTTTTCTACTTCAACTACGATTTTATCCCCTAATTTTCTAGCTTGTTTATCAAGTTCATCTTTGTTGCGGACTTGGGGTTTCTTAGCTCGAGGATGATGACATGTCATGTTTTTTTTTTATTAGTTATTTTTTAAAACATGTGTTTACACATGAAAGAGTTAAAAAAAGGTCTCTCTTGGCTTAGGGATTGCTGATTAGTCCAAGTCATACAATATGCGGTACGTTTGGGTAAACGATGTTAATCCAAGTTGTGAACTTGTCAATTGAACAAAATAACATTATTAGCAATTGGGCATTATTGTTGAGGTTTAAATAACAATTTATGCCACTATTGTTTGAAAGATGAGGCTGTATTATTTAGTTGATATATAATAGACTAATGGTGTAGCTAATGTTTATCCAATAATATTTTAATATTGCTAGTGTTGTACGAAAGGTATCTATCAAATGTGTGTTTGGTTTGATGGATAAAAAAGTGAGAGGACGAAGAGATGGAGAGAGAAATTGAATCTTTTTATTTGGTTGCTAGAAAAAAATAGGAGAATGAAGAGGTGAAAAAATGCATGTTTTCCTTCAATTTTAAGTAATAAAAAATCTAATTTATTCTCAGTATTATTTATTAACAAACAATAAATATAGACAATATAGTGATTTTTACAAATTATTACTAACCATCACTCTCAATCCTTCGTATCAAACAACTTTAAGAATTATTATAATCCTCTTCATCGTTTATATTTTCTATCTTTTGAATACTCCATCATTCATACTCTTTATTTACCTAACCAATCATATCCTAAATGTTATCATGTTATAATATGAGAAAGGACCACTAATCATCCCATCTTTATGTTAATTCTCATGTTGCAACTAAAAAGTCTGCTTTCATCATTTATGCTTGTGTAAACAAAAGTAAGAAAGCGAGCTTTTCAATATATTTTCTTCACCCCCCACAAATGCTTTTAATGATTTTTGTCCCACTAATCCCATTTAATACTAGTGCCAATAATACAGTAAAAAGTCATGAAATGTTGACTAGTGTGGCAACAAAATCTGCAATATAATTAAACAATTCCCTAGATCCCACATCTTGATCCGATACAGGATCATAATAAATAACATGCATTCATCAAGATTATTAATTTCTAATCCATGCTATATAATCTGTAAAATTATTAAACCATGCCATAAAAACCCCAACCATAGATATTGCGTCCTCAATTTAATAAGATATTGTTACATTGATATGTAAATTCTTAAAGTCAAAACAAATGAGCATAAAAAAAAAATGAAAATCTACCGTCTCAAAAGCCATCTCCAAGACTGTCTCACTAACTAGATTTTGACATCAAATTTTTAATACGTTTTATTTTAAATCTCATTAATTTTATCACTAATTACTATTCATTTAACGAGTTGTCAAGATATAATTAGTAGAAACTGCTCTGAATACATAATAGATTTTCATAAAAAAAGAAAAGAAGCTTTTCTTTTTTCAATGCAATGATCCTATATTAAATAAGAACTGACAAAAATTAAACGGCATTATGTAATTAGAATGAAAATCTCATATTTCAGTATTCATAGGACGGTGGTGTTTAGGACCTGTTAGGACTATATTATAGAAGACTAAAAAAATGGGAATTAAGCACTCGTAAGAACTAGCATATTGATTAATGGGTAGGTTTCATTTTGGGTGGGTCCCACTTAATGGAATGACAAACATTCGAATCAGCAGATCACGAATAATCGGGAATGTGTGAAATGGTCAACTATCTATATATATATATATATATATATTTGTTATTTATATGGATTCATGAATCATGATATATCGCTTGAAAGTTGAAAGAGAAGAAAGAAAAAGCAAAAAAAGGAAAAGACAGGCAAACAAAATTAGGAGAATGGAATTGAAGGGAAAAAATGCAAAAGTGTCGGCTTTCTCTTTCAACGTCCTATGCAGCTCTACGTCAGTATATATCAATGCACTCTTATAATAATACGACACATATTATATGTTATGTATGCGTGTATATATATACGTACATGCAGTCATATATACAGTTGGATTCTAATTAATTGTTGGTTTGTTTCTTTGTTTGGTGTGTCATAATAAACGAAATAGACGAGACCTTTTCTTATGCTTTGAGGACGGCTAATACTAGCCGACCATTTCCGCAATCTGCGTTCCACTTGTACATCTATAATTAAGCAATATATAGTGAAGCTTTGAAAAGAGATTATTGAGCATTGGTATTTTTAATAACATTTAAAAAAAAAGATATAACACAATAATACAAGTATCTAATATTTTTATAAATTTAAAAAATAATTAATTATTTTAACAACATAACACTTACATGATATTGTAATTTTATTTTTAAACTTAAAATTTTTTTATAAACTAGTGATTAATTTTTTTAATTTTTACAAACGTTGATTATCTCCTTGAAACATTGACTAAATAAAGGTCAAGTGTGAAATAACCCTATTTTTTACTCTAACAACTTATGCTTTGGTATCGAGTTGTTTATATCTTGTTAAATCTTATTGTTGTTTATATCTTTTTTATATCTAGTTTTGGTATCGAGTTATTTGTATTATTGTGTTATATCTCTGTGTATAAAAAATCCAATAAAGTTAATAAGCCAAACTAAGTCCAATGTTATAGAGAAACATGTTCTTATATCTAGTTAAACATACGATTGTTTAGTAGAGTATTTTATTTGGTTCTTTATTGGATAAGTGTTCATAAATCTTATAAAATTTAGGAGCAAATGAGTGGTACTATTTTTTAGAAATTAGATGTTTCTAGCTTTCAACTTCATAAGTAAGTATATACCTGTGAAATATATAATTTTTAAGACCAAAATAATTCCAAATTGGGCTGCTTGGTTACTTCATTGACAAGAGAAGTATTAAGGAAGAAGTAAACAGTATTACATCTAAAATGAAAGCTGTTTTCCGCATTTTAAAACTAGAAAATAAAAAAAAAAAAAAAAAAACCACGTACGTCCTTTGTTTTTGAGGTTATATGTATGCTATAAATATAATAAATAATAATCCTCTTTTGAGTTTGATTGAAGTGTTTTGATCACCAAGTCATTTTCATAGTACCAATTATTAATTGGTATTTTGTTATATGTAGGACTACTTCTAGCTTGTTTATATGGCTTCAAAAATATATACCGTTACCATATAATTAGGAAAATTTTATTACCCGACTTGTCATTTATAGGTGGCATTAGGTGACACGGAAGGAAAAACCAAGTATATTCAGATGAAGAAACCAAGAAGATTCATTGCATTATCGATTAAAAAAAGGAAGAAAAAACAACCTGAAAAACGAGTGAGCATTAATAGTATATATATATAGCCACATCATTGTCACGGGTGTGCAATTTACGTGATAATCATAAGAAACAAGGCTAAGAAAAAGGAAAGCCATAAAAATCAATGTAAGCATCATCATAATTGCATTTCTGCCTTATCTTTGGTGCTCTTTGTCGTTGGAGTTTGACTATAGTTATAAGTGCCAATTTTGTAAAATAAAATAAAAAGGAAAAAAAGGGTCAAAATTTTAACAAATGGTTAAAAAAAAAAAAAAAGGAATTTAATATTTCAAACTAAAATTTGGCGGACCAAAAAAGAACAAAAGAGACGTGAGAAAACTTGATGGAATATCACCTCTTAAATTGTTATTTTGATTTGATGCGACTTTGTAATCATAATAACTTAAAGCGCCAGTTTTAATTCAAAAGTGAAAGAAATCGAAACAGAACTCTCAAAAGTATATTTTTCTACAAAAGCTTTTGAATCGTTTTTAGTTCCTCATTATTTTTAGCCATGTTAGCCTTTGTGCCAGGGCCTAAGGCCAACCACGGTTAACGCACCACCCATGGGCGAAAAGAACGACGTCGTAACATAGTGACTGACACTGAACTTAACAATACACCAAAACGAAAAGCCAAAAAATCAACAAACTTCTACGTTTTAGCTCTAGTTACACTCATCCGTTACTAGTTACTACCCAAAAAAAAAAAAGAAAAAAGAAGTTGCTACCCAAAAAAAAACCCATGGTAATCCTCTTCTCTGCTTTTCCAATTCTGCGATTCAAAAATTCGACGATTAGCTCAATTTAACATGATTTATCAAAAAAAAAAAAACAATATGCATTATATATCATAGGTTGTAAATGGAAGCGTTTTAGTGGTAACAATTGCGGTGGACAATAATTCTGAATCGTTAAATTTATTTTTTTATTTTATTGAATTCACTGAAAAAATAAATCTGAATACAAAATCACTGCCCATTATAATTATTTCCCACAAGAGAATTTAATTAATTTTCATACGTAACGCGTGTCCATAACACAGCTTGCCAAATCAAATAAGTGCACGTTTTATCTCTCAGGCTTTTTATCAAACACCTGGCTATCTTCTCATTACAAAAAATACACGTGGCAGTCTGAGTGGGTCCCAAAAAGCGCTCTGGTGACACGTGTCACGTCCAGAGCTCTTCTTCTTCTTCAAAACCCCGAATTTTTTCAAACCCTAAACAATCCCCAAATCCACGCACAGTTCACAACAACAACAATGCAACGCCTCAGAAACCAGACCTTCCATTTCTATAGGCCGAGCTTCGCGGGCTTCACTTGCCGGAGCCTCCACCGGAGAGCCGACCTCGAACGCGCTGGCCCGTTGGCCTCCGCGCTCCGGTGCCGGTCCGTCGTCCGGTTCAGCGGACCGGACACGGTCAAGTTCCTCCAAGGCCTGTTGACCAACGACGTCCGGCGGTTCGGCGAGAAAAAGGCGGAGACTTTGGTGACGCCCAATTTGGCCGCGGCGATCTCGCCGCCGATGTACGCCGCTCTGTTGACGCCTCAGGGGCGGTTCTTGTACGACCTTTTCCTGTACGAACCGGCCAGGGACGAAGATAAGCTCGACCGGACCGGGTCCGGGCCGGGCTCGGGGTCGGACGATCCGGTCGAGATATTCGCCGACGTGGACGCTTCGGTCTTGGACGAGCTATTGAGTACCTTAAAGAGGTGATTTTTATTTATTTTTTTGCTGAGATTTTGTAAATGTAATTATTAATTAATGTCTTTCATTATTACAAATTAATTTTTGGCTTTGAATTAGTTCTACAATGTTTTAATTTAGCGAAATTGATTGTCAAAAGCCTTGGATTTTAGTGAATTAGTATAGTTAGGTAAAGCTTAGTTTTTCGGATTTTGGTGTTAATCTTTTCTCATGTTTTAAGACTTGAGAGATCTTTTTTATTTTAATTTTTTGCTTTAGTACAAATTTTGGGCATTTCATTTATGGTCTGATTAGTTATAGTGGCAGTTAGGTCTAGTATTCAGTTTCAAATAGATTGCTTTTATTGGAACTTTTGTATGATCAAATGTAGTTAGCTAAATGGTTTTATCATGATTTTGTGGCCTCAAGATATCGTTTGCGGTCGAAGGTTGAGATTGAAAATGTTGGCGAAGACTTCACTTGCTGGCAGCGATTCGGCGGTAACCTTTCCAAAGCTCCGCCGCACGTGGAAGACCCCGAGGCTGCGAGCGTCGGCTGGGGTTCCAGCGTCGATCATGCGGCGTCGGCGTCTTCCCGTGGTAACAAATGCGGGTGGCAATGGTTTAAGGATCCCAGGTTGGATTGCCTCGGTTTCCGGGGGATCTTCCCGTCAAATACAGCGCGTGAGAATCTACTCTTTGGTTCTCCGCTCTCATGGCATTACAAAAGTTTTAAGATTATGGTAATGCTATAATTTCTCTGGCCTTTGTCGCAGCACCTTTGGTCGAAGCCGACAAGGAAACTGACGAAAAGAATTACACGTTGTGGAGAATCGAAAACGGAGTCGCAGAAGGCTCAAATGAGATCCCAAAAGGTTCAGTTTTTGCTTCTTGCCCCTCTTCAAATGAGTGTTGCTGCATGTAAGGACTATGTAGATTTGACATGGCAAGAAATAAATTGTTATAAATAGCCGTAGTTTGATTTGCTAGTGATGAATGATAGAGTAATGCTGTTGCCATATATGAAGTAGGTGAGGCAATCCCTCTTGAGTACAACTTGGTGGGTCTAAACGCTATAAGCTTTGACAAAGGCTGTTATGTTGGCCAAGAACTTGTCGCTCGGACCCACCACCGCGGTGTCATTCGCAAACGCTTGCTTCCTCTGAGATTTCTCGGCAAAGATGGAGAAGGTAGAGCTTTCTGCTAATTACATTCAATGTTCAATTAGCCTTGCAACTCAAACCAAGTTCGAATACATACATATATAATTCTTTGTTTGCCCTTTCAGAAGTAGAGCAGAAAGTTTCTCCCGGCTCAGAAGTCGTGGATCCCGAGTCTGGCAAGAAAGTCGGCAATGTCGCAACGGCCCTCGGGTGCCGTGGGCTTGGGGTTCTGCGGCTGGAAGAAGCCTTCAAGAGATCAGGTTCATTGAGCATCCAAGGGCAAGAGGATGTGAGGGTTGAGGCTTCAAAACCAGATTGGTGGCCTAATGAATGGTTTCAAGACTATCAACAACACACTGCCTTAGCTTAAAAAGTTTTTAACTTGTATGTTTATTATTCTTTACTTTGATTGTCTCAGCGAAGATAGTGTCCTCTGAGGGAAAAAAAAGGGAAAAAGTGAAAATAAGTGTATCAATAAAGAATCTACTTGTACAATGTTGTCATGGATTTTGTCTCTGATATGAAATTTTATTTATTCGTTACTCTGCTTAACAAGCTTGCATTCATGCTGCTTTATTTTTCTATAGATCATTCTGTTATAAGCAGATGTTAATTTCGATTTTTTGCGTGGTTGTCGTTTTCGTAATCGTCTTGTTTTTTGTAGATTGTCGTTTGTGATTTTGTTGTCGTTTTTGTGATCATCTCGTTTTTCCAAGATTGTCGTTTGTGATTTTGTTGTCCTTTTCGTCAAGCTGTCGTCTATATGTTCTTGTCGTTAATGTTTGTTGTAGCCTGAAGTTGTTTCGCAAGATTCTGTCGTTTTTGCATGTGTCGTTTAATTATTATTGTTTTTTTTTTTTCATTAAATGTCGTTTCTAGCGCTATTCTTTTTACTTGTCGTTTTTGGAAGACTGTCGTTTGAGGTTTTGTTGTCGTTTTCGTCAAGCTGTCGTCGTCTATATGTTCTCGTCATTAATGTTTGTTGTAGCCTGAAGTTGTTTCGCAAGATTCTGTCTTTTTTTCACGCATCGGTTAATATTATTGCTTTTTTTTTTTTCATTAAATGTCGTTTCTAGCCGTATTCTTTTTTCTTGTCGTTTTTGGAAGTTTCAGGTTTTGTTGTCGTTTTCGTCAAGCTGTCGTCTATATGTTCTGGTTGTTAATGTTTGTTGTAGCCTGAAGTTGTTTCGCAAGATTCTGTCGTTTTTGCATGTGTCGTTTAATTATTATTGTTTTTTTTTTCATTAAATGTCGTTTCTAGCGCTATTCTTTTTACTTGTCGTTTTTGGAAGACTGTCGTTTGAGGTTTTGTTGTCGTTTTCGTCAAGCTGTCGTCGTCTATATGTTCTCGTCATTAATGTTTGTTGTAGCCTGAAGTTGTTTCGCAAGATTCTGTCTTTTTTTCACGCGTCAGTTAATATTATTGCTTTTTTTTTTTCATTAAATGTCGTTTCTAGCCGCTATTCTTTTTTCTTGTCGTTTTTGGAAGTTTCAGGTTTTGTTGTCGTTTTCGTCAAGCTGTCATCTATATGTTCTGGTTGTTAATGTTTGTTGTAGCCTGAAGTTGTTTCGCAAGATTTTGTCTTTTTTTCATGTGTCGTTTAATTATTATTGCTTGTTTTTTCATTAAATTTCGTTTCTAGCGCTATTCTTTTTTCTTGTCGTTTTTGGAAGACTGTCGTTTGAGTTTTTGTTGTCGTTTTACGTAATGCTGTCGTTTATATATATATTTTTTTGCTGAGAGGTGTCGTTTATATGTTATTATCGTTTCTAGGATGCTGTAACCGCTCCGCTAACCAGGAGTTGATTCAAAGTTTCTGTCGTTTTTATCCCATATAGTTTAATAATTATTGTAGTTACTGGTGAATTATAATGCTGGCCTTTTTTCCCTTGTTTCTTTATGGTCTTGTGTGTCGTTTTTCTGATTAATGTTTTCTAGTTATTTGTATATATGCGCGTCGTAGATTTTATATTCCTACGTATATGGAGAAAAATTATAGTGAATATTCAATTTTTAATCTTATTTTAAATAAATATCCAATCATTTGAAAATTCTAACAAAATGCTCAAGTGATTCAACTACTTACACAGTGGTAGCTAATTGTAATTGATTTAGTGACTAAAAACATGTGCAATCAACTAATTAATTGGCTAGTTACTCAATTACTTCAAAAATTTGTATATTTATTTTTATTGATGTATAAATTTTGGGTATTTTCTTACTTCACCTATGTATATTTGATCCTAGAGATTGTCAAGTTCCTTAATAGTTTTCTTATTAAATAAAAGATAGACCAAAAAAGAATAAAGAAAACTAAAAAGCATAAAAATAAAACGTTAGCAAATATGTAGTTTGTCCACTCTTTGCTCTCATCTTAAAAATAAAAAATAAATAAAAAAGAGATAATTACATATTTCTGTTAATGAATTAACATAAAAAACAGATGCGAATCACCATATTCTATTAATAATAAATACTTTTATTGAATGAAATATTCTCTTAATAAGCTAAGTGCCTGAAAAATCAGTCTCTTCTGCATAAAGGATAATTAGTAAAAGATAAAATAAAATCTTATTATCAATACAAATTAATCACAGGGAGAGCCAAATATTTGCCCCCAAGAAACTTCCTCTTTGCCATCTCCAATTTACATAGACGAGGAATTCAGTACTAATTGCCATAATAATCATACCATTAAGGACTGTCTTAGTCTTTGCTTAGCTCTTGAATAATTTCCTCTACGCTTGGTCTTTCCTCAGGAACTTCATTTGTGCAAGTCAATGCAAGCTTTCCCAGCATAGCTGCTTCGGACTCCGAGTACTCTCCCTTCAGCTTCGCGTCGACAAAGCCCTCGAATCTCGATGCTTTCGCAGCCGTTCGCATTGAGTTTGAGAGCATTAATTGGCCCGATATGACTTGGAGGACGATGACCCCGAATGCGTAAATGTCGCTCTTCTGAGTGAACCGGCCAGTGGTGATGTACTCGGGAGCCAGGTAGCCCATAGCAGCGCTGGTCTTGAGGGCCGAGAAGACAATGTCATCGGCGAGGAGCTTGGGAAGGCCGGAGTCGGAGATCAGAGGGTTGAATTGATCGTCAATTAGGACTTTTTCTGTGGATATGTTTTGGTGTACTATTTCTGGTCTGTTCGGTTCGCTGCTGTGTAAGTATTGAATACCTGCTTTCATCAAACTATAATTAGTTTTGCACTGACATGTTACAAACTAATCGTACTGTATAATATGAAAAACATATAATATAGATTGTATTATCTAATAAAAAAGAATTCACTTTGTATTATCTAGTCTGATGTCCTAAATAATTTATGTATTACAGTACAATATAATATAAACCGATTAGTTGGAGATAATGAGCAATTCAGAGTTCATTTTATGGATAGGCAATGCTAGATTCATAGGTCAACTAAGATACCTAAAACGACAATTTTGAAATAAAATAAAGGACGGATAGCACGGAAAATATATCTAATCTAATTATCTAACTGATAGGATATTCATATAATATTGTATCTCCTAACTACCTAACACATGGACTAATTTAGAAGCATTTTTCATTTTTTGCGCTTGTTTGATAACATATTTTTCAAAAGCGAACATTTGGACATTTCATTTCAACCATATTATTTTATTGGAAAGGGCAAAAAAGGAAGTGATATATACTCAAAGCAGTGTACAACATTATACAGATATGATCGAAAAAAAGAGGAAGAAGAAGATATTGAGACTGACCTTTCGCAATGCCAGTGATAATAGAGACTCTGTTGGACCAGCCAAGAACCTTATCACTTCCTTCGTTTAAATCAAGAAACTGAGAGAGCTTTCCTTTAGCAGCAAAATCATAGACCAAAAAGCACTCATTTCTGCTTCTTGAGCAACAATAGCCTCTCATCTTCACAAGGTTGTCATGTCTCAGTGAAAACAGCAAACTCAAACCTCTCACAAACTCAGCTTCCTCTGACTTACAGCTACTGATACTAATGCTTCTTATTGCCACAACAGAGCCATCTCTCAGCACCCCTTTGTACACCGCAGAGAACTTGGTCTTCCCCAGCAAATTCGCCTCCGAGAAGTACTGCGTCGCCGACTCGATCTCTTCCATGTTGAACCTGAAGCCGTTGAGGCTCTCCTGCGAAGATCCGAGGCCGTCGCCTAGCGAATCCCACCCATTGCAGTACTCAAGGCTCACCAGCGGAGAAGCGCTTTTGCTTCTGAACTCCTTGCCATGGTCGCTGCTCAGCCGGCCATCAGACGGATCACAAGTGCTTCCGACCTTCTGCTTCCCTTGGCGGTACCTGATAATCATCACGAAAACCGTCCCGAGCATTGTTATAGTGACTGTGACCACCACGGCAGCCACTGCAACCTTTGAAAATCGTGTTGTCTTCGCACAACCGCCTTGGTGGTTGCAGCGCGGTGAGACATTCGCCGACTCCGGGTTTTGATTTGGATGCACAGCGCTGTTGACGTTTGATCCGCCGACGTTGAAATTGCCATAGTCATAGCGATTGCAGCTTCTCAATTGGGGAAAGTCAACCCCGCACAACTGAGGATTGCTCTCCGCTTGAAACCCTTCATTCAGTCTTCTCAGACCTTCATTATGCCAATGATATTGAGCAATTGTAAGAGAACTTTTTAATAATAATAGTGATACTAAAGAATTTACGCAATATATATAGATTAGAGTTACCATGAGGGACAACTCCAGAGAGAGAGTTGTTTCTGACATCAAGGACTTGCAGAGACTGAATGTTAGCTAGTCTTGTGGGAATTGGACCAAAGAGAGTGTTGAAGCTCAAATCAAGCCTTCTTAGCACTGCCAGGTTGCCCAAACTGGGAGGGATTTCACCGCTAAGTTTGTTGTATTGCAAAGCAACAACACTCAACTTCTTTAAAGACCCCATTTCAGAAGGTATTTTCCCACTCAGCTGGTTACAACACAGCTGTACAACTACAAAACAACAACAAAAAAAATGACATATCTCAGTTTAGAAGAACAAGTAACGACACCTTTGAATTCTTTTTGGTCCGTATTGTCAGCACAAGCAAGGCTTAAAAAGTGTGACTGTTAAAACGTGTAAATTTGCATGAAGAAACCAAACCTCTCTACACAACACATTTTTCAGTCCCAAAACAAACTATGTATCAAAGCTTTAAAAATTAAAAACAAAAAACAAAAAAAAAACACACAAACCTTGAAGACTAGCCATGTTTCCGATCTCAGAAGGAATGTCCCCAGAGAGAGAGTTGACATTGAGATAGAGATCAGTGAGCTCAGTGAGATTGGCAATCTCCCTCGGGATCGTTCCGGAGAGGCTGTTGTAGTGCAAGTAGAGCCCGGAGAGGCAACGGAGCTCGGCCAGCGCCGGCGAGAGCTCGCCGGAGAGACCCTTTCCCTGCAGAGATATGTTGGCCACTTTGTGGTGCTCGTTGCACGCCAGGCCCTCGAACGACCCGTCGCAAGGGTCTCTGTCCTTAGCCCACGAGCCCAGAACCCGGCTCTGCGGGTCCAGCGAGGCCTTGATCTCCATCAGAGCCTCGAGCTCGGCGTTGCCATGGACAACGCGCTGACGTGGAAGAAGGACCAAGAGCACGAGAGTCACCACCGCCAAGTGAACCCGACCGGCCATTTGGAGAGCTTTGTGTTCTTCGAATTCGGCGAGTGATATAATTGGATCAAAGTCTGTGTGTGTGTGTTTTGGTTTTGCTGTGTTGAGTTCACATTTGAATGGCTTTTTTCTTTGGTTTGGTTTGAGAGTTTTGACGATATTGATGATATTGTGTTAGGTGGGTCCCACTGGGAAGACTATTGTTAATGCGAGTGTTATTAATTCATGTCTGGTTTCTCATTTAATAGTAAAGAGTTATTGGCCTCCAGCTTCTCTGCAATCTTTATGAAACTCTTTTAACCCTTTTTTTTTTTTTTTTTGGAGAAATGTTGGTGATAAAGTTTACCAGGAAAATATGAGCATAAGACCTTGTTGGGTTTTGAGTCTTGATCAAATTCATTGTACATCAAATTTTATAAAAGGTTTTGATTCAGGCTTTACAAACAGAAAACTTAAAATATAGTGCTCTTTGTCTGTACGAAAAATCTCATATATATACTCTTTAATTATGAATGTTTGAAGGAAGAAAATAATATTAATAAACAGTTTCAATTTTCCAATTGTATGATTTGTTTTTATGATTATTAATAGTTTTGATACTATGATGTCTAATTATATATTGTCATTGAAGTAACTTGAAGTTTGTTATCATTTGCAATTAATAATCCACAACTAAGAAGTAAAACACATGTACAAGAGCTTAAAGGAAAACCTAGAATAAGAAATCAAGCTGTTATACTTGTAGAACATAAACCAGACAAGCTTAAATCCAACTCAACAGTAAGTTAATAACACTTCCAAGCTCCAACTATGAGAATTAAATAAATGTTTTTTTTTTTCATTATAGACTAATCATTGCTTAGATTGTGGTTTTAAGTTGGTGCTCCTGCCAAATTTATTTGATATAATGACCACAAGTTTCTAATTTGGAATATCTATACAACTATTAAAAGATTCTCGGGGCCTAGGCGTTTCGTCCAAGGGAGGCCGAAACGTTTCGGGCCCCGTTTTTTTTGGCGTTTTCATGGTTGAAACGCCGAAAAACGCGTTTTTTTGAGGGGGTAAAATAAAATATTTTTTCAAAATTGGGCCATTATATAATTTAATAAAATAATGAGGACTGAAATGAAATTAAATAGGACTAAAATGTAAAAAAAAGGGACTTTTGTGCAAAAAGAACAGCCCCTGACGCGGGCCCGCGTGCGTGGGGCCCGCGTGTCAGGGGAGTCCCACACCCTTTTCTTGCGCGTGGATTCCACGCGCCGGACTTTTTTTTTTTTTTTTTTTTTTTTCAGTTTTTTTGCTTTTTCCTTTTTTTTTTTTCGTTCTTTTTCCTCTTCTTTTTTTTTTTCCTTTTTGTTTCTTTCTTCAATTATTTTTTAATTTTATTCCCTCTTTTATTTTTATTTTAATCTTATTTTTTTTTCATCTTTTTATCTCTCAATTTTTTTTATAATAACACAATATTTTTATTTTTTTATTATTATCTTGTTTAATAATTTTTTAATTTTGTCTTACAATTTAAAAAATTACTTTTTACTACATCTTTTAAATTTTTATAATATTCTTTCTTTAATTTTCATTTATTTCATAATTTAGCATTAAAAAAAAAAAAAAAAAACCTTACACGTGCGGAGCACGTGCCTAAAACTAGTATAGTTAAAAGAGAGCCTGACATTCTTGGTCTAATAATATGAAAAGTCTTAAAAACCTAATAGGGTTGGGAAACCTAATTCTGCCTCGCAGACCACGATAGTCCACATGGGGTTGACTATTTTTTTCATGTCTCATTGGAAAAAAAAAAGTAACCTTTAATATAAGAGACAGAAAGAAAGACTGGTGATTTTGAATTCATGCTAGTATAGTATATATTAATATATTTCTATTTTCTACACCTCACATAATATTCTTCTAGATGGGATGAGAGAGCCAATTTTTTATAGCTTGAGACAACTTATTAATTCATTCACATCAATCAAGCAAATGACTACAGTTAGAAAGAAAAATCAAATAAATGACTCTCGTCTTTGGAAACAGCTGGTATGCCTTTTTATTTATTTTTTCTTTTCAATTAGTGGGTGGAAAAAAATGTGTCGTGTTATTTTTTTTCCCTTTATTTATCTCTCCTTGGATTCCCGTGATAATTTTTTTCCCGTGCTATTTTCAATTACGGCGTACACTAATGCAAGCTAAAAAAGATGGAAAAGAAATATCATATAGTTAAGCTTTATTAGCTTATTTTGATAATAAACATAGCATTATTAATACTCCTTTTTATTGGGGGGCGGTTTCCATGCTTTTAAACCTTTTGTTTTTTGTTTTTTTTGGCTAATCCTATAGCTTTAACTTTGTCTAAGAATAGGTGAACTTCTTTGATAAATTTGATTTATCTATTAGCTAGTCTTAATGAAAACAATTGTTCTTCTCTTACACCAAAACTGCAACGGTAAACAAGTCGTAGTTAGTGACTTTATTGTAATTTTACATTCAATTTCCAACATTTATTGATGATAAAAAGAGTTTTTTTCAGGCCTTTTTTTTAATATATGTTTCAAGTAACTAACCAGTGCTTCTAAAATCTAAGAAACTAGTCATTAACCATTTGAAGAACTAAAGACGTAAAAATAAGAAAATAATTATTTCTTTATTCAGTGGATGCATTGACTATTTTCTTAAAATATTATTTGACAAATGACTAGTTGCTTAATAATTTAATTTTTTTGCTAAGTTAAAAAGAAGTTTTTTTTTTGGCTCAATATGTGATGTACCATCTTGATTTATCGGTATGTACTCTCGTTCCTAGAGCGTTTCATTTAATTTTATTGAATTTTATTGTCGATATCGGTGTTGATTTAGAGTAAAGTTGGGTCATGATCACATTTGCATGGTTTCGTATTAATATTTTTAAAAAATTAACAGAATTTTACTGTGAAAACTATGCAATTAAAAATAGAATTTTCAAGTGCAGTTCTTGTATAACAAAGCAGAAGATACATGAACATATATATATATATATATATATATTTTTTTTTTGCCTTTGATTCATTAGTGCATAGATGCAGTGTGACAAAAACAAAGATATAAAACCAACTTCAATTAACAATCATAAAGACTTAAGAATTCTAGTCGGTGACATTAGAAGCCAAAGGCAAGATTAAAGCCAATAATCAAAAGGCAACTAAAGGTTGAATAGTCATTTTTCATCAAGGATATATCCTGTACTATTGAATCCTTAATCATGCATGGTCCATTATGAAAGTAAGTTGTTGAACCCTTTTTTTTGAATTGGCTATATTTGTGTGTAACTTCGTTTTCAAAGCACTATCCAACTTTATCACTACCAAAGTGGGTCAGGTAATAAACTACATAAAGAAAAGAAAAGAAAAAGAAAAAAAAAAAGAGTTAGTGGCCAAGATGGTAAAGAGAAATCATCAAAAGGAAAAAAGAGAGACGCAATTCTGACTTAGAAAGTGACGTCATTAGATTGAAATGCGCTGTGTGTTTGTTCTTTTCAAGACCTCCCCGCTATTTGCGACTTGATTATGTATAGAAAGAAAAACAAAACAACAAAAAGTTTGGTAGTTCAGCAGTATCCAATGCTCTACGTCTACAAATCTAACAAATGGCTCCAAGAAAAATAAATATTATTTATTGATTTGTATTTGATTTAGAGTGGCTTTTTGTTGAAAAAGAAAAATACTAGTTGATGAGTTCGTATACTTGCAATCTTGCATGCATAAATGAAAAAGACACTTTTTTTTTTTTTCTTTTCTAGAATTGTTGGTATTAGAATGATGGATATCTAATCATCTGAAATTATGTTTTGTTTTTTTGGTGCAAAAGGTAGTTATCTTTGCAGGACTATTATAAATTCATCTTTTTACCGTTATATCATCTCTGCCTTTTCTTTTTTATCATTGGGTCATATTTCACTTTAGACTAAAAGCTTCCAAGGCATGTGTTATTGTTGTTATTTCGTCTCCATGCAGACAAGATATCTTTAATTCTCCGACTTTATAGAAAGCACATACATATATGCAATCAATTTCCCTAAGATTTGAAAGTAAAAAGTTACTTTGCTTCCCTTTTCTTTTTAATCCCTCTCTTTTTTTGAAGCAAAATATACCTCTAATATAAGTTTATTAATTGATATAATGTTGTGAGTTGTTTGGGTATATTATTTGAATAGTTTAATACTAAAATTATTCCAGCATTAGTTTGTTATTAAAATGATTTTAAATAATATTAAAACATACAAATGATTTATCCAAACAACTCATTACTTTATCGATCCATTAAAAAAACTGATAAAAAGCTAGCCAATACATTGAATTTTATACTCTAATATAGTTCATGACAGCTTGTAGTCATATATAGTCAGTTTATGTGACTGTCTTCAATATCCTCTTCTCATCAACTAGACTCTTTTATTGTATCTAGGTCTAACCAAAGGCTTCAGATTCCGTAAGTATTTGTATATATAAATATCTAACTTAAGTGTGGTTGATCTTGATCAGCACCTTTAAGGAATCCAAAGATCCACAAATATAATTCCAAGTAAATAAGGCTTTGTTTTCTAAGACTCTATGCTCAATAGCTTCCCAAAATGCACAAAGCAATGGTCTCAAACTCAAAGACATGTACTTAATTAGAAGCTTGCTCAATAAGATTAATTACCATGCTCATCAAAGTAATAAGTTATAACTATCTTGTAAGAGAAAGCTGCTACAAATCTATAGCTAACGGGCTGCCCGTACATAAAAACACCAAAACAAATAATTAAGTGAACAACGCAGCAGGGAATAACAATAAGAATTAACTAAGTCATGTATCACTTCACATCATGTTTAAGGAACATATTATTTGAGCTGAATTTGCGTGGGTAAGTTTTATGAGGTCTATCCATTCCATTGTAGCTACTGTTTAAGCACTTGTTAGCGTTATTAGATTAATTAGAAAGTTGCAAAAGAGTTTTGCAACCAAAGAGAAACAAAATCCGAAGGAAACAAGTGGAGAGTATCATCAAATATATCATGTTGTGATTTGTGAGGAGAGTGAGTGAGTGAATCCAAAGAACAACTCATGCTATGATCATCACTTTGCAAGCCCATTTGTTTCAAAAATTTATTTACCAAACCCCAAACAGGGCCTTAGTTCCTTTTAGGCTTCCATTGTACGGTACCGTAGTGAAGTTCTCTGGACTATGACCTATAGCCCACAAGTTTTGTGGCCATCATATGGGTCAACAAGGACCTAAGGCCATCATGTGGACTATGACCTATAGCCCACAACTCCCCCTCTTATTTTTAACCCAAAAAAAAAAACTTTGTTCGGGCAAAGGAACAAAAATAATTATGAAAAATATCGGAAGGAAAATATCAGTATTTAATTTTCTATGATATGTCTATAGTAAACATGGAAAAAAAAAATTTCGTCTTAGTTGGTGTAAGTAGAAATAATATATATCTGTAGTTATATGGAAAAAAAAAAAAGATTTCTTTTGTAAATCTTCTGGAACAAAATTGTAAAGTGTGAAGAAAAATAATAGCCTCAAAAAATTATTAGTAATTTAAAATAAAATAGGAAAAATTGATTGCTAATAAGATTCTTGACAAATAAAAAAATGGAGTATTGCGGATTAAAGGGGCCCCACGATTGTGATCCTCTAATTTCATTTCAGTGATTGCAAACCCAATTTCCAACACATAATTCATGCAGAATAATAATGGGACACATGTTTTGGGACAAATCTTGCTCCGACTCACACTCAGTCACTCCAATATACAATTTCAGCAAAAAAATAAAAAATAAAATTTATGGCCTTTCGTTATTATTATTACGGGGAAAACTAAAATAATTCATGTATATTGCAAAATTTCCAGTGAATTTATCTCACACGTAACTAAGTGATATGTAATAATTTATGTAATTTTTAAATAAATTTGTAAAATTTATAATATTTTCATATAAAATTTTGTAATTAAAAATATGACCGGGTACATATTTAAGAGTTTTTAATAAATTTTTTTAAAAAATTACTGGGATTAATTTTGATTTTTCCCTTATTATTTCAAACTGCTTTGTGCCCTTTTAATGGCATTTTTTAAAGCACATATACATTACGCCTCAACAACCATTCACTAATCAGACGTTCAGAACAATATGTTTTGGTAGTCTACAACATATGCAAATATATTTTGCATCTTATGAACTTGCAACAATGCTAACTCATCCACTAAGTTGAATTTATCAAGTTATAACATTAATTATTGTACGATTTGTTTAATATTATATAGTTAATTAATTACATGAACTTGTAATCAATTTGGTTTCAAGGATCACTGGAATTTTGTTATTTTTACAGAGAGAATTTACATAGCATATTATTTTTATAATATCAACTGAAGCAGTTATAAGCTGCCGTGTTTAAATTAATTCCTATTAAATTATATTAAAAAAATTAATCGCCGATAATAATACAGTACATTATTGGTATTAAAAGGTGGTATAAAGAAAAACAGTCTGTATGGTGTATAGTGTATAGTAATAGTATGTGTAACCGTACACTTACTCCAAAAGGGGGAAAATAGAAAGAGAGAACAAAAATCTGTTGGCTTTTGGAAATACAGGAAAAACAAGATATTCACTTGGAGGCCCTAGTAGAGCAGAAAATTTCAAGTCTGAGTCCTCATCAAAACGACGCCGTTAAAACGGGACCCCGAATATTGTGTCGTAAAAAACGCAGCCTTTGGCTGACACATCTCCACCATTATCAGAGAAGAGAAAAGAAAGGAAAAACACACAACAAAACAAACAGAAGTTTGTAGAGAGAGAGAAACCAGAGAGACAGACACAAAACAATCAATCAATCAATCAATCTTCTTTCTAGAGAGAGAAAGCTCGAAAACCCTCGACAATGGGCAAAGATCTGAGCGACGACCAGGTCTCGTCGATGAAAGAGGCGTTCACGCTCTTCGACACGGACGGCGACGGGCGGATCGCGCCGTCGGAGCTGGGGATTCTGATGCGGTCGCTCGGCGGAAACCCGACGCAGGCTCAGCTGAAGGAGATCATCGCGGCGGAGAATCTATCGGCGCCGTTCGACTTCCCGCGCTTCCTGGAGCTGATGGCCAAGCACATGAAGCCGGAGCCGTTCGATCGGCAGCTCCGCGACGCCTTCAAGGTGCTCGACAAGGACGCCACGGGCTTCGTCTCCGTTTCCGAGCTCCGCCACATCCTCACCAGCATCGGCGAGAAGCTCGAGCCCGCCGAGTTCGACGAGTGGATCCGCGAGGTCGACGTCAGCGCCGACGGCAAGATCCGCTACGAGGATTTCATCGCCAGAATGGTCGCCAAGTGAGGGCTTTTCATTTCTTTTTCTTTTTCTTTTTTTTTTCTTTTGGTGTGGATTTGGATTTGATTGTAATGTTTCTTCGAATCTCTATCTTTTATGTTGTATTTGGTTTTTAGTGCTTGGAATTAGGGTTGTGTTTGGGTTAATTTGCGTTGAATTGAGTTTAAATCCTTCAAAGTAACGCTGATTTTGGGGGTTATTTTGTTGTTGTTCATATTTTATAGCCCTTTGCAGACGAGTTCTATGACGAATTTGTTATGGTATTCCTAATTATTGGCGAATTTTGGATGAGAGTATGTTGTGCTTTGAAAATACTCTCATTCATGTGATGATATTGAGATTAAAGTTGTTTGCTTTTTTAAGTAGAAGTTCGTTGTTTCTGATGAACTTTAATGGGCTTCAAAAGTGTAAAAAAGCAAGATCCTTTTCCTTATTTTTGAATTTGATTGCGCTTCAGAGTGAAAAATGACAACTTTTTCTTTATATTCTCTTGATGAAAACACCTCTTCTTTTGCCTCTTTAACTTTAACTTTAACTTTGGATGGCGCAAATTCAATTGAAAATGTTGGGTCTCTTATCAGTCTCATTTTGGAGATAATGGTCTCTGCTTTGTGCAATAGCAGTCTCAGACAGTTTTTCCTCATTCAGTAGATTCTGAGAAAATGTTGGAGCTTGTTGTAATTTGTTACCTGAAAATAGTGCATGTTTGATCAGGTTAAAGAGCCAAGATTACTCTTTCCATTTGTATGTTGTGAAAGTGAAACCGCAAGATTTGTGTTATAGTTTCTTCTTGAAGTTTTTATCTCCAGAGAATTCCCTTTTCCACCCAAGTCTTAATCATATAATTTGAGTTTGTAATATTTTCTACTATAACCAGTCTTTTCTTTAGTCACTTCAGATTTTCTGAAGCTCCATTCCAAAATTAGAGTGTTTTGGTCAAATGTCAAGTTGGACTTGGACTTTTCTTAGTAAGACTATGATATGCTCTTACTTTTCTTGATTTACTGTTTCTAGGAAGACTTCAGATGTTATAATTGAAAATATATGTTTTTTTATGTAATCCAAAAGAAAATTAAACAGAAAATTCTTCTCTAGGGGTAAATAATATCAATAGAGGAGGTGTAAGCGCCGTTGGATTAAAATTGATCACTATAGTGAAGTCTGAAAATAATTTGTTGGTATCAACCATTGGCCATGTATCATCCATTCAAATGTCGGTGATTCAGGACTGTCACATTATGTAATAAAATCGAATGTCAGTGTTATTTATTTTTATATAAGATATATATTATGTTTTTTATACATGCAGTGACATATTGTTTACAGTGATAAACATCATTGCATTTTTATTTTCAAAAGGAAAATGTGTTTTTCACTGTTAATAATAAATTGTAATATCATTGTAATATCTAGTTTAAGTGTATTTATCATTTGATTATATTTTTTAACACCTAAAGTTATATGTTATCGTTGCATGTGTACGGTGATACATCTATACTATAATGTTAAATAGTATTATTCTTTTCTGAAAATTGTATTTGATTGGATATGCATATATTTCTACTTAGGCAAGTTAGTCTTATGGGCCCCGGTTCATTGAATCATGCTACTGGTGGAAGATTAGGCTGCTAAAGCTTAGCGCTGCTGATTATGATCCTAAACCTATTTGTTTACCATAATTGGAATTTGGAATGTGTTTTCGAGTAAAGTAATAATGGTTATCCCCATAGCTTACTGTAGAGTGAAGTGTAAGTGTGTAAGTACTTGGTTAAATAAAAAGGGCTTACAGAAACAAAATTTGCTAAAAATATCAGACAAATTATGTTAAATATGCATGACAATCAAAGCTTTAAAGAGTGAGCTCCGGGCCTTTAGGATGAGGTCAATGACACAGATTGCTGAAAGTTTTGTTAAAATTTTACGAGAAATGTCCATCGTATGGATATGTTGTATTGCAAAAGGGGGGAAAAAGGCTCATTGCTTGACATACTTGACCAAAATTTAGAAAAAGGACAAATGTTTCCAATAGAGTCCATCTATCTTCGTTTCTCTCATATTAATCCGGTCATTTTTGTTATAAAAATTTTGTGATCAAAATTTCTGATTATATCTTATCACTCTTTCCATAAGTAGACTAATAGAAGATTCTCACGGCTCGTAATACTAATTTCCAATTGGTCAAGGCATTAGGGTATACTCGCATCGCATATGCTATGTAATTAGTGAAACTACCATAATTGGCCTTCCTTTATTTTTTTTTAGGTGAATATCCCTTTTCACTATTAATAGTAGATGTCACAAAAGAGAAAGAGAAATGCTACCAAATTAGAAATTTTGGTTAGAAAAGAAGAATAGAATGATAATCACTTATTAATTATGAAACAATCACTTGTTTTTATTTTATTCAAAATAAAAATCGATGCGTTTAACATTTTTAAGATAAAAAAAAATAAATAAAAAAACTTAGCGCCATACATACTACTGTTTTGTATGATGATCACCATGTAATGTCTAGCCGAACATAGAGTTAAAAATTGTAAACATTGATTCCCTTCAACAAACTTGTAGAATCAAGCTATCATCTTTGAAATTTAATTGGCTAATGGTATTGGTAACAATAAACAACGAATTTACTTTCATTTTCCTCACTCTCCGATAAATTAATAATTTGGATTAAATAACAATTTTAGTTGGTTCTATCCCATATAATTTAGTAAATTTATATGATTATACATTATTAAAAAGTCGTTTGAAACTCATTTAACATAAAAATCAATAATTTTTAACATAGAAAACTTTATTACCTTATTTAGAAGAATTAAAAAGATTGGGAATTTCTTTGGTGGGAAATTTTTTTTTGTGAGAAACAGTTCTGTACCGTCAGATTTACCTTTTTAAGATGCAGGACCCACTAAAAAGATAAATCTAACGGTCCAGAATTATTTTCTACCACAAAAATTTCCTACCACAGAAGTACCCAAAAAGAATATGTATATAGTAATACTCATCCTTTTTTAAACTTGCATGAATTTAACGTATAAAATAATAATAATTTATAAAATAATTTAGATAATGATATATATTTGAATAGATAACAAAAAAATACTTTAATAAATTAAGGGTGAAGTAGATAAATATCCAGAATTTATATAACAATAAAAGTAAATACCTAAAATTTTGAAGTAATTGAGTTTATAGTCAATTTGTGAATTATTTGCACATGCTTTTGGTAACTAAGTGAATTACCACCACTTATAATTGAATCATTTGGGTAGTTGGTTATATTTTTTAAAAGATTGGGTAATAACTTACATTAAGTTTTAAAAATTGGGTATTCACTATAATTTCTCATAAAATTAAGGCCTTTTAAGGGTTTTGCTGAAAATAATCAAATTACCAAACGCCGTCGTTTTATCGGAACTCCATCGTCAATATAAAAACCAAAGCAGCCATTTTTAGGGTTTTGAAGAATCATCGTCGTCTCTGTGCCTCAGCTCACACCAAATCCACACCACACCAGTCTCTCCTCTCCTCTCCACTCCGGCGACTTCCATAGCAAAGCCAATCGACCATGGGTCGTATGCACAGCCATGGGTCTTTATCTATATTTCTGTTTATATTCGTCTTCAACAATTTCTCTCAAATTTTCTCTTCCAATCGTTTAATGGCGTCCGATTATTTACTCTTTTTTTTTTTTTGGTTGATTTTCACAGAAAAGGTATTTCCGCTTCAGCATTGCCGTACAAGAGGACTGCACCGAGCTGGCTTAAGATCTCTTCTCAAGATGTAAGCCAAAACCACTCTAAATCTCAAATTATTCGATTTGTTTGGCTTCCAATAAAATTGCTCGGAAAATAACCCATAATCGAATTTTTTCGTTCACTGAAATAGGACAGTGAAGGTCACGAACTTTATTTTCTATATTTAATCTTTGCGTGAATTTAGGTGGACGAGAACATATGCAAGTTTGCGAAGAAAGGTCTGACACCATCCCAAATCGGCGTTATTCTTCGTGATTCTCACGGTATTGCTCAGGTCAAGAGCGTCACTGGAAGCAAAGTCTTGCGTATTCTCAAAGCTCATGGTTGGTACTCTTTTTTTTTTTTCTGTGTCTCTGTAAATTTTGATGTTTGTTTAGGGCTGTACAATGATGTTGTGTTCAGGGCTTGCGCCGGAGATCCCTGAGGATTTGTACCATTTGATCAAAACGGCCGTTTCTATTCGCAAGCATTTGGAGAGGAATAGGAAGGACAAGGACTCCAAGTTCAGGCTCATTCTTGTTGAGAGCAGAATTCACCGCCTTGCTCGCTACTACAAGCAGACAAAGAAGCTTCCTCCGGTTTGGAAATAGTAAGTTATTCATACAGTCGAACCAATTTCCGATGATATGTATAGTTTAGCGAAAATGCCAAAGGTTTTAGCTAGTTATGATGATATTGGTTTCAATCTCAAGTTTTGTTGATGTGTGTAGAAGAGTAGTACCCACTATGTGTAGTGCAAATGCCAAAGCCAAAGTTGTATTTAAACTTGTTGTGTTGTTATTGTCTTCCATGTCAAGTTTAATTGATTTTGTTAGGCATTTTTTTTTTGTCTAGTAGTGCCAACTTTTTGAATGGTATCCATTTGATATGGAGCCATAGTTTCTACATTGTCACGATGCTATTATGTTCCTTTATGATGGTATTGTCTTCCATGTCATCTTTGTCTTGATTTTGTTAGGGATCTTATTATATTTAGCAGAAGCTATTTTTGTTTGACATGTTTTAGTATGCATCGCAAATGTTTTTTTAATTAACTTTCATCATTCCGTCGTCTATCTTTTAAGTCTTGGCCGTTGTAAATGTACAAGATGGCTATGGTTAAGAACTTGGTCTTTCGGTTTTTGTATTTTAATGTGTTTATGATCCGGCTTTTGTGTGCAGTGAGTCGACAACTGCAAGCACCCTGGTTGCTTAGAGGCTTTTCGTCACTCGGACAGAGAAAAGTATGGAAGCCGCTAGTTTGAGCTTAAGTCATTTGCTATAATTAGTTCTAGTGTAGTGTGGAGCAAATTTTAGCGAGGTCTTAAGGCAGTTTCAGAGGGATTGCAGAGAACCATGTTTCAAATTTACTTTTGATTTTGTTTTGTTTTTTGTTTTTCTCCTTCTATTTAGTTTACATTTTTCTTTACATTGCGTCTCCTATGTACCAAGTGTGCCATTTTTGGCTAAATTTCACAAATATATATGACCTGGCTTTCAATTGAATTTTATTTGATAACACTTCCAATGGTGCTCCAATATATGTTCAGGTTCTTGTTAGCTCTAATATTAAATATGCTAATATCATATCAATTTGCTTATGAGTTATGACCATGATATGAAACTTCACGTGCAACTAATCTGGTTCGAATTCTTCGAAGAAAAAAGCAGAGCGAGTAAAAACTTATTACATTGAATCTTTTTGGAATGAGCGAAATACATCAGAGTGAAAAATAAAAAAAAATCAATGAATCTAAATGTGGGATAAGATTTGCGAAAGCAGAAAAAAGAAACTTCGAAACAATTGTTTGTACAACTTACACAAACAACAATCCCCATATGTTCAAGTTTTACACGGTTTGTCTAAATTTCAAATAGTTAAAAACAGTGTACAAGGACCCTAAGTAAAGCAGCAGAAAATGAACAACAGAGATCTCCGGTGCGAAAAACGGGAGAATTAGAGTGTATGCAGGAACAATATGTTGCTTCTTCACGAATCTCTGAGGCGAGAGAGTATTATAATCTTTGCTACCCGATTGCCTGATCTTGGCCTGATTCAGGGGCAGATCTTCTAGACCATGAGATTCTGAACTTTCTGGGGCTGGAGGTGGCTGACTTTCCGCTGATGGATTTTCCGAGCTTCCATTATCATCCTTCGGTGGATCTTTCGGATCTTCTTCTTTGTCTTTCGGATCTTTTTGCCTGATCTTGGCCTGATTAAGGGGCAGATCTTCTAAACCATGAGATTCTGAACTTTCGGGGGCTGGAGGTGGCTGATTTTCGGCGGACGGATTTTCCGAGCTTCCATTATCATCCTTAGGTGGATCTTTCGGATCTTCTTCTTTGTCATTATGTTTGCTGGGGCTACCACCATCATTACCTTCCTTGGGAATGTTCCTGACCAAGTCTGGTCGAGCTTCTACTCCAACTCGTCGCAAGTGTAGCTGTCACGTTGCAGATACCAGTTGAAACACGAGTTTTACACTCACACCAGTTGGAATAAAAAAAATATCTCTTGCACAAGGATGGAGTCATTACCTGAAGGTGTAAGTTGACTTCATCCGAGCGTGAAAGGAATGGAAAATCTCGTCCGGTCTTCAAATATGCTTTCCTTGCACCGGGGTATCTTTCACTCAGTTGATCCTTGAGTTCTTGAGGAATCGCACAATAGTCATTCGTCTTCAAGGAGGGGCAACGAAGACGCATCAAGGAATAAAAGAAGAAACAAATGAACAAATAAGGAACTTTTGCTATAAAGTTTTTTCCTTGCAAATATTTTAGTTAAAAGACAAGACTCGTGATAACAATAAATATGTTGCAAGACATCATAATCACTCAGTGAGCAATAAATTCTCGCTAAGGAAAGATAACATACATCCATTATTGTAATGAGCGAGTCTGAAAGCAAAAGAGATCCAATCGAAGCAGGATCAACTGTTAATGTCAACCTGGACGCCAAGTCATCTTTTGAGAGTGTTTCAACCTGATTAACAGATATAATTAGTAGCCATTAGTTATAGACCAAGTCCAACCAGATATACCTTTCCAAAAAGCCAAAAGAAAAACAAGATTATGAAAAACCAGAATGAAAGTCTAAACTTAGAATAAGAGGTGGAATAAGATATTAATTTTGAAAATAGTGTCAATATTTGCACTGGATTATAACATGGATATTGTAAATTGGAAAGATAGCAGAAAGGCCTCCCTAGAGTTAGACTCTACCTGAGAAACAACAAAATCCACAGAATCAGCAATGAACGGCTCATGGGGACCGGCAGGAATTCCTGTTAGGACATATCTTTTCAGCAAAAATGAAGGGGTCCAACTAACTCTGCATTTGGAAAGACAATTTATCAGCAAAGCAGAACAGATGAGAGAATTCTGAGAAAATGACATGCAAATAATTATTAATTAAGTCCAGCAACATATTGTTAATTTCCAAACATTTTATTCAATGGGGACGGGAGGGAAAGATAGCAACGGCTAGGTAACTTTCACACTTTACTCCCCACTTTTACTCGCCAAGTATGTGGATTTAATTAGAGAAATCCATATTACCGAGCAACTACTAGACACACTAGAAAACCTACACCAACATAGAACCTATAGAATAAAATAAAAAGAAGTGAAAGATAGAGTGCCAATGCACACTACAGAGTTCTCCAATTGACCACTTAAAAAATAACCACTAGCTACTTTTCAAATTCTCATCGAGCTTAATCGTTTTGGCAATTCTCTATTTTGTAGTCATAGTCCTAAGAAATAGAACGTACATGGGAGCCCATGGCATTGAAGCAGAGAAACTGCGAGTGTCCAAAAATGAATTGGATAGTATCAATGATCGAACCCGTCTTGGTCGATGCTGAGCAAAAAGTTGAGCTAAGAATCCTCCAAGGGCTGTACCATATAGATGTATCTGTGAAAAGCGTTGAATCAGTCTTGACAATTACTTGATTCATCATAAATTATTATAAGGTCATTCTAAGTACTACTTAATAATCTATGTTCCAAGTGGTGTGCTCCTTTTGTTTCTACTCTACGTTTGTAGTGCAAAATTGGGGACATAAATTAAAAGTGCAACACAAATGGGACAGGGATTATTAATGTGCCAAAAGAGGGCAGTCCTCAAAATCACCTTATTATTATAAACAGAACACCAGTGGTGCGGATATGAAGTACTTACATGATGGACATCTATAGCATCCAAAAATTTTTCAAATGCTTGGATCCACTCATGATGATTCCACACCCGTGGAATATCAACAGAGATAACCCGGTACCCCTGCAAATATGGAAAGAAAAGAAGGCAACGCCATTATAATGTCAATTCAGTCATGACGAAAAATTCTTGTCGAAGGCCAGAATTACTCAAAGGTAAAAATTTCAAAAAGGAATTACGATACACAAATGTCATTATCAATGAAATACTAAACACCTTGACCTGAATTTGTTTACTTGATTAGAATATATAAACAAGTCGCCCTGGTATCAGATTTACTACCTTCATAGATAATGCCATGATCTGTTTGTAGTAGACTTCAGCGGTTCCGGCTGTTCCCGGAAGGCATACAAGCGGAGGAACTACTTTAGGACCAAAATCGTAATATCGCCATTGTTTCGTTCCAATCTTCAGCAAGCAAAAGGCAAGACATCCCATAAGTAACACTAACCCAGAAATTAAAATTGCATGACTGACTCAGAAACAACCTTATACCAATTTGGCATTATATCTTTTGCAGCTAAAACAATTGCATTAACACTAAGATCTATGAGCTGAAAAAAGCATTGCTCATCTCGAAATCGAAGACACCCACAACATTAACAAGTTAACAACTTGAGGCAAACTTTTCAAACACAGTGAATAGAAGGCTGATCAACAAAAAATTCAAAGCTTTTATAGCTAAAATAGTAGAGTCCAACATGAACAACATAACAACAACCACCATTGATCCGACAAGCAAAATCTTAATAAAAACAAGAGACCCACATAAGAATTCGCCAAGATGAAGGCAAATAAATCATGAAACCGATGAACAGCGACGATCAATTGCGCGAAAAATAGACCATATTATGAGCAAATCTAATATACCCATGACTAAAATCGCAAAAATTAATAAAAAGGTGTTTCCTTTGAGAAAGAAACGTACTGGGATTCTATGAAGAGGGACTTGAGACTTGAAGTGGATGTAATCTCCGGGAGCCGAGAAGAGATCTTTCATGGCTTAATTAATCAATTGTGATTAGCCCACAAATTATTGAGATTGAGCGATTGAGATCAGTCTCTCTCTCTCTGTCTGTGGAAAAACAAAATTCAAAAGAAGAAAGCAAAAGGCAAAAAAAAACAAAAAACTTTGTTGTTGCTGGTCGATTCTGTGACTCGTTTTTATAGTTGTTGTTGTTATTTTTTCGGAATCGAAATCGAATCGGAATAGGATTTATTTTTCTTTTTATTTTTGGAAATCAAACAAAAATAGGATTCGAACTGAGCTGAGCTGAGGAATGGGGATTGACGGGAAGTTGAGTGAAATAACGGCCACGTGGCTGGGCCCACCTTCAACTTCACGCCGTCACTCCTCCAACTGCTCGTCAGCGTCATCTTTTCTTTGCCCTTAACGGCGCGCGTTATATCATGTGGATTGGAGATTGCTTTTTTTTTTTTTTTTTTTCTTCCTAAATGAAATTGTAATTTTACATTTTTTACCAGTAAAAACTAGTAATTTTGTCGATGTAAATAATAATGTAGTTTTTTTTCACGGTAGAAATTGTAGTTTTACTATCGCAAGTTGAGAGTGGAAGATTCATCCCATAAAAAAGGGTAAATCTTTGAAAATCTATGAGTTTTAGTTAAATTTCATAAAACTCCCTCTTATTTTAAAATTTTCAAAATAAACCTTGTGTTTGTTAAAAAAATACAAAAACCGTTCATTCACCTCAATTTTTGTGGCAAACCTCAAGCCGCTCATGTGGCTATAAAGAGTCACATAAAGGATTTGATGGACAAGAGAAGAGAAGGGAAGGGTTGGGTGTTTTGTGATTTGTTTTTGTTCGGAATCAGGAGGCGAAGATGAGGTGTGTCCAAATGAAGGGTGTGGGGAATACGAGCGACAAGGGTTTTGTAAGATGGTTTTGACGAGTGTAGGTTATGACAGGAAAGGCAAAGGAAGAGGCGATTTCAGTTCTTGGGAAGTGGAAGGACAGCAACACTTGCAAACTTGTGATCCCGACGTTGAGTAGAATATTTCTAGTGATGAACATGGGATGGGAGTGTTGAGAGTTGTGTTGAAAAAGTTGGTGAATGGTGTTTTGATGAAAGATGAATTGAGAGCAGGTCTTGGTGAAAGATTGAGCCTGATAGCGAGTCCATTTCATCATGTATAGTCTGTATATTGCAAGTTATGTTTGCTTTGATATTATGTTCATCTTCAATTTTGTTGTTTGTTTGGTCCTATATCCTATTTCAAGCTTTGGATGGAAGTGGTTTGAATTTGGATTATGCATCAATATAACATGGAATAATACTGTGTGAGCACTCACTTCTTGGATCAGTTGCATATTACATCATGAATTGACTAATGGATAAAACAATAATTCGGAAAATCCATCTCAAGATCCTGAAAAACACTCTATGGATAAATGCTCAACATTAAAAATCGTCTGAAAGATGGCAAATTCTCACTTCACTCTCTTGTTCTTTCCGTGTCTAAGAGATCTACCCACTCAATGACAGAAAAGTTATTGATCAGAAGCAAACTCTGCTTCGATTCTTCCAATAATCATTTAGCAAACATCTTAGCAAGTGTTCGTTGTTTATACGTTCCACATTTATTAAAAAAAAAACCAACAAGAATATAATCATGAAAAGTTATCATTCATATTCCGGTGAATTTGAACTTCTTCAGTCACTTTCTGATATCATATAGACACCAAAGATATATAAGTTGGACCAAATTTCTGATTAACACGTAACAAAAACTCAAGTCTCAAGGTACTCTAAATAGTTATCACTGAATTTTCTTTCTATCAAGAAGACTATCCAAATTCCTAACTTACTACACTTAGATAACAGATGGCAAAAGAAATGGACGACTCAACAGAAAGAAACGTTGAAAGGGGCTTTAACCCGGCATATTACATAGACGAGTCATTTGTTTGAAAATGACACGAAAAATATATCACCGTGTAGACATTACAAGACTACTCATAGCAAACCAACCAAAGGACGTCAAGTAAATGAAATCAAGACGAAATATATCAATACCAACCAGAGAAAAAGACCAAGCCTGTTCGATTGCCGAAGCTGCTAATTCAGATAAGAAGGCACTAGAGCAAAACAATAATAAAATAAAATAAAAATTAAGTATCAAACTGACCAAGCTTCATTAGAGAGGCTTACCACCAATGCTTTTCAATAAGCACTTTTTTAGTGAGTTTCCAGTGAGACACTAACATTATCTCACCAGAAATGTTACTGATAGAGCAAGATCTCATAAAGGACAATAATTATCCTCAACGAATTGCACAGGGCTCAATGGCCAACACCGTGGAGCATCTGGTTATCAACTAAAGGTCTATACGTTTGTGCACCACGTCAAGCAAAAAAGTGTAATCCTTCTGCTGTTAATCGCAATTTCAAACTCAAAGAGCTTTGATTCACACGATTAGTTATGTAAACAACAAACTCAAGAAGCAAAAGAATGAGAAAGAAGTATAAACAACACAGATGAAGGAGTATAGAAGCAACTGCATCAAAATCCAATTTTTATTGAAGTGACTTCCAGATAAAAATTAATCCATCAATCAGCATATCATTGTGGTCTATCAGTTATGAACTGTACATTGCCTACACTAGAAATAACATCCTAAAAGATGCAGCGTGTGGAAAACAATCAAGACCTCTCGAGTTTCCTCTCCATAAAAATCCAAGTATTCCCTGAAACCAAAATGCCTTCAAAGAGAAAGACACACCATTTCGTCTCTTTTATGACAATATCATGAGTATGATAAAGATGGCAAAATGGAAGTAAAAGATAGGCAAGCAATCCAAAACCACAACCTTGACAACTCCAAGCACCCACATGAGGCAGAAAATTTCACCAGGAACTCGTCTTTGCATTTGGGTAATAATTGAGGTACCAACGCACAAACTTCTTCAAACCAGTCTCCAAATCCGTTGCGGGCTTGTACCCAAGCTCCCTGTAGGCCAAACTTATGTTAGCATGAGTAAACTTCACATCCCCATTCCGAGGCAGAGGCAAGACCTTCGTCTTTGCCTTAACCTTCAAAAGCTTCTCCAAAATCCTCACGAGCTGCGTCACCGGCACGGGCGATGTGTTCCCCAAATTATAAATCCTCAGCTGGGCATTGCCCTTCTTCTTCCCACCACTGCCCGTGCTCTTCTTCGCCGTGTCCAAAGCCGCCAAACACCCTTTCACAATATCATCTATGTAGGTGAAATCCCTGGCCACCGTCCCATGATTAGGCGCTTCAAAGATTGTTATTGGCTTCCTCTTCAGAATATTCTTTGTAAACGAGAAATAAGCCATGTCAGGCCTACCCCACGGTCCGTAAACAGTGAAAAACCTCAACCCGGTGATCGAAAGCCCGTAGATATGGTTATAAGTGTGAGCGATCTCTTCCCCGGCCTTCTTCGTCGCAGCGTACAAACTCGCGGGCTGATCAGTCCTGTCCCTCTCCGAAAAGGGCACCTTCGAGTTCAGCCCATAGACTGAACTTGACGACGCCCAGACGATCGCAGGCTGCGGATTGGCCGACTTACAGACCTCCAACAGATTCACAAAACCAGCGATATTGCTACGAACATAAGATCCAGGGTTTTGCATAGCGTACCTCACGCCGGCCTGGGCCGCCAAGTGCATGACGTGCGTGAACGCCACGACCTCGAAGAGCTTCGAGAGCAGCGACGCGTCGTTTATGTCCCCGTCGACGACGAAGATACCCGCGCGCTCCAGAAGCTTCTGGCGATCGCGCTTCAGGCTCGTATCGTAGTAGTCGTTGAAGCTATCGAGCCCCAACACGCCGTCGCCGCGGCGCTTGAGCGCGATCGAGACGTGCGTTCCGACGAAGCCCGCGGCGCCGGTGACAAGAACCGTGAGGCCTCCCGCGGAGCGCTTCCGCGTCGAGCGCGTGACGTGGCGCTCCCAGTCCTTGCCGCCATAGGAGACGCCTAGCGTCCGATGAGACGACGACGGCGACGGCGACGGCGACGAGAAGAGGTAGTAGACGACGATGAAGGCCACGAAGAAGGTCGACCAGACCGTGAGCTTCGAGATCGAGGGTCGGAGGCTCCGATACGGCGGCGCTTTGTCCGGCTTGAACTTCCCCGGCGTCGACGGGACGCCGTCGTGGTGCGACATTCCCGAATCCGCAGCGACGCCGAGACGGAGGGAATCGGAAATCTGAGGGTTAGGGTTCCGACGAATCGAATCGAATTCGACTTCTTTCTTCTTGTTTCCCTAATTCGGCTTCGACTAAATTGGGATTAAGATTGAGAAATGGCTCTGATTGGCAGCGCGATTAGGGATCCGAGAGTGGGATTTGGTTGTTTGGTTGGCGAGAAAATGAGAGCGTATGATTTTCCATTTGGGATTTTTTTTTTTTTTTTGGAATGGAGGGAAATTGGGAGGGATTTGAGGTGGGCTGTGTTTATAAAATTCGGCGGGTGTGTGCGAAATATTATACCATTGTCTGCAAAATATTGGAGGGTATTTTGGGTATTACACTCTTTTTTGGATAGAGAGTTGGTTTCATGTTTGATATAATAGTGCAGGGTCCACAAAGAAAACTTTCACCACTCATAAGAAAAATTCTCTTTTCATTCATATTTTTATCTAATTAAATATTTTATTTCATTCTTAATACACTAAACAATAAAGTAAAATCAATTTATTTTCTTTCTCGTTTATTTTCCACCGTCTTTTATTTTCTTTTTCTATCTATATTTCTTTCAAAAATTGATACCAATGTTCAGTGTATTTTGATGTTTGAAAACGTTACAAGTTATCAAGTTATGATTCACCACTTATGCTTCAATTCATTAATATATTATTAATTTATTGAGATACTCTTACTTATGTATCGAAAAATGCATCCTACCTAAATTGATTACTTAGTATTATTATTATTATTATTTTACATACTTGTTAACTAATAATCAATTTTGAGGAAAACACAATAAATATATATATATATATATATATGTGTGTAAATTCTCCTCAGTAAAGTTACAAAGTAATTAGGAAATTATTAATTTAGTAAGTATGTTATTGATTTATTGATAAATTTATAAATATTAATTTATCAATAATAAATAAATTATTAATTTATTGAGATATTCTTACTTATTTGTGAGAAAATACATCATATCTAAAGTGAATATTAATTATTATTACTATAATTTAACATATTTATTATTAATTAATCAAATTCATAATAATGTCAATTTCGAGGGAAACACAATTAATATTATATATATATATATATATATGTAAATTCTCTCGAGTAAAGTTACAGATTATTTAGAAAATCATTAATTTATAGATCAAATAGATCCTAAAATATTTTTTTAATGTATTATTTTATAATTTATCGAATTATTAATTTAGTATGTTAAGTCTTTAGACCCTTAAAAATACATTTTTAATAGAATATCAAGATTTTAGTGATATATGTTTCTGTGACATTTGATTTTTTTTTTAATTAAGTTCAATTTATTGGTTTTCTCTCCTCCTCCATTTTTTCAAGGGGGATTTTGAGGAATACCCCATTCTTGACATAATGATAATCTATACCCCATGTGTGTTGTACTTTTAATTTGTACCCCAAAATTTACACTACAAACATAGAGTAGAAATGAAAGGAGCACACCACATGGGGTATAGATTATTAAGTGGCATCAAGAATGGCTTTATTTTGAAATTCTCCCTTTTTTCAATGATGGAGTACACTTTGAGAGTTTGAGTTCATTAAGTCGGCAGAAATTTGTCACCCTTGTTGGCTCGCTTTATAATCCGGGGTTAATTAAGGTGGCCAGGTGGGCACAAAAGAAATAAAACTATACGTGGGATTTTTAGTTTTTAATGATGAATGAAAACTAGCAGAGTGCTTATTACATATTGAGTGTACGTGTATATCTATACTTTTAAATGTTTATAATATCTTGAATTTAAAAAAGAAAAATGATTTATGACTTACGTGTATCATGCAGTAAAACATCATAGATACTTTTTTTTTTTTGGGAAGTTTAACGAATCCATAATTTACAATTGAGATGAGTATTATACAATTTTAACCGTAGTAACTGACTGATCCTCATTGATGTTAATTAGGGATTTTTTTTTTCTCTTCCCTCCTAAGTGTGCCTAAAGGAATTAAATTACATATGGTAATGTAATATAATGACTAATATTCGATCCAAACCATAATAAACGTTTCTCGTAAGTTGTTAGTCAAATAGAGGAAAATTCCAAACTTTTTATATGATTACAGCTCATGATTGATCAATGTAAAGCAAGATTTTTTTTTTTCTTGTACACCTTTTATACAATTCAAAATCTTGAAAATGGACTATATACATGGATTGAAGTCACCATGTTGAAAAATAAAAGCCTTTTTCAATAATGAAAAAATGCCCCTAAATCACACATATAATTTCGCCTATAAAACTAAAAAGGATAAAAACCAACATATGTGTCGAATATTACAGGGATGAATTGCATTGAATAGTAGTAGCCAAATATTGATCAACGTTCTCTTTAGACCATCCCTCATTTGGGAAATAACAATAAGTTATCTCATCACCAATTGATTTTTATAACTATTTATTTTTGAGATTTGCACACAATGAGGCATGAGTATCTATAATTATAGTCCTTAATAAGAATAATTTTAACAAAGTGTTTAGGGAGTAGTATATGATTATAGATACTTTTTGCCGTCCAAGTATTTTTTTTTCCTTTTTTCTTAAAAATAAAACGAAGACAAAAATTTGTGGGGTTCCATTAAATATAATAGCGTCTATGGAAAATAGGATTTCAAAGGAATGTGTAAGCGATGTGAAATAGAGTGGATGGTCTCAACTCTCACCTAACGAAGGAAGTGATATGATGAGTGAATATGCGAATTGAATCATGCACATATATACATGTGCAAGGACAGCTATGGTTTTGCTTTTCTGATGAATGAACATATTTTTTCATGATATTGTTAATTATTCATTTCTTGATTTTAGTATTAGAGATTCTTGGTATTAAAATTTAGTATCGAATAATACTAGATATAGCAACTCTTTTATTAATATTTTAATACCAACTGGCAATTGAAATGTCATATTTTGATTGGTTTAATATCAAATCATTCTAAAAAGATAGTGAACACTCACAAATAATAATATAACACGTATATTAGTATTAAAAAAATTGATAAAATAGTTTGTATGTCCAGTACTGCTCTTTAGTATTAGAATTCTAGAAGGCTTATACTTTTTGAAACTTGTTTGTGAGACAAATGAAAAATAAAATAATAATAATAATAAAAAATATTCGGAGGACCCAAGGAAAAATGGAGATCCTAGTAATTTGTCAATATATGAAAGAGACAAGAGGTGAGAAGTAATGAAATATACTTCTTTTTGAAGGACAAGCATTGTAGAAAGATGCCTAATTAGGGTGTCTTGTTTTCTAATTCAAGTTAAGTTTTTTTTTTTTTTCTAATTGTTATTATTATTATTAGTGAATCACAATGAATTAATCTCTTTACCACAACTTGCTTGAGGATTGATATTGGAAAACATAATTGTAAGGCCGCTTAAACTCGATCATTTCTCAACTTAAGTCTCAACTCTTGTATGACCCTTCATCTTTATAGCATTTGTTTCAAATTAATCATATACATAACACCGTATAAATTTATCGTATTATATTAAAAAATATATATAATATATTAATTATATTTAATTTACATAATATATAATTGAAAAACACAATTAATACAATATAAAATGTGCTATTTAGTTAAAAGCTTTCATAATAATATTATCTACTATAATGTCTAAGACAATTTTCTCATATAAAAATATGATATCTTTAGACAACACACAAAAAATATAAACTTCTATCATATAAATACAATATGGTAAACTAAATGTGTCAATAATTAATTAATTAAGCCCATTTTTATCAAAACATATATAATTTATTATGTTTTCTATTAATTTAATTTTTGCAGCATTTACTTTTGGGTCTTTGCTTAGGTCTCATATTTACAGCATGTGGAAAGTTCATACTTCATAATTCCTCATAGCCACAACGCGGAGGAATTGATTTTTTATTTTATATTTTTTCCCTTGGACAATTTTATATTAAGCAGACTTGTTCAACCAAAATTCTACGCGTATTTCTTAATCAACAATCCCAAGTGGCTCGCCACTTTAAATATAGTCAAGCTTGAAAGCAACTTCAGAATTAAAGGTGTTTACAGGAATTTTCAGAGGCGAAGCGTTCTCATATCAAATAGTCTCATTATGCACTCTCAATTTTGTTTATTTATTTATTTTCTCTACTCAATATAAAGATGTTTTGAACCATGGTTTATGTATTTTCAACTACTACTTTAATTGAGTATATATACTAAATTGTATCTTAAGTTTAAGTGGTTGGATAGTTCAATAAAGAACGTTAATTTAAGTTGGTAAAGGAAGTCATTATTCAAAATTCAAAGGATTGGTTGAGTAGCAACACAAATGGACCGTAATGTGTTTAGTTCCTATGACATGTAAGTGTTATTGGCGCATTAAAAACCAGAAACCTTGTAATTATGTCTATGTTCTCTTTAATTGGGCAACAATATGTGGCTAAAAGAGCGATTAATATTCCAAATATATGTGTGTTAAGATAAATAATAAAAATATGTACATATACAATAAATCAAGAATAACAGGAATCCTAAAACTTATTTCAAATTTTTTACACAATATACATGACACATGCTCTGTCAAATGTAATTGATTGTACATAAACTTTTAAGAAGAATTGTGAAACAAGTTGATTATAAGTGCCACTTAATAATTTATGTTCCTAGTAATATGCTTCTTTGATTTTTATTCCACGTCTATAATGTAGAAGTGAGGAAATAAATTAAAAGTGCAACACAAAAGGGTTATAAATTAGTAATGTATAAATTAGTAATGTATATAGTGAGAGCTTGAGCGTGTGAGAGTGTCATTTTCAAAATCAGCCTTCGATTTATGGTCATTTTCATATGATATTTTCGGTTTGTAGGTTATTGTGGCTGTAACATGTCTTGACGTTTCACAAATTATTGCCCTTTGAGTTGTTACTTTTATGAAGAGTGTTGTCATTTTTAATGCTATGCTTTTCCATAACTAGCTGTCGTTTCTTCTAAGTTTGTTGTTCTATTAATGTTGCTGTCGATTTTATGGTTATTTGTTGCTTATGACTTATGAGCTTTTTTATTGTTTTAAAGGTTATGTTGGTCTTAAGTTGCCGTAGCAAGATCCTAGTAATTTTCTTTTCATATACTAATGATTCCCAGAAAATTATCCCGTGTCATAAAAATATTGTCGTTTGCACTATTTGACTCTTCCAATGGATTGTAGTTTTATAATTTCTGGTTGTTTTAAAGTCGTGGTATTCTGAGAATCTGAGGAGACTGCTTTGCACAATATATATGTTGTAGCTGCTCTGATTGTAATTTGTTTGTTATTGTTAGAGAACCAAAATATGGTATCTTTTTATGTCGTTTCTGATTTTTCTGTCGTTCTTTTGTGTATTTTGTCGTTTCACAACGGAATGTGGTTAAGCTATATTTTTGTCGTTTACCATTTATAGTTTCTCGGATTATATACGGTTTGTTTCGAGTTATTGTCAAGTATTTTTGTCGTTTCTCGCATTTGCATATTTTATCGTTTCCTCATAATGTCGTTTTATTAATATTTTGTCGTTTCCTTATGATGTCGTTTTACTAATATTTTGTCGTTTTCATGTCATTGTCCTTCTTAAATGATTTTCGTTTTCACGATATAGTTTTAATATAGAGCCTTTGCAATTGATATGTTTTATAACAATGTTTCTCGGTTTTAAGGTCACTGTCAAACGGTTACTATTGTTTTCAGAATATTGTCGTTTTTATTTTTTGTCGTTTACGTGAATGTTGTCGTTCTGCAATTATTTTTTTAGTTGTTATCGTTTTCAGGAACCTTTCCACCTTCCACCTTGTCATCTGATGAATATTCATTGCTCTCTCTCTCTCTGCAGATACGATGTTGTCGTTTATATAGTAATAGTCGTTTGTAAGACGCATTGTCGTTTTCGAAGCTCTTGTTCTCTTTGTATTTCCTTCCTCTTGTGAACAAGCATAAAAGAAACTACACATGCCTCTTTTATTGGAGCAAGTTCATTCAATATAGCTCATTTTAACTACAGAAGCTAAAAAGACCTTAACAACTTGACATTTCAAAGATCATTTGAGATTTTTTAGAAAGAGTTACAAAACAGTTGCTGAATAAAAAGAGATGAACAGTACATGTAAATTGATGAGTTTTGTACCAGCTGCTCAAGGAATTAACTGATTCTACCATACTAATAGTCTAATACATGTAGTTCTAATGTAGAACATGATAATATTGAATGGTTAATTAAGGTTTTTATTTTTTTTGATTTTTTTATTTTTTTTTCAGTTTTAATCTTGATAGATCATTGTAAAATTGCTAAAGAAAGAAAAAAATAGAAGAAGAAGAAAGTATTATTAGTTCATGATTACAGTTTGGAATAGTGATCTCCAGGAAATAATGTAGAAAAAGTTGATGATTTATATGAAGTGGCGTGTATACATTATTTGTTTTTATATATATATATATATATGTGTATTTAATTTTTTTTTGCGAAATTATAATAAATGCTTAATTTTTAACACTTAATTTAATTAAATGGCTAATGTTTTGAAAATTATTAAAACAAAATATCCAAATAATTCATTTATTTACATGGTAGTAATTGATTGCATGTGGTTGCAATGTTGAAGTAAATAATTTTCTCTTTCTATTATTGAAAATATTGAGTATGTAGTGCTCCATTTTATCAATACTCCATAAAAGGGAGACATATAATGCTATAAAAAGTTGTTGTAAGAGTTATTTTAGTCTCGTTACAACATCTTTTTATAATGCTACATCTTTCTTATATAACGTTACATGAAACACCGATGAGTATACGAAACATCACAGAATTAGCATCTTTTATATACTATAAATCTTTGAGATTTTCGCGCTTCACTTTTATTTTTTAAATTGGTGATACACGCAGCATAAACGAGTTTTTACATGACCCTATGTTCACCCACGCCTGAGTCTATAAAAGTGATTGTGGATGTGGCCATTCATGTGTGTCATCATGTGTATGTGTATGTACGCTGTGATTTGTATCATTATTTCTGGTGGAAATTACAATATTTTCCTTATCCGAAATCATCTCGAGACACACATAGTTGTAACAAAAGAAAAAAAAAAAAAACATGGATTCATCTTTTAATGTGAATCACAAGCATGGATTTTACAAGTTTGCGAGGAAAAAAAATGTGAATATTCACCGTAATGGAAAATGACGATACTAACAGACAACCACATTGCAGCACAATATGCTAAAATTCTTTCCACAAAAATTATTAAAAAAAAGTCAGTATAGATATAGTATCTTTTTCAAATATGCAACTTGCAAATATATATTACAGACTAACCACTATTAGCAAGAGTTTTTAGGGACTGAGAATCATTCGGCGGTGAAAACTACAAATAAGGACTATAATACGTGATACATATTTTTGTTTCCCCTGCGACCAAACAATTTGACAGCATATATTATTATATTTTCCCACCGAATGAGACATTATTATAAATTTTATTTAATATTAGTCGTATTCCACGAGTTTTATAATTGGAGTTGAACTCAACAGTTCGAAGAGAAGAGAGAAGTACTATATTTCTTATTGCCTCCTCGGCTTCTCCAAATCACAAGTGATCAGTAGTACTAGGTGGGACCGTGGGAGAGCTCCAATGGAGAAACTAACCGCTTTCTTACTCATTTCATTCTTATTTATGTTCAATTGTTCATTACTCTTTTGCCTTCATGGCTTCCTTTCTTGTCCATTGTCCAATTGGGAAGATAAAAAAATTGAAAAAACAAACGCAATATATAAGTGTGATCCAAAATTGCTTCATTTTATTGCTGATGGAGGTGAAGAAAGAAAATTTGGTTTTGGTTTGAATGGTAATTTATTCCCCCTATACCCAAATCCACGCCTGATTGTTATTCCAAAACCAATTACATGATTAATTCACAACAAATAAATAAATAATTATATATATATATATATATAGTCTTTAGATAAAAGAATCAAGAACTATAGTTTTGATTTGCATTTGTGAAAAAAAAAAACGAAAAAAAAAGAAGCTGAGACATGAAAGTTGAGTTGCCATTAATGGAGAGAAGTTTTAGTTTATTGAGAAAACGCTTATCAATATTCTTTGGATAATCAGCTGCATCTCTCAAATTTTGATATCAATGTTCACCCCATTAATGCACCGTTTATTCAAATATGGATGGCTTTGATTGACCTCACTTAGGCATTTCTCACGGGTCTATTTTTAATGGCCTTCACCATTTGAGAAATGCCGGAAAAAAAAGGAGAGGGGGCAAAAAAAAGAAGAAAAAAAAAAGAGGTGGAGGAGGGGCATGTGCATTGAATGGACTGACATAATATGAGACCTGCGTCAGTCTTTTTCAACTAATTTTTTAAAATTACACTCTGGTTTATTTTTTTATTATTCTATCCCAACTAATTTCTATTTGTAACCCCAAAGTTAATAATATTTTTATTTGGGCTTAAAATTAAAATTTTTTTTTCATTTTTACCCCAAAAAATGCATTTTTTTTTCCGTAAAAAAGGCCAAAAAAATGCGTTGAAACTGCTTGAAAAAAACGCTACGAAATCCCTAACGAAACCATTAAGGTCCTTTATACTATGTATAGATCTTTTAATGTGAATCACAATCATGAATAAGTTTGCGAGGAAAAAGATGTGAATGTTCACCTAAATGGAAAATGACATACCAAGAGACAACCACACTGCAACACAATATGCTAAAATTCTAGCCACATAAATTATTAAAAAAAAAGGTGGTCAGTATTGTATCCACGGTTTGAGGAGGAGAGAGAAGTACTATATTTATAAGTGGTTGGCAAATCATAAATAATTCTTGGGTTTTAGCGTAATATCACAGTGGACTCCCTCAATTTATCATAATTTCAAAGTCATCCGTCAATTTTTTAATTTGGTCTATTTTTAACCCTTCCGTTGACTAAGCCTTGAAAGATTAGTGATTTTTTTTCAAAATTCCACAAATACCCTCATTGGCATGTCTGCTATCCGCGCTCAAAATTGCCAAGCCAGTTATTCCTAATTGGAATAGCTAAATCAGCTATTCTGGTTTAAAACATGTGTTGTTGTTGGTAAATGGTGGTTTTTTTTTAAAATTTAAATTATACCACTATACTGTTAAAAATTTCACTTGGGCCCTGATTTAAAACAATTTCAACATAAATAACCTAATCCATACTCCCTTAAAAAAAAACAGAGAAAAAAAAGTCTGAAAATCCCTCCCCCAAAAAAGAGCCTAAATCTATGCTTCAAAAAAAATCCCTAATGGCTCATGAGGTCGCGGGGTGTTAAGGGGTCGGTGGGAATCTGGGAACATGGTGAAATTGCGACGTTGAGGGGTCGGTGGAGTTTTGGTTCGCGGTTAGATCGCTGGGGCGGCGGAGATCAGAGTTTGGTGGGGTCGGAGGCTAAGGCGGAGGCGGAGATCGGGGGCGGAGGCTGGTGGGTCGGAGGCGGAGGTCGGTGGGTTCAAAACTTCTGCTCGCACTTCATCGTTGGTAGGCAAGCCGCTTGATCCGCCCTCCTTGGATTGTTTCAACCCATACAATTGTTGTATGCCTTCAAACCTCTTCCATAACAGCTTCAGGGTAAGGGTGTTGCTGAGAAAGGGTGAGATTGTTGAAACTGAGAGTGTTGAATTTCGCAATGATGAAGATAGTGCCACCAAAAAAAAAAAAAAAAAGTTCATCGTATTTTCATCTTTTTCACCCAAAGGACAAAACCCAAACGCAGACCAGACTGGAAGGACCAAAAAGTCCAAGCCCCCAAACTTTTTAGTTTATAAAATTTTACTATTTTATTTGTTGCTAATATATCATGGATCTCTACTCTTCACCAAGAGATTTTGGTTTTGGATTCATTCACAAAATCATTGAGATGTGCGAATTTTTTCGCAACTTTTTTTTTTTTGATGAATGAAAAATCCAAATATGTAAGCAAGTGCTGAAGTGCACATTGGATTTTTGCAGCAAATGGGTACCAATAGAATTTTTTTAATTTTTTGGTGAGTGGTGCCAATAGATTTTTGTTTTCGGCATTTGGGTCATTCTGTTGGTATTTCTTGGATTTTGTAACACCGTGTAGAACAGATGTAAATGTTTCAAATAAAAAATTAAAGAAAAGATAATAAGGTATACTAAAAAATTAGTTGATATTTTTTTTGCTTCAAATTTTTTTCAAAAACCCTTAAAAAAGGCTTTTATTTAAAAAAACTCTTAAAAAATGCCTTTAAATGTAATTTTTAAAATTTTTTCAACCTTTTATAAAAAGCCCTTAAAAAAAATTAAAACAAATGTCAAGTGTCGAAATATAATGATTCAAGGTTTAAAAACTTTAAGCATCTTACAATATATAGTTAGATTCAAAGGAGTTGATTTGGTTCCCGGAAAAGAAAAAAAAATGAATTGAAAAGGAGTTGTTTGGATGCAAGAATAAGAGAAATTCGGATGGACTTATTTTGCAAAACACCAAAACAATGTAGTACTATATAGGGATATTTTTGATATTTTACATCATATTTCAACATCAAGTCAACAGAAGGGCTGTAATTAGATTGAAATAAAAAACTTAGGGATTATTTTGGTATTATAGTAAATTGAGGGAGTATTCGTGATATTTCGAAAAAACACAGGGGTTATTTGTGATATTTTCCCCAAGTGGTTTTCAATTTATTATTGCCTCCTCGGCTTCTCCAAATCACAACTGATCAGTACTGGGTAGGAGAGCAATGGTGAAACTAACCACTTTCGTACTCATTTCATTCTTGTTTATGTTCATTAATCTTTTGCCTTCATGGCTTCCTCTAATCAAGCCACAAAGTTTCTCTAATTCTCAACCCAAGTACGTCTGGTTTAGTTCTATTCACATCAAAATCAACCAAAATTCTCAAAACAAAGCTCACAAACCCATTGACCACTTCACTGAAATCCCTCACCACCCATTAGACCCACTGACCATACAAGAAATCAACAAGGTCCGAACCATTCTCTCATCATATCAACCGTTCTTGTCCATTTTCCCCACATTACACTCTCTGGGCTTGGACGAACCCAACAAGTCTCGGGTCTTGGGCTGGGAAGAGGGTGACCCAATTCCTCCAAGAAAGGCCTTTGTGGTTGCTCTTCTCAATGGCCGCTCTCACTTGGTTGTGGTGGATTTGGATTTGGGCCGAGTCACTAGCCATGAGATCAGCCCAAATTCTGGCTACCCAATGTTGTCCTTGGATGATATCTCCAAGGCATTGGAAGTAGCACTTTCCTATCCGGAGTTGAAAGAGTCTCTTCATGCTAGGGGTGTTGGGCTTTTGGATTTGGCCTGCATCACGCCCTCGGTGGGCTGGTTTGGGGCCGATGAGGAAGGGAGGCGGATCGTAAAAGTCCAATGCTTCTCGAGCGCGAACACGTCCAATTTCTACATGAGGCCCATCGAGGGCCTCGTTTTGACCGTTGACGTCGATGCGAAAAAAGTGGTAAGATTTTCCGATACGGGCCGGAGCATCCCAATTCCGAGGGCGGCCGACACGGATTATCGATATTCGGCCCAAGAGAAGCCTCCACATATGAGGCCACTTAAGTCAATATCGATCGAGCAGCCCAATGGGCTGAGCTTCAGCATTGAGGGCGGGCACATGGTGAAATGGGCCAATTGGGAGTTCCACCTCAAGGCTGACCAACGCGCGGGCCTCGTGATTTCGCGGGCTAGGGTTCGGGATTCGGAGACGGGCGTATTAAGAAGTGTATTGTACAAGGGCTTTCCTTCGGAGTTCTTTGTGCCCTATATGGATACGGATGAGGGTTGGTACTTCAAGACATACATGGATGTGGGAGAGTTTGGGCTTGGGCTTTCAGCCAATTCACTTGTTCCACTCAATGATTGTCCAAAGCACTCCTACTATATGGATGCCATTTTTGTGGCCTCAGATGGTCAGCCCTATGTTAAGCCCAACTTGATTTGTGTTTTTGAACGCTATGCTGGTGATATTGCTTGGCGTCACTCCGAAACCCTTCTTCCTGGCTTTGAGGTACACTTTTTAAAAAGGGGCATTACTCAAAATCTCCCTATTAATTAAGAGCATTTCATTATTAAACCCGACTCCTCTTAATTGTTCCTTTGACTGTCCCAACTCACTTGATTTATTTATTATTTTCATTTAAAATCTCATATAATAATTGAAAGTGGGCGAGTTATCAAATTGTAATTTAAGAACACGTAAGGACGATGACACACACTCAATTGGGGGCAACAGATTTCCTTTCATTATTCCTATACTCAACAATCACAACTTCACATATCAACTCGAAAAATTCACAATTTTTTTTTCAAAAATAAAATTGGAAATATAATTTTGTAAAAAAAAAAAAAGATTGGTTACTTAATTTATGTACCTTTTGAACAACGTGTACTTGTACTATAACTGCGCCGTGCCTACATGTGAATATTGATTTTGATTACTTATGAACAGACTAGAGAATCAAGAAGGAAGGTAACACTTGTGGCTCGTATGGCTACATCGGTGGGAAACTATGACTACATTATAGATTGGGAATTTCAAACAGACGGCTTGATTCACGTCGTGGTAATTAATTAGTGCACTCGATCTTGATTAATTGATCATAACTTTGTTCCATCTCAAAATAAAATTCGGAAATCCAAGACTTTTGACATATATACATTGTCATTAAACAGGTTGGACTCTCCGGAATGCTTATGGTAAAAGGGACTTCTTATCAAAATGTCGACGAAATTCGAAAGCAAAAAGAAGTTGTCAGTGGTCCTCTAGTGTCCGAAAATGTGATCGGGGTGGTTCATGACCATTTCGTTGCTTTCCACCTTGACATGGACATAGATGGACCCAACAATTCATTTGCTAAGGTCAATTTGGTGAAACAAGAGACTCTCCCCGGCGAGTCACCAAGGAAAAGCTACTTAAAGGCCAAGACACACATAGCCAAGACCGAGGACGACGCGAGAATTAAGCTCAACCTATACGATCCTTGGGAATTCCATGTGATTAATCCCTCTCGGCTCTCTAGATTGGGAAACCCTTCGGGCTATAAAATCGTCCCTGGCAGAACTGCGGCCAGTTTGCTTGACCCATTTGATCCTCCGCAACTAAGAAGCGCTTTCACAAACAATCAGGTCTGTGTGTATAGTTCTTTCTTGTGCATCACTAATCCTTTGGTTCACATTATTGCTTTCACAAATGAAGCTAATATATCAAAAAGCTTTGCAATCGTGATAGATATGGGTGACTCCCTATAACCGAAGTGAGCAATGGGCTGGTGGACTTTTGACTTATCAAAGCAAAGGAGATGACACACTTGATGTTTGGTCACAAAGGTATTACTTTAATTATGCTATGCTATGCTATGCTATATATAGTATTTTTTATCATTTGTTAAAGTTTGCTAATATATATATATATATATATATATATATATATATAAAACTCTATGGTAATGAATTTAATTAGGAAGCGTGGGATTGAGAAGGAGGACATAGTGATATGGTACACAATGGGATTTCATCACATACCTTGCCAAGAGGATTTTCCTATAATGCCTACAGTCACATCAAGCTTTGATCTAAAACCAACAAATTTCTTCCAACTCAACCCTACTCTAAGAATTCCTCCTGCTTTCGAAAATGACATGCCTGTGTGTTGGCCTTCAACTGAAGAAAATAAGGATTTTGCATAATTGTCTACTTATTATTATTATTATTATGTATGTGTATGTGCGTGTGTAATTTAGTCACACAAGTTACGCTCAAGTACTTGGACAAAATTTGTAATTTACTAAGTTATGTCTTTTGTCAATTGTTTTGCGTCTTCAGCACATTGTGGTTTTTATGAATTAAAATAGTCGTTTTGCAGTTATTATTTTTAGAGATTGCCATTTTTAGGAATAATAAATATTACGAGAATGGACCGAGGTCCAAATCAGTTATAAACATTAGTTACTTATCGTCCTAGTTACGCTCCATGATAGGAGTTCAACATATATAATTCACCTAAAGCAAAATATGCTATTTATATATAATCACCGATTATGGTCACTAGTCAATAAACGCATTGTTAAATAAAAAGAGAGTTTAGACATGACACTTTGTGCGATGTCTTGTTCTCTAGAATGATGATATATATAGCTCTAGTACGTTATTATGTGTGTGGTGGGTTCGTATTGTCGTTTGATATGTCATGCCACTTTTGCAATTGGCATTATTTCTTACTTATATCGTCTCAATGATTCTTGCTCTTCATCCATTTTTTCAATTGATCTGTTGGTTCCCATGTTGCTTTTAAAAGTTTTTATTCCCTGTCGTTTCTTAGATTTATGTCGTTTCAATAATTGTTGTTTTACAATCTGTCGTCTTTTAGTTTTATTATTTGAATTATTATGTCGCTTCTCCTCCATGTTGTTTTCAGATTGAAGTTGTCCCATAGATGTTTTTGTTTATTACATGTAGTTTCTTTTGCACGCCTTCGTTGTTTTTCATCAGGGTCGTTTTCAGCATTTATGTCGTTTTTTGGTTTTATGTCGTTTTCTGGTATGGTGTCTTTTCTTCATATAGTACTTTCTTGTCTTTCAAAAATATTGTCGTTTCGAAGTTGTTGTTGATCGAATTGCCATCGTTTCTCTAATGTCATTGGAGATTTCAAGTCGTTTACCGAATTGATGTAATTTTCCAAGTCTTGTCCTCTTCTAGTTCGCTGTCATTTGCGCGCTGATGTCATTGGCATTTGGCATTTTGAAGAGTTGGTTTCTTCTAGAAATATCTGTGTCGTTTCCCCATGAATTGGGTCCCTTGAACTTTTGTCGTTTTCCGATTGGGTTTTGTCGTTTATTGGAATGGTTGAAATGGCATCGTCTCTTCTCTCAAATCTTTATTATTACTTCCAGTGATTTCAAGCAGTACTACTTTAAAAACTTAATTTGTACTATTTTGAGTTCATACCGACTAGTGGTATCTATATTTTTCACCCTTATGGCATGTGATATGTTGTTTTTTAAGAAATAATCATGGAGTTTAGTATTGAATTATGAAATTGCCAAGTCGATCTTATATATATATATATATTAATAAACATACACAATATTGAGCTAGTAGTTAATTCCCTTACTTTCTACATGTTATGATTTATGATAACTATAAAAGCTTGAAGATATATATGGCTTCTTTCATGGTCAAACAAACAAAATATATCTTCCAAAAGGTGGTAGGATTCACATATATTAAAAGAGAATATTACCTAATCAAACGTATAACCAGGAAATATTGAGTTTTCTGTTATAATTAATAATATAGAATATTATGTAATTAGGGAAGCTAGATTTTTATATCTTTAATACATGTATTCTCCATTTATATAGACCTCATGTATCACTATACCATCGTTATTCTAAATATTTATTAATGCTAAATAGACTAACAAAGAGCAATTGAAAATAGCGGTTCGTAGCTAAATGGTCTAGTTTTAAAATCTGTTGAAAAAAGAGATTATTAAGCAAAGGGTGCTTCTATTGACACCCTTCACTTTGCTCTCTACATCCCTAAATTATAATTATTTTTTAAAATTTAAATAATCAATTTTATATTTTATGTTATTCAAAAAATAACCTTAAAACTTAAAAATGCATTCTTTTTAAGTTTGAAAACACACCGTTACTACCATTGACAACGACAGTCCGATATTGGGCAAAGTGACCTTTCTTCATCGCCCGCTACAAGGACTCGCTCTTCAATCAGGCAAAAACTTTTTTGCCTTCGTTGTGGGAAACTGTTTATATATACGTGTGTATAGATTAGGATTAGTTGGTAGCTTTGGACTTTAGACTTTGGGCTGATCTAGTTATTCTCTCACTTTTTTGCACTTCAAATTTGGAAAAGTTGCAGATTTGTTCAAGTGTTTGAAGAAAAAGGGGTGTGTGAGATGTGGCAGACTCGGTTTTAAGAAAAGAGGGTGTGAATAAAGACATTAGACGTGGGTCTTAATTCCTACGGGTATTTTTAGAACAATAGATAATTAAATAGATAATTTAAATTAAATAAAAAATAATTATGATTAAGGGGTGGGAAGAGTAAATTGAGTGGTGTAAATAGAAGCACCCTTAAGCAAATAGTAATTTTTTGAATGATGTTTAAAAAAATAGACAACGTTTTCATTAATTAGAAAACTAATTATTTTTTTTAACTACATTATTCAACGATTTTACCTTTATGACTTTAGTTTTGTAAGGGGCTTATGGGTAGTTTCTCAATTATTAGAAACGTTAGGTTATTTCTTTGAAACATACATTATAAAAATGACCAAATATCAAGTAAGCCCTTCAAAAAAAGTCTAAAATTTTGTTTTTGTTTTTGTTTGTTTGTTTGTTTGTTTGTTTTTTTTTTTTGTTTTTCGTAAATGGTCCGTTTAGTATATAGATTATTTATTCTTGTTAGTAGATGAAATATCAACTAAAAGTGACGATATTTTGTCTCTAATCATGATATTTTATTTATACATAAAAAATAAACTATTCACCCAATTAGAAAAAGTTGTTGACATTTTCTAAATATATTGTTAAAAAAAAAACTAACAAAATTTCCCTTAACAATAAAATAACATGTGCGACATCTAAATTAGTTTTATTTCCTTTTCCGTTCTTAATCAAAGTTTTGAAAGATTCGTGGGTACTGAAACTGACTGATCATACTATAATTTATAGGTCATGAATAATGATCATAGATGATTATAAAAGTATACTAAAATACATATATAGCGATATGGAATCTTTAGCATAATAACTCAACTATGCTCATGTGCAAAATATACATCGACCATAGTCGATTATTCTAAATCGAAATGACAACGAACAAATAGTTAATAATATTCATGATCTCGATTAAATCAATTACATTATTTGTTATAGTTAGTAATAGTAAAGCGCACTAATGAAGATTCTCCTATTTATGATTGCACGGACAGAATCAAAATTGGCCTTCATTTCTTTTTTGAAAGGAAACCACTTAATAGCATTTAAATATCAGGAAGGCAAATCGCCAATGTATATACATATGTGAGAGTTTGTTTAATAAGCATTATTTCTCATTCTCTTAAAATTCTTTTGTCCAAATTGTTTCAAACGTTGTTTTTTAACGGTTTTGATCTCAAAATTATGTTTTTTTCACAAGGTTAGATTGAAATTTTTTTTCTCAAATTTTTAACTCATTTTACTATACTTTTTTTTTCGAGCGTATATAACGTTTTATTTATTTTTTATTTTGTTTTATTGATTTTTGTTTTCATTTTTGATATTTTACAAAGTTTGAAAAATGTCTAAATTTTTTTTATTAAATAAAAAAATCCTTACTTAAGTTAATTAAGATAACAATATACTTATTTATTAAATCTTTCTAAAAAATATTTATTGTGAACATTTTAACATGCAAAATTTATGTTATTAATAAATAAATTTAATTTAAAAATTATACAGAGGTTACACACCTAGAGCGCGTAACTAGTATATATATGTCGAAGTAACAAATATGAATCACTTTCTTTTGTTTCTGTATATTCATTTCGTGATTCAGATAAAACAAAAAATGGGACAACCACAAGCAGTAGTTCCCACCAAAATATCTAGATTCTAATCCAAGATCTCGCAATATTTACAATCACAAAAGATGCACTTACAAAAATTAGTTAAAAAAAAAGACAAAAGAAAATGGCAATGAACTAAACAAAGATTAGTACTTAATTATATAGTCATTTGTCCTCCATGACCTAGGTTACACATGATTTGAGTAGCGAGTCTTTTCCACGTTGAGGTCTACTTGTCACATATCCTATTCCACATTGCATCTTCAATGCTTACAAGTATCTTCTTTTCTTTGACATTTTTTCTATACAATACAAACCATATATCCTAATTTCTATATGGGGACTTCTATTGCCACCCCCATTTCTGCTCTCCACACCCCTTAAATAAAAATTAGTTTTTTTTTTATATTTTTAATCCTTTATTTGTATTTGTGTTGTTTCAAAAATACTTTTAAAAGTATAAAAATTTGGTTTATTAATCACGATTAACTATTTTTTATTGTGATCTTATTTTTTTGGGATGCAGTTTTCTTTTTCTATTATCATTTGAGTATAAACTTCGTTGTAGTGCACACTATTTTTCCCCAAAACTAAACTTGCAGAGCCGCACACACCATTTTTTCAAAAATAATTTTCAATTTTCGTTGGTGTGTATAAAAAATAGTGTGTGCGGCTTTACAAGTTTGGTTTTGGGGAAAGATGGTGTGCACTACAACGATGTTCATACTCAAATGATAACAGAAAAAGAAAATTGCGTTCTAAAGAAATAGGATCACAATAAGGAATGGTTAACAAAAACTAAATTTTTATACTTTTAAAGGTATTTTTGAAACAACACAAATACAAATAAATGATTAAAAGTATTTAAAAAAATTAATTTTTATTTTAGGGGGTGTGGAGAGCAAAAATAGGGGTGGCAATAGAAGTCTCCTTTCTATATATATATTGCATTCAAAGTTTCTCTCTTTTCACTTCACTACTCACTCACTAAATAGCCAAAAAATAAAAAATAAAAAATAAAAAAAATTCATGGCAGCTATGGAAACCAGAAACCTCATTCGCTTCCTCTTCCTCTCTCTCTCCGCCGCAGCCTTATTTTTCGTACTCATCACGTGGCCCCACACGCCTCCCTCCGCGACGGAGCTTATCGACTGCGCCGCCACGAACTCCCCGTGGTGCGTCTCCAAAAACAGGATATTCCAGCCCAAACCAGAGCAAAGAAACCCCACGCGCCGCCAGAGATCCCACGCGAGCGACGAGCCTCGGCACCCTCTGGACCCTCTGACGGCGGCGGAGATCAGCAAAGTGCGCGCCATCCTCTCCACCCACGCGCTCTTCGCCGCGTCTGGGCCCCACTCGCTCCACTCGGTGGAGCTCCAAGAGCCGGACAAGCCTTTGGTGCGGAATTGGAGAAAAGGAGACGCGCTGTTCCGGAGGCGGGCATCGGTGGTCGCACGCGCGGGTGGGGCCTCGCACGTGCTGGCGGTTGACCTCGAGACTTCCGAGGTAACCGTCCTCCGCACGGGCCCGCATTCGGGGTTCCCGATGATGACGGTGGACGACATGACGGCGGCGACGGTGGCGCCGCTGGCGAGCGCGGAGTTCAACCGCACGATCATGGGACGCGGAGTTGATCTGACGGACCTTGCTTGCCTGCCGATTTCGCCCGGGTGGTTCAATGGGGCCGAGGCCGAGGCCGAGGGCAAGAGGTTGATTAAGGTGCAGTGCTACTCCATGAAAGATACGGTGAACTTCTACATGCGGCCAATAGAGGGGTTGACCGTTATCGTTGACTTGGACACCAAGGAAGTGGTGGAGATATCTGATAAGGGCAGGCACATCCCAATTCCCAAGGCAGCCAATACCGATTACCGGTTCTCAACCATGGAGCCTAACCGGGTCGTGAGTGTACTAAACCCGATTTCCATTGAGCAGCCCAAGGGTCCGAGTTTTGTGGTGGAGGACGACCACATGGTGAGATGGGCAAATTGGGAATTTCACCTGAAACCGGATGCCCGGGCCGGGGTGATAATCTCCCGGGCCAGGTTCCGGGACCCGGAAACCGGGGACCTTAGGGATGTGATGTACAAAGGGCTGGTGTCGGAGCTGTTTGTGCCGTACATGGACCCCACCGACGCCTGGTATTTCAAGACCTACATGGACGCGGGCGAATACGGGTTCGGGCTGCAGGCCATGCCTCTTGACCCGCTCAACGACTGCCCCCGGAACGCCTACTACATGGACGGCGTTTTTGCCGCGTCGGACGGGAAGCCCTACGTGCGGTCGAACATGGTGTGCGTGTTCGAGAGCTACGCCGGCGATATCGGGTGGCGTCATGCGGAGAGCCCCATTACGGGTATGGAGGTAAGGACATAATTGGATCCGACATAGAGACCCACCGGGTCAAAAAAAGACCATGCATGCACTTAATTTGATTTCTTATACATGTATATATTTTTTCGTTAATTTGTCGCTTTGTTGAGATTAATGACGTATGAGATAGTCTGGAAACTCTGCCCAAAGTTGTCGTTTTGTTTTTGCATTGGTTTTGTGTTTTTGACAGGTTAGGGAAGTGAGGCCAAAGGTGACACTAGTGGTCAGAATGGCAGCGTCAGTTGCTAACTATGACTATATTGTTGATTGGGAGTTCCAAACTGATGGACTAATTAGAATTAAGGTAATTAGTCATTAGTGACAATCATTCTGTACTTATCATGTGACCACTTATTGTTAAATTTCAATGAACTGTATATATATATATATATCCTTCGCCAATTATCTATATATGGTTTGAGAGGAAAATATCTCGTCACAAATTTTTTTTTTTTTTTTTGGGGAGGATATTGGTCATTGTCCGACAGATCAGTCTTAACATATACCATTACGAATTGACCAGGTTGGACTTAGTGGCATTTTGATGGTGAAAGGCACGCCATATGATAACATTAATCAAGTCCCAAACGAAGAGAATCTCTACGGCACTCTTTTGTCCGAGAACGTAATTGGCGTTATCCATGACCATTACATCACATTTTATCTTGACATGGACGTGGACGGCTCAGATAACTCCTTCGCCAAAGTGCACATCCAAAGGGAAAGCACCCCACAAGGAGTGTCACCGAGGAGAAGCTACTTGAAAGCCACAAGGAATGTGGCCAAAACAGAAAAGGAGGCGCAGATCAAGCTCAAGCTCTACGACCCGTCGGAGTTCCACGTGTTCAACCCGTCGAAGAGGACGAGGGTCGGGAACCCGGTCGGCTACAAGGTGGTCCCCGGAGGCACCGCGGCCAGCTTGCTTGACCTTGACGACCCTCCACAAAAGAGAGGGGCTTTCACAAACAACCAAATTTGGGTGACACCTTATAACAACACCGAGCTGTGGGCTGGCGGGTTGTTTGTGTACCAAAGCCAAGGCGAAGACACTCTTGATGTGTGGTCTCAAAGGTAATTATTAGCAACTCATCTTTAAATCACCTTAATTAGCTTGCTAGCATGTTAATTGCCTTTTAATTAACCTGTAATAATTTTGGGCAGGGATCGAGCAATAGAAAACAAGGACATAGTGGTTTGGTACACATTGGGATTTCATCACGTACCGTGCCAAGAGGACTTCCCAATAATGCCCACAGTCTCATCAAGCTTTGCTCTAAAGCCAGTCAACTTCTTTGAGAGCAACCCGATTCTTGGAATCCCTCCCAACCTTGCGAAAGACCTACCCACTTGCAAGTCCACTTCTTCTGATTTTTAGATGTTTTAATTATGTATCCAATAACCTAGCTTGCTAGGCGTTTAGTAGTAGTATGTATTTATGTTTATACTACAAGCCTTAATTAATTTGACTACTATATATGAATGAATCTACGTACTTTGTTCATTAAGAAGAAATATGTGTGGCTGATGATAAGTTAAAGAAACCTAGCTAGCTAGCTGTTTTACTTGTGATATATATTCGTGAGATTAAAGTTATGTAATTATAAAGTTTGCCAAGTGATTATCTATCTCAAAAAATAATAATAATAAAAAAAAAGAACTTTCAAGTGATTGTAGCTTTCACTAGCAAACAACTTTTAAAAATGAACACTTCTTTACTCAGTGGAACACTATACATAGTGGAATCTGACTGAAGATATGTTGAAACTAACTTGGGTATATAGATCAATCAAAGAGGAATCTTGCTTTTTGAAAACAATCAAGTATTTATTTTTATATGTCACGTTCCATGGTATTTAATTAATTAAAGAGAACATTTTAACAGAGCTGAATCACTCAAATTGCAATATAATATCATGTGGCGCAAATCTTAACATGTAATTATGTACATTATATAAGTGTCTTCATCCGAGGTTTCGTCTTATTCAAAAAGCTTAGTACTGTGTCTCAATCTCTCTCTGAGAGTTGAGTACTTCAATTAGATTAGGATTTAGATTCAATATACATATATATATACGCGTACTCGATCGCAGTTGTATTAGTATAAACTTTAATTATTTAAAGTGAGAGAGCAAATTACGTGGCCATTTCAAATTTACTTGAAAATGAGAATTCTATCTAAACGGATGAGTACTACAAAAAATAAGGGCAGCCGGTTAGATAGATTTTTCATGAGACTATCCACACTTCAACGTGTTCAAATTGGTAAAACATCGACTCAAATTCTAAAGCTTTCATGCACGGGCTCTTAGTTTAGAAATGTTGAAAAGTACTTGTGACAATGATCTATACCAACACAAAAATAATCAGTGATAAGTTCTGTCTATGGAAATATAAGAATTACCTCCGAATTCTTTGCAAAATACGTTAGTAAAACGTCTTTTGCAATGAAATTATCTATTGTCTAAACCTGGTTTAACTAATTTGGCTGTATCAAAGAAAAGGTAACTTGGGGAAAATAGAAATTAAATCAATTTAAAAATGAATGATTTTATGGTGGACGACGTATTTAGACCGTGCGTTGCGTCAAATTTATTTTTTAGTGGGACTTAAATCGTAAATGCATAATCGTTTCTTACCTTAAAATATACTTTACCACATAAAATTTCAAACATTTTCTATAGCTTTTGATTCCAGTTTGTTAACAAGTGCGATACACACAAGAGGTATCCACTCTACCCCAATATTCCAAAAATCTATAATATATATAGTCATAAATTGTACCTAAGATCTAATCAACATCACTATTACACACAACTAATAATTAACCATATCGCTTCAAATTGGATAACCTAGGCATGGGAACAGGCGAACACCAACAAAAGGGTTCACTTTCTCCAAAACAACCCCAAGTTTCTCGTTGGATTAATCTAGCTTCGTTCCAAAAGGAACTTCCCAATCAAACAAGTGCAAGAACACAGCCAATATATGCATTAGCTAGCATTCTCTCACCCAAAGGAAGCCCAGCGCATATTATCCTTCCTGCCCCAAAAGAAATGTACTTCAAGTTGTTCCCAAACTAGTCCAATTTGGAAGCCTCTTCTGCCAAGGAACTTTGTGGCCTGAATTCATTAGAGCTGTCCCAAAAGGGGGAGTTACAAAATAAGGCTAATTTTAGTGCCACTTAATAATCTATGCCCGAAGTGGTGTGTTCTATTTGTTTTCACTCTATATTTGTTGTGTACATTTGAGGCATAAACTAAAAGTACAACACACATACAATATAAATTATTGATGTGCTAAATGAATGGCATTCCTCAAAATCCCCCGTCCCAAAACTTGTGTTGGAGTTTGTGACCCGAATTCTAGTTTGGCCCGACCCAAACGCCCACGAAGCGACTTTATGAAAATTGAAAAAAAAAAATATAGATTTTTTTTATATTTACCAAATTTGCATATTTGTATGACTTTGTACCAATATTTTTTAGTATAATGAATCTTCTAACCTATGCGAGTGGTTTTTCTTATCTTGGAATTTCTATTTAAATTTACATGTTTTCTATATTTCGTGTTTTTACTTTCGTTTATTTGCCATTAATTTTCGTAACAACTTGGAGTCTCTATAGATTGCCCAAACGTTGAGGAACACCTTGGTGCTCTTGGTAATGTCATACCCTCCCACAGTACAAGACTTGGTGGGCGAATGAGGCAACAGAAGTGGGAGTGGGGCTGCCAGCTGGAGTCTAAGGGTGTGTTTCGTAGGAGGGAGAGAATAATAAAAAGAGGGGGACACATGTCACTTAAGTGGAGGAAAATAGAAAAGATAATGAGTTTTTTTTTTTTTTTTTTTTTTTTTTTTTTTTTTTTTTTTTTCTTCTGCTGTGTTGTTTTGTATAAAAGAAAGAAATGATTGTACAAATCTATCATCTTATTTGGTATGGATTAGTTCACTCTTTCTTAAAATTATGTTTTGATAGATTAATCCACTCTTGTTTGGAAGGGGGAGGAAAGAGAAAAATTATGTTAATAAGCTAACTACTTCATTGGCAATATAGTAAATTTATATGATGTTTTGATAGATTAGTCAACTCTTTCTCAAAATTACTCCAATTTTAAAGTGATCCAAAATTTATTAGAACTAAGGATTTTGAATCTTCTCACAAATCCACTCCCTCCCAAAATCCACCATACCAAATAACCTAACATATCAAAATCCATCCAAAATTCCACTCGTTCCTCACCCTCATTCCACTTTTCCACTTTTCCCTCCTACCAAACACATTGTAAGTGTCTCCTTGAGGTGGGACTCCTCAACGTTCGTGTTGTTTCCGACCACTTTTGTTGACTCAGATTGGCATTTTCTCATGATGTTTGGATGTTGCATTGGTTCGGTCATTGTCTACTCTACCATGGTAGAGGTTGTGCCTGTCCCACCGATCACTATATCCTTTTTGTGAAATCAATTAAAAAAAAAAAGAATCTAATGGTGTTGAATTGATCATTTTTTGTTTTTGGGAGCTTATACATCAGTTCGAAAACGACTACCCTGGGAAGCGACATTAAGTGAAAACGACAATCATTCGGGACCAATACGATATGAATCCAAATTTGGAGTAAAAATATACCACCCAGAACTGACAAGACGTACAAAACGCCACAAAATGGGTCAAACCATTTGGAAGTTAAAAAACGACATCTTTTTTCAAAAACGACAACTCAAGAAAACGACATTGCAGAAAACGACAACAATTCAGTACCAGAACGACGTGAATCTCAAACTTGGAGTCAAAATATACCACTCAATACCCAGAACTGACAATACTTAGACAACGCCACAAGTGAAGGAAATTACACGGATCAAGGCAAAAAGAAGTGAAAAACGACATCATTATCAAAAACGACAATTCCTGTAAACAACACTGATTCAGGAGCAACAAAACGATATGACTTCCAAACTTCAAATAAAAAAGTACCACCCGAAAGTCAAGACTTGGAAAATGCCACAAATGAGGGACACTACATGAATCAAAACAAGAAGATGGGCAAAACGACATCAGTCAAGAAAACGACAAATATGGAAGATGAGATTGAGGGGAAATGACACTGAATTCAGGAGCAACATGAATTCAAACTAAAACAGTAAGAGACATCAAAAGAAGAAACTAATAATTGAACACAACGAGGCAGGAAAAACGACACAAACAGCAAAAACGACATGTGCTCCAAAATTCGGGGTAAAAACAACATCTATTCGAGAAACGACATGGATGGAAAGTGAAACTAATTTAGGAAAGTAAATGAACTCTAATTGAGAAGGAAAAAACGTCAATTCAAAAATGGCATGACTGTAGAATATTTCGCAGAAAAAACGACACTAATTGGGGAAACGACATAAGTTCCAAATGTCGAGGTAAAAACGACATCAATCAAAATTGACGAGACTAAGAAAATGACTCTTAACTCTTTAAACTACATGAATTCTAAAAGCTGAAGTAAGAAAAGAAATCATCATTAATAACGACAAGAGTAAGAAGGGGCCACTAATTATCATTACATGGTCTCAAGCGACATCAAGTAAAACGACATCATTTTAGAAAACGACAAGAATCTACAAAACGACATAGAATAAAAACGACACTATTTCAGGAAATTACATGAATTCTAAACGACGAGTAATAATAAATGGATTAACAAGATCAGAAATAGAACGACGAGAAGCTAGGCAAGACAAATGGCACTGACTTTGAAAACGACATGAATTCCCGAAGTTGGGTAAAGAACGACATCACGAATCAATTATATGAATTATGAGCTGTAGTACATAGAGTTACAAGACTTGTCAGATGTAGTTGGTATAGCTTAATTTTAGAGAATTGATGTTGCTACTCAACCAATGATTTCCAGTAATATATATCAATTATACAACAGTACTAATGATTTTCTATATATATATATATATATATATTAATCTGTATCTCCAAGTTTTTGAGGTACTGTCGGCGAGTGTGAATCGTCCTCCAAGCAACTTTGTCATCACATTTATCCTACTTCGTCACTAGTGATGAGTTATACCTAACAATGAATCTTCTTCATCGGGCCACATATATATAGTTATGGTATATATAGCAATTACTGGAAAAAGTGACACACATTAGTTTATTAATTCTTTTAAAAGCATATTTTTATAATGATTTCATATATTTATTTAGTAAATCTAACGCTAGGGTGAATTAGTTAAATAAGTCATTTAAAGAAGACTTTTTAAATTTTAGTTAATATTTTAAAAAATTAAGAAAATAGTCATGGTCCAAATACAAGATGCATGAATTAACTTCATTGCTTATAAGTGATGACTATTTTCTAAATAATTAAAAACATTGGATATATTTTTAAATCACTGAAGTGAAATTGCCATTTCTTATAATTTCTTTAATTTTTATAAAAAAATAAGTAGCACTAGATATATATTTTATAAAATAGTCTAGATAATATTATAAATTTATTTATATTAAAAAATTATTAATTAATTAATTATTACTTGTGGTTGTAGTGTAAGGTAGCGGTTAAATTGTTCAGTTTATATATCAAGGTCATTTTTAACTCGTACATGTTTATCGATATTAATGGAATTTTCATATCGAAGAATATATAAAAACCATTATTGAGAACGGCATGTTAAAAAGAAAAAAAAAAACTAATTTAAGAACTATAAATGGTCCCAACTTACAGATGAAGTACAAACAGCATCATTTTTTTTCTTTCTTTCAAAATGACATAAGTTTCAAAAGTTAAGGTAAAAGTTGACATCCATTCCACAAACGAGAAGATTAAGAAAACGAGTCTAACTCTTAAAGTGACATGATCGTTCTACAAGTCAAAATTAAAGGAGCTTAAGAATGACAAGACTAAGTAATTAACCGACACTAATTTATGACTTACTACTACTTGATTCTAGACACGAAAACACTAGTGAAAACATTGTAGTGGAATCAAGCATAGAACTCTAAATTAGATAATCTTGGCGTTGGAATGGCACTTAAAGGCTCCAATTTCTTCACCACGATCCCAAACTTATCTGACATTTCGAGCTTCTCCTCGTCCTGCGGCAATTTCCACTCAAAAGAATGCAAGAAAGAATATAACTCAGCGTCGTCTCTGCCAAGGGAATCCCCGCACAAATCCTTCTTCCAGATCCAAAACGGAAGAAAATGGAAATTGTTGCCCGAATAATCATACTTGTTCCCCTTGTTGTTGTCGCGCAAATACCTCTCGGGACTAAATTCCAGAGGATCTTCCCAAATCCTGGGATCTCTTTGTATGGCCCAAACATATATAAAGCCTTTGATGTCTTTGGGCACTTTGTACCCGCCAATGGTGGTTGTTATGCTGGGGCGTCGCGTAATTAGCAAGGGCAATGGCGAATGCAAACGAAGCATCTCTTTGATGCCGGCGTCCAAATAGGTCAATTGGAAGAGTTCTTCCACCATGTTGCTTAGCCCTACAACTTGTGTCAATTCTTGTTGGACTTTCCTCATTGCCTCCGGATGCTTGAGAAGTTCTGTCATTGTCCTAGGCAAAACGTTATTAATTAATCTTTTATTTTTGTAAAATTCCCCAACAATATTGTTTTGCAGCGATAATTAGGTAGCCACGGACCACTCAGCTAATAAATTCTTAACTGAAAATTCGGGGCTCTACAATTATAACATGCCTACTTTAAACACACAATTAAACTTTTTTTTTCCAATTAAAGAGTGAAGTAGGAAAATATTCAAAATTTATATAACAATAAAAATAAATACCCAAAATTTTGAAGTAATTGAAAACTAGTCAATTCGTTAATTACTTGCACATGCTTTTGGTAGCTAAGTTAATTATCACCAGCTACCACTATGTAAGTAATTGAATTACTTGAGTAGTTTGTTATATTTTTTAAAAGATTTGGTATTAATTTAAATTAGTTGTTAAAATTAATTGGATATTCACTATAATTTCTCATAATATTATTTAAAATGTATAATGATAAAAAGGTAGAATTTTCATGTTAAAGTATTGCAAAGCCGAATTTAAATGGGGAGAAAATTTAATTATTTTAATGATCAGTATATAACTTATCTTTTTAGTCCAGATCTAGCGAGAAATTTGTGAGCAAATTGGATGTAATGGCCTTGAAGACGAGCTAAATGTGAGAAATTTGTCTCTAATTTGTTCTGCGTGTATTCATTTTTTTTTTTTGAAGGTGCGTGTATTCATTTTTAATTATATATAGTCTTGTACAACACACATGTAAGTAACATCTGTTCTTATAAGTTGGAAAATGTCTTTCATTCCTATCATTTCGTGTGACAAAATCGTTGTATAAGTCTTTGACGATGTCGTACATGGTGATAGGACATGAATAATAGAGGCTAAATTAATGAGAAACAAAATGAAATTACAACCGGCTGTAAACGCAGAAATCAATTTCGCAAACGGCAAAGAGCCAATGACACTAAATAAGGAAACGACATGACTTCAAAAACTGAATGTAAAAAATAAAAGCTTCGAACCAAGTCTCTAAGAATACGACAAGAAATGAATGCCAGTCTTCGAGGAAACAAAAAAAAAAAAAAAAAAAAAAAACAGAATGACAGGACTTAACAATGATACTGCTATTTTATTCTAACGACACGTTAAGCTGTGTGATGACACAAATTTAGCCAACAAGGACCATACTAATACTGGAATGCAATCAAGTGTAGAGCTCTAAATTTGATAATCTTGGCGTTGGAATTGCACTCAAAGGCTCTAATTTCTTCACCACGATCCCAAACATATCAGACATTTCAAGCTCCGCCTCGTCCCGAGGCAATTTCCACTCGAACGAATGCAAGAAAGAAGCTAAAACATAACTCACCGTCCTCTCTGCCAAGGGAATCCCTGCGCAAATCCTTCTCCCGGATCCAAATGGAAGAAAATTGAAATTGTTGCCCAAATAATCAAACTTGTTACCCTTATAGTTGTTGTCGCGCAAGAACCTCTCAGGTCTAAATTCCAAAGGATATTCCCAAATCTCGGGATCTCTTTGTAAGGCCCAAACATTTATGAAGACTTTGGTGTCCTTGGGCACTTTGTACCTGCCGATGGTGGTTGTTTTGCTGGGGCGTCGCGGCACTAGCAAGGGCAATGGCGGATGCAAACGAAACGTCTCTTTGATGGCAGCATCCAAATAGGTCAATTGGGAGAGATGAGACTCTTCCACCATGTTGCTTAGCCCTACAACCTGTGTCAATTCTTGTTGGACTTTACTCATTGCCTCCGGGTGCTTGAGAAGTTCTGCCATTGTCCATTCCACCATTGTTGTGGTTGTCTCTGTCCCACCAATTAAAGCGTCCTACCGATAAAAATATTACAATAATGGAGATTAATGAGCATAAAAAGTTTCAAAATCCTCAAACTCTCGTCTGGTACAACTATTTAAATATTTTTATTTAAATAATTTGCAACTTTTGCAATCCATAATTAAATACTTAAATATTAACTATTTAAACTACCTTAAATTAAATAAGGAAAGTAAAAAATAATTTAAATAAGGGTGAAGTAGGAAAATACCCAGAATTTATATACCAATAAAAATAAATATCTATACTTTTGAAGTAATTGAGTTTCTGATCAATTCGTGAATTACTTGCACATGTTTTTGGTAACTAAGTGAATTACCACCACTTATCACTATGTAAGTAATTGAATTACTTACATAGTGAGTTATAATTTTTAAAAGATTTGGTAATAACTTACATTAAGTTTTAAAATTTGGGTATTCACTATAATTTCTCTTTAAATAACTACATTTAAATTGTCCTGCCAAATGGGGAACAGATCTTCTCATCTGCTTCATTTTTACATGAGAAATTATAAAAAATAGTCATTCTGTTTAGGTGATTAAAAAATGTGGCCAAGTTTTCATTTATCAAGAAAATAACTATCAAGTTGTTATATAATTTGAAATTCATCTATGCATCTTTTAGTTAGACTATAGCTATTTTTTTGAAACATGAGATAAAATTTAAAAAGCATTTGCCAAAATGGCTCATCATTTATCTAGTACACCCGTTTTCAATCTTTTAATTTTATGTCTTTCTAATTAGTTTGTGATTTCTCAACCGGTTTATAGTTTGGAAATATTGAGATAATAACTGACATAAAAATTTATAATCTAAGGTAAGTTTTGGCGAGTCAAAAAAAAAAAAAATGACATAAGAATGAAGTTTTACTACATTCTATAATATCTAAAAAAAATTAAAAAAATTCAAACTAACTTTTCATAATATATTAAGATGTATGATAAAATTGATCAAGACATTAGACACTTATTCTTTCACTTTAGATATAGAATTTACTAAAAGTTGTGTATAAGCACTCAGACGTACCGAGAGCAAGGCCTTAACTTGGGTTTTGGTAATTGATGCCACATCATCTCCATTCTCATGAAGATCAACCAAGAACTCAAGAAAATCCTTCCTTTGTTTGTTATGATTCACATTTTTCCTCGTATGTTCAATAGCAGAATCTAAGATGCCTTCAATCACACCAATAACCTTCTTGGTTTCCTTCTCTATCCCTTGAAGGTCGAACCACGCCAAAAAAGGGAAGATGTCAGAGATGTTTGGCCGCCCGAGAAGCACCATGAGCTCCGCCACTACCTCCTTGAACTTAGGCACATCAACCACGGCTTTCTTCCCCTGCATTGAGGTGCTGCCTATCATCCTCATCATGGCGTCGATCGCCGTTGCGAATGATAAGATGCCAATGTCAATTGGGGTGTTGATCCTTTGGTAGATTTGCCTCACAGACTTGTGAACCTCTTCTCTTCTCAGGCCGTACAAGTTGTCAAGTATTGTGTTGCTTAGCATTTCCTTTACAAAAATCTGATTTCGTGGCCCATATCATAAAGAATTAAACTAATATATTTGGTATTAGTGCAAATTGGTTTTTCTCGTAAATTTTTATTTGAGTTAAGACTACGTATGTTGCCATGTTTTTGTCTTCTTTATGTCTTAATAATGATAAAAATGATAATTTAGAGGTGCCGGTAAAAAAATGCTTATATATATATATCATATGCGAATGTTAAATTCGGTAAAAGAATATTTAGCACTGAAAAATATTTTATCCATTCTAAATATTATTTTACTTTTTTAACTAGTATCAAAATCTTTTAAAGTAGCTAATATTAACCAATGACAAGTAAAAGTACAAATTAATAATGATTTTGCCACTTTTCGCAAATGGGATCAAAAAGTGTCGGAAAATATAATTCAATAAATGATAATTATATATGTAATTTTTTTTTGAATAAATAAAACTCAAATAAAAAACGTAACTCTATACGCTCATATGCGTCGCTAATTAAATAAATTATATGAAACTATTTTGATGCGATTATAATAGAAATAAAATGAATTAGTCTCTCCCTCCCTATTTCAGTCTCACTCTCTCCTAAATGTCTCCTCTCTCTATCTCCTTTTCCCTCTAATTACTTTATTTTCGTATTTAACATTGATCCTCGCCTTACTGCCCCTCTAACTCTAAGCCAAAATTATTATAAAAAATGAACGAAGAAAAATACAATTATTTGTCGAATACAATCCAAGGCGAGCTAAATCCAGAAAAAAAAAAAAACTATATGTAAATATCTTATTATTACGAATAAACATATAATATTTGCTCAAAATTAGACTACTATAAATTTAATATCCAAAACAGATAAATGCTGGGCGTGATCACCCTGTCAACTTGGCTCTATAATATATATATATATATCCAATCACATGATTCACATACCTTTCGCAGCTTCTTCCACTGCTGGTCGTATGATCCAAAGGCGATGTTGTTTGCGCCGTAAGATGCGATGGCAGCGGAAATGGTGACGTCGCGGTTAGCGAAAACTGTGTCCTGATCGCGAACCACCTCCTTCACCAGCTCCGGCGAGCTGACCACAACGCACAGCTTGTTTCCCAGCCACAGACTGCAAATGGGTCCGTAAACCCTAGCCAGCTTCTCAAACTCACGGTGAAGCTCTTTCCCCAGAAATGGAAGGTACCCCACCACAGGCAAGCCTCGCGGGCCCGGCGGCAGCGCCGTGCTCGAGCGCTTCCAGAAGATCATCGCTGCGAGAGAAAGAGCGAGAATTGCCACGGCGAGTCCGAATTGTGTCTCATGGCCAAGAGCAAAACAGTACTCGCAGAAGCTCGACCACATTATTGCTTTTAGGTATAGATTTTGTGAGCTTTGCAAAGGCTGGCTAATACTAATTACTCATTTATAACGAGACTTGGAAGTACGTAAAATCTTGAATTGATGCCCCAAAGTTACGTTGGTTGGGCTGCCAATCACGTGCGCACTGATCACTGTGACTGATACACTCGTCACTCGCGTATCTTGCTTTTAAATATTCTATTTAGTAATAAGTTTGCTTTCTATATTAAAATACGAGTGGTACTTATTACAAAAAGTCTTTTATTATTAATGTGAGTGGTAATTCGTGTCGCGTATTATATTTATATTATTTTTTAATCGTATTCAAAGAATTTTGCTTATACTCAAATACAATTTATTTATTAATTGTGTATGAAAATAATATTCAGACACGCATTAATTAAATATGGTGTTAACCATGTCACCAAATTATGACTCATTTATAAGTCATGTCTAATTTGATGTAAATGAGTCGTGTTATTCTCGTGCTTATTGGCACAATTAGCTTTATTTAAGTTGAAAGCAATAAATTTTTATTTATATTTTGTAAATCTGAAGTTAAAAATTTTTAAATAAAAACCTAATCTTAATAATGTATATAATTAGAACGGTCCGAGCACCGTGCTCTCCCCATCGTCCGCCGCAGGGGCTGCTTCTCGACGGCCGCCACCACCTCTGACGTCGACGACCCTAGCTCCTACTCTGTCAGGAACTCCACCCCACCTCCCGCGACCAGTGTTGTCTTTCACGGCGTGCCGTACTCGTCCCTAACCATACCTGACTGATTCCCGTAGCTCACCTGGCCGAGTCTTCTACGATCGGATTCGGGAGCTCTTTCACGTATACTCGACCGAGCTTGGGTACGAGAAAATTCCCGTCGCTACCCACCTGACCGACCGATGTTCACCCTTAGTATTTTTATAATAAAAAAATAATAATTAAAATAATTTAGGTATAATTTAGGTTATTAGGTCAAAATTGTAATAGAAAATATATTATTTAATTAAGGAAACATAGAATATTAAGAGAAATTATAATGAATACCCAATTTTTAACATTTAAATTAAATTAGGGTCATTTAAAAAAATAACAATTTTAAAGGTAAAATTTGAAGGATTTAGTCCTAGAATGTCAAAATTAAAGATTTAGCCGCAACATAATGGTAACATAATATGTTTACATGTAACATAATATATTACACGTGTAATATAAATAAATATGGTACATTTATCTTACACATATGTTACGGCTAAATCCTTAATTTCATGAAACTAGAGCTAATTTCTAAAAAATTAGCCAAAAATTTGGTTAAATCCTTAAAATACCCAATCTTGTGAGAAATACAACAAAATACCTAAGTGATTCAATTACTTACATAGTGGTAATTGGTGATAATTAACTTAATTACCAAAACATGTGCAAGTAATTAACGAATTGACTAGTTACTCAATTACTTTAAAAGGTTGGGTACTTATTTTTATTGTTATGTAAATTCTGAATATTTATTTATTTTACCCAAATATTTATTGAATATTTATAAAAATATATAATGTTCTCAAATAATTTTATAAATATTTTACTCTTTTATACAAGGGTCAAGAGCTTTCAATTGATTTTCAAACCCAGCATGTTTAGCACGTTTCCCTTTTCCCACGTGCATGTGTCATATTACAATCTGAAATTAAAATGAAGAAAGAATAATAAAGAAAAAAAGATAAAGACAAAAAACAATGAATTCGTACTTGTAAAAATAGTCAGCTTTTCTTGAGAAGGTTGCGAATAACAATGGTTATTGTCCATTTAATCTTGAGAAAAGAGAACGATATGAAAAGAGCATCAAATGCATTTTGAAACTTTGGACGACAGGACTAAAAAAACAACTCTAAAGTTGAGGTAAGAAATAATGACATCAATTTAGGAAACCACATGGTCCCAATTCCCAAACGCTATGAAGTAAGAACAACAACATTTTTATTCGCAAAAAAAAATATATATATATAACAATATTTAAAGTTGAGGTAAGAAATAATGACATTAATTCCAGTAACTACTAGGGCTGTTCATAAATAACCGAAATCCGAAATACCACCCGTCCAATATCAAAATTGTCCGAAAAAAATGATAATTTTGGTGCCCAAAAAAATTTGGGCGGTTTGAGTGTTTTTTTTTTTTCCCTAGGCTTGAAGCCCAAGCTAGTGCCCAGAGCCCAAACAAAACATCAGATGCAGAGTTTAAAATTTAGACTTCAGAGACCCTCTCTAAGCCTCTTGAGCCCCACTTTCGGAGCCTTGCTGCGCTCCGAGCCTCACCGTCCTTCGAAGTTTGAGTCCCACCTTCGAGCCCCCGACCCCAGCCTCGTCGACCTCTAGCCCCCCTTCCCCCCACCCCACCTTGACCTCAGCCGCGTCGACCTCCAGTCCCACCGACATCCGAAAGCCCCGACCGATCCCTCAGCCTCCGAGTTCTCCAAAGTCTGAGCCCCCCGTCCGAGCCCCTAGCCATCAACATTTGAGAATGAGATTTTGAGGTAACAATCTCTTCCTCCATTGTCAATTGAAAAAACAATCTCTATCAGTCTTCATAATTTCTTCACTTAAATTATGTGTTATGTAAATTGTGAATTGTGAGTTGTGAACTTGTGATTGTGAATTATGAATTGTGATTGTGAATTATGAGCTTGTGATTATCAATTGTTGTGAAACTAGGGATATGATAATTGCTTACAAGTCTTTCTTAAACACCATGGAATCGTTTGTTTTTATTGTGAAATTAGGGATATGGTAATTAAGCTTTAGATTGTTAATTGTGGTTGAGCTTCATTATTCCTCTGAGATATGTCAGTTTGTGTTTTAATTGTTGGATCGAACCTGATGATAAAAGCAGAGGCTTTTTGGCTCTTCTGAATTAGCCTCTCGTAAGCATCAGGGAGATTAGTTGTGCATTTTTTTTTGGTTGACCGCCCAAAATTGAAACCATCCAATATATTTTTGGGCGGTTTTCGGTTTGATTTATTATAATTTCGATGTTCTTCCCGAAACTGAAACCGCGCAAAAAGCCGAAAACCGCTCAATGTTCACCCTTAGTAACTACAAGAATCAAAACGACTCTCTTACAATTTCCGGTAAGTGTTTCATCACTTTTTAATCAAATACTTAATTATGTATTTTTATATTGAAGAAATGCCGAATGACCAAAAACTAAATTAGAAAAATTTAGTCAGAATAATGTGAAAGATATTTACTGAATAATATAAAATTTAAGTGGATGTGTCATAATAAATAAATGATTGTTAGCTAATTTTTCTTGCCAAATTTTATTTATTGTGAAGTATTACTCTTTTTATTAGTATTTTTTGTTTTGCATGTTCAAGGCTTTAAGTTGTTTCTTAAAGTGAGCCAGCACATGCAATAATAATAATCTTACTATATATACTAAGAATAGATCTGTTTTTTCCATTCTTGCCAAGAAACGCTTATGGAGGGGACGATATGTGGCGTCCTTTTTAAATTTTTTTTTTGTTTTTTAATAAATTTTTCCTTTTGAGGGCTTATTTTTGGGGTTTTTAAGAAATTTTAAGGGATTTTTTTTTTGCAAATTTAAGTGGATTTTTTTTTTTGCAAATTCGTAAATCTTGGAGGACTTTTTTTTTTTTTTTTTTTTCAAATTCTCTCTTTCTTTTTTACTTTTTTGTTTTAATTGTTTCAACGACTATTTTTTTGACATAATGATCTCGAATTTTTTTTTTGCATGGTTAGATTCAAAATATTTTTCTCAATCTTTTGACACCTATTGTCATACACTTTTTTTTACCATAACTATTTTTTTTATTTATTTTATTTGTTCTAAGCTTAAATTTTTATTTTTTACGTTTGAAATTTTTTAAAAAGCCCTTGTATTTATATTAGATAATAAATTTAACCCCTTAATTATTCAAAATAACAAAAATATCAAAAATTTTTAAAAATTTAACAAAAATATACTTTATTATTTTTTTTATCGTGTCATAAACTTGTATATCGATCAATCTAACAATAATAATAATAATAATAATAATAATAATAATAAACGAAATGAAAATATTATCCTTGTAGATCCTTGATGCAAGGGCCCTTTAATATATGACTTGTCGTTTAGTCCTTTATTCACTAGTTTTCATTTAATTGTCGTTTGAATTAACTAGCAATCTTGTTTGACGTTTATGTTTCCTCTAAGGGTGCTAAGATTACTAAAAACGACATCGTTTTGGTATATTAGGAGACCCATATATACTTGTATTGGTTTTGGAGTTCGATAGCTAGTATTTTCGAAGTCATCTTTCTGTAATTGGACTTCTGAGAAATCAATATATCCCTTGAAGGATTGAGCCGAAGAAGCTCGTCCGACAAATAAACCCTTGACGAGATCCCCTCGTCTACAAATCACACATCCCGTGTAATCTCTCACCAATTTCCCGTTACAAAATTCACTCAATCATATACACTCACCAACAAGGTTTATAGAACACCGTGTGAACATATAAACCCAGAAACTCACAAAGCACTCAACTCACTCACTCACTCCAGGTGACTCACGTAACATCTTGCTTCAAATGAACAAATGATATATATGAGGAAGATGACCTGAAGACCAAGAATTATCTAAAAAAGGAAAGGCATTAATCCTGCATTAAAAACTTGATCCAAGAAGATTATTTTCGGATCATCAAAGTCAACAGCTAATATCATCATGCGTTCCAGCTCTGCGTTCGATCACCGCGTGATATATAAGGAAACAAATCTTCCAGATCAGCTCTTTACACACGGACTTGCCATATTGAGACTCTGTGTTCGAACTCCGCGTGATATAAAAGGAAACAAATCCTCCGGTCAGCTCAGCACACGCGGACTTACCATATAGAGACTCCGTGTTCGAACACCGTGTGATATATAAGGAAACATTTACTCCAATATTCCTTAATAAATTTCTGATTCATTTATCTCCAAAGATGCTCGAAAATCACAATATTAAGTCAGAATAAATTCGTCCAAAACAGCTAATATTAGTCATAGAAGATCAAAAATAATCATGAAAAATTAAGAGAGATTTTACCAATTAAAAATTATCAATCACCATTAACACTAACATCACCAAAAAAGCAAAAAAGCATTATGTCCATATTTGCAATCGTCAAGCACCAATCCAACAAAGATCGGGTTGGACAACATCATCGTCAAGTCTGAAGAATGCAAGAATAAAAAAATAGGACCAAGAAAGAAGCATCGAGAAGTCATCCTACAAACACATCACCACCATTACATCTGTCAACTATTCAATTATCGCCACCCAAAACCCAACCCCCGGGCCCGCACGGTTTTTGTCATTAATATGAATATTCCGCTTATTTTTTTATTTTACAGCGAAAGGCTAAGCAAAATCCACATACGTGATTATAACATATCATAAAGCAAGATATGAAATTATAAAGCTGAAAATGACCGGCTAGATCCCCAACATCTAGAAAATATTATTTCAAACAAAAGATAGTTTCCAAACGCTTCTATGTTCCTTTTTTTCATTTAAATTTTCAAGTAGCCTAACAACTTTATTCTAGTAGCATTTCATTTTCTTCTAAAAAATCTCTCTCTCTCTCTCTCTCTCTCTATATATATATATATATGTATACAAATCTTCACTCGCTCATTTCCACTAACACCAAGGAACAAGTCCAACACCATTTAAATGAGTGGTCAACAATAAAAGCAACATATATGTGTATCTCAAACACACGGTGATTGCCTGCCAACCACAAAAGTCTCTCTCTAGCTATCAACTCTAGCTTTTACGTACTTCCAAGTAGGGGTGGCAATTTGGGTCTGGACACAAGACACGACACGAACACGACACGAAATAAACGGGTCTGGGTCCACCCTTAATGGGTCTGGGTCTTAAACGGGTCGACACGATTAACACGATAATTAAATGGGTAAACACGACACGAACACGAAGACACGATTAATAAATAATTTTTAATATTTATATATATTTTCTTTAATTTTATATTTATTCTTATAAAATAGAACAACATATTTTGTTAATTTAGTCATGTTATATATTTTGTTGATTGGTTTTGTTATTTTTTTCTTTATTGGACATACAGTCTTGTTAGTTTTGTTGTTGTTTCTATGTATGGAATTATCTTTTTATTTTAATTTAGGTCATAAATGAGTTTAAAATTTAAATGAGTTGTATATGGATTATAATACCATTAAAATATATTTATCATTAAGATACGATTATTAAATGGGTCTTAATGGGTCGTTAATGGGTAACACGACAAGACACGACACGATAAGTAAATACTACTAAATGGATTGGGTCGGGTCTGGGTCCAAAAAAAGGTCAACACGATAAGACACGGCACGAGACACGAATTGCCACCCCTACTTCCAAGTCTTATTATAGATGAGTGAGTACTAGCTAGGCTTTGCAAAGCTCACAACTTGTACAACTACAAAGCAATAATGTGGTCGAGGTTCTCCGAGTACTGCTCTGGCCATGAGAAACATGGACTCGTCACCGCAATTCTTGTTCTTTCTCTCACAGCTTTCGCGGCAGCCTTCTGGAAGCGCTCGTGGGCGGGGCTGCCGCCAGGCCCGCGAGGGTTACCACTGGTCGGATATCTTCCATTTCTGGGGAAAGAGCTTCACCATGAGTTTGAGAAGATGGCTAGGGCTTACGGACCAATTTACAGTCTGTGGCTGGGAAACAAGCTGTGCGTTGTGATCAGCTCGCCGGAGCTGGTGAAGGAGGTGGTTCGCGATCAGGACACGGTTTTCGCTAACCGTGACCTCACCATTTCCACTTTCATCGGATCTTACGGCGCAAACGACATCGCCTTTGGATCTTACGGTCCGCAGTGGAAGAAGCTGCGCAAGGTATATATGCGATTTGGATTGGAGAGCCAAACTCTAGATAAAAAACGAAAAAAAAAAAAAAAAAAAATATATATATATATATATATATATATAACTAAGACGATCTAATTAGAAGAGAAAGAAAAACACGTTCTATGGGATCTACCTTGAAAAAGAAGTTTTATTTTATTGTGCATGCTCTTACAGTGACTATATTCATAGTTTTATTTCTGTTTTATACTCCATATATGTCTTCTATATTATGTAAATAATTGTCTATTTTATTTGAAATTCTCTTATTATGTAAGTAATTGTATATTTTATTTGAAATTTTTACCATGTACATATTTTATATATAGAGAAAATACCATAAATATCCTATATGTATTTCATTGAAGTTCCATTTTTTTACTTTGAATTTGTGTTAATACAAAATTTCATATTAAGTTTTTAAATTGAGCAAAAAATATATATTTATTTATACTTTTAATAAAAATTAATGCGTATAAAACTTTATACTATACAACTATATTTTCTTATTTCTATGAATAGTCTATAGGCACTAAAACTAAAATATATGGACATTTTAGAGGAAGAAAAAAAATATTTTTTGATTAGCATATAAAGTTAGAATTTAGTATCATTAAGTATCTTGTGGCCACCCAATTAGGTTTTTGTGAAGGAGATGCTAAGCAACAGAGTACTTGATAACTTGTACGGTCTGAGAAGAGATGAGGTTCAAAAATCCGTGAGGCAAATCTACCAAAGGATCAACACCCCAATCAAAATTGACAGCTTAGCGTTCACGACGACAATCAACATCATGATGAGCATGTTAGGCAGCTCGTCGCTGCAGGAAGGGGAGAAAGTCGCCGTAGTTGATGTGGCTAAATTCAAGGAGGCAGTGGCGGAGCTCATGGTGCTTTTCGGGCTCCCCAACATCTCCGACATCTTCCCTTCCTTGGCGTCGTTCGATCTTCAAGGAATAGAGAAGGAAACCAAGAAGGTCATTGGTGTGACTGAAGGCATCTTAGATTCTGCAATCGAACATCGGAGGAAAATTATGCACGCGAAATCGGAGGATGATAATAAAGGAGAGAATGTGAATCATAACCAACAAAGGAAGGATTTTCTTGAGTTGTTGTTAGAGCTTCATGAGAATGGAGATGATGCCACTTCAATTAGCGAGGCCCAAGTGAAGGCTTTGCTCTCGGTACGTGCACTTATATACTGCTGCCATGTACTTTTATAGCATATAGTAATTTAAATTTCTATAAGGTAGCTAGGCAAAATAATACATGTCTGATTTTGATAATTTTATAATTGGGCAAATTATTCAAAGATGTTATAGATGGCAATCGGGTTGATATTGTTCATAGAATGCGAAATTAATGTTAATTTCATGTGAATTAGTTTTTCATGATATATGTATCAATCTGCCTAGTGCCTAATCATTTTTTGAAGCTCTACTTAATAACCAGTAACAAAAGTTACCTAAACATTATTTTTATTCGTCTATGAACTTTAAACCCGTTAAGTAATGTGTCACAAACAAATAAGAAAAGCAAAAAAAAAAAAAAAAAAAAAAAAAACTGAAAAATGAACACATGAGAAGATTCAAACTTTAAATTTACACAATATTCTCAATGCTTGTATTCATATATTTAATAGGACACTTTGGTGGGTGGAACAGACACAACGACAACAATGGTGGAATGGACAATGGCAGAACTTCTCAAGCATCCGGAGACAATGAGGAAAGTCCAACAAGAATTGACACAAGTTGTAGGGCTAAGCAACATAGTGGAAGAGTCTCATCTCTCCCAATTGACCTATTTGAACGCCGCCATCAAAGAGACGTTTCGTTTGCATCCGGCATTGCCCTTGCTAGTGCCGCGACGTCCCAGCATAACAACCACCATTGGCGGGTACAAAGTGCCCAAAGACACCAAAATTTTTATAAATGTTTGGGCCATACAAAGAGATCCCGAGATTTGGGAATATCCTTTGGAGTTTAGACCTGAGAGGTTCTTGTGCGACAACAACTATAAGGGTAACAAGTTTGATTATTCGGGCAACAATTTCAATTTTCTTCCATTTGGATCCGGGAGAAGGATTTGCGCAGGGATTCCCTTGGCAGAGAGGACACTAAGTTATGTTTTAGCTTCTTTCTTGCATTCGTTCGAGTGGAAATTGCCACAGGACGAGGTGGAGCTTGAAATGTCAGACAAGTTTGGGATCGTAGTGAAGAAATTGGAGCCCTTGAGTGCTATACCAACGCCAAGATTATCTAATTTAGAGCTCTACACTTGACTGCGTTCCAATGTTTTCACTAGAGTTTTTGTCATGCTGTTTCTCCACACATTTAATTTCATGTATCATGACCACCGATTCTCTAAAAATGAGACTCTAATTAGCTATTAAGCGTATGTGTGACAAGTACTTTATTTATCTATATGTATTATAGCTCAATGAATTATTGTTGTTTTTTCAGTCCCCATTGGATAACAAAAAATTAACCGAAACTTTTTAAAACAGTATTTGATAAATCTGTTATAGTTTATACTGTCTTTTTAAATAGGAAATAAATTCTTAAAATAAAGAACACAAAAAAAAAATTACTTTTAAAATAAACAAAAGAGCAAAGAAAACTTATTGTTTTTGTATTGACATTATCTCTCTCACATTCCCTCTTTCTTTTTCTACTTGTTCCCTCTTCTCTCTCTCTTCTTACACTCCCCCTGTATTTTTCTCTCTTTTGATCAAGCCTTTTCGACTAGCTATTAAATATAATTTTGTTTTTTGTTTTGAAATTTTTTTTTTTTTTAAGTGATTATCAAACATATCTTGTATTTTTAAAAATTTTAAAAAGAGTGGGACTCACCTTGTCTTTCACATTCTGCGCTGCAGCCATGAAAGATAAAAACAACACTAAATTTTTGAAAACGACACTGAAACAAAAAAAAAGGACAAAAAATGAAGAGGTTACTATACTTTCTCAAAAGCAATTGATTCAAATAATTGTAACAATCTCCACAAATTTTATTCTTGAATTTTAAAACAAACAGTCACATTACATTTTGAACACAACTGAAATAGCCTTAGCAATATTTGAGGGATGAATTAACAGGCTGATCATAAGCCAGTCTTGCACTAACAATTTTTGAACTTATATATTTAGCAGTGGAAATAAATTCAACTACAAAAATTGAGTTCAAGCATAAAGCTCCAAGTTAGACAGCCTGGAAGTTGGAATGAGAACTAAAGGTTCCCTTTTCTTAACCACAATCCCAAACCTGTCCGATAATTCAAGCTTCGCGCCGGCAGGCAATTTCCACTCGAACGAATGCAAAAGCGAAGCGACCAAATAGTATAGCATCCTCTCAACTAGGGGAATTCCCGCGCATACCCGTCTCCCAGATCCGAGTGGGACGAAAGTGAAATTGTTGCCGGAGAGATCATACTTTTCGGCATCACTAATAAGGACGTTCAAGAACCTCTCGGGCCTAAATTCCAAAGGGTCTTCCCAATAATTAGGGTTGCTATGTATAGCCCCAATGTTCATGAAAAGTTTGGTGCCTTTGGGGACGCTATAGCCTCCAATTGTGGTGGATTGGCTTGGATAACGTGGTACTAACAAGGGCAGTGGTGGGTGCAAGCGAAGTGTCTCCTTTATGACAGCATTCAAATAGGTCAATTGGGACAAATGAGACTCTTCAACCAAGTTTTTAAGCCCCACAACATGTGTCAATTCTTCAAGGGCTTTGTTCATTACTTTTGGATGCTTTACCAGCTCTGCCATTGTCCACTCCACTGTGGTTACGGTGGTGTCTGTCCCTCCAACCACAGTGTCCTACTCAAAAGCACAATATTGTAGGACATATCTAATCATTATAATGCACCAAAAATAACATTGGACATGCTAACATTTATATTCACATGCATATATATGAATTGAATATAGAGAAATATCATTACTAATAACCATATATGCCTGCGTTTTATATATATTGATCAAATATTAGTTTATTCACTTAAATTTTTTATAATATAAAATTTTACCTATAAACTTTTCTGAAAGTGTATTTGCTCTGACTTTTTCTTGACCAAACAGTATTAAAACTATTTAAATAGAAAATAAGAAAATGTAGATGAAATATGCAGGTCGTTGCTCGTTGGCCCAAAAGGCAAGATAAACTACAATTTTTTATCATATTTAAAATTTGAAGAATAAATTTTACACTGCCAAAAATTCTAGATAAAAAGTGGTATTAATTTTAATTAAAACAAAAGTGATATTTTCTTTCGAATATAATTAGCGCGCCTATATAGACAATTTTTATCGATAATTAAACTATCACCTTATGTTTATTCAACTTTAACATATAGTAAGTTATTTTTATTTTATTACTTTAAAACGATACCATTTCAAAAAAAAAAATAGTTGAAAAGCCTATATATTGTTGGTGAGATAGCATAATATCTTATATATATAAACACATTTAAACTTCTTTCTTCTCCTTTTTCTTCATCTCGGAAAAGAGGCATTTAAAATTCCGAGGAATTGCAAAAGAATAAAAAAAAAAAAATTAAGTGTCACTAAATTATTTATGTTGTAAGGTATTTAAATTTTAATTTCTTCATTATAAACACTAAATCAATATATCATATTTATTTACAATGTTAATATTATCTAATTAATTATCCATTTAATACCAGCATAAATATCAGACGATAGATATATAAAGATACATGCTAAAAAAAAGTGGGCAAAATATATAGATTCATTCATGGGATATATTCATACCATGAGCATGGCCTTGAGTTGGGACGTGGTAATAGATTCGGCACTATCTTCACTCTCATGCATCTCCAAAAGGACCTGCAAAAAGTCCTTCCCCTTCCCATCAACACCGTCTCTCTCTCCGGCCGCCATCGCTCTCTTCCTCCGCTCAATCGCCGCGTCGAACATCGCCTCGAACACGCGACTCACCCTCTTCGTGTCCCTCTCGATCCCTTGCACGTCGAGCCACGCCAGCGCCGGGTACACATCCGACACGTTCGGCTTCCCGAGCAGCACCATGAGCTCCGCCGCCACGCGACGGAACTCATCGGCTGCGCCGCTGCCGCCGCCGACGATAGCCTCCTCCTCGCCCTGCAGCTTCCCGCCACAGAGCATGCTCATCGTCGCGCTTGCGACGGTGAAGAACGCTAAGCTTGCCACGTCCAAGGGCTCTCCGGCGCTCTTGTAGATTCGCTGGATAGACTTCCGGAGAGCTTCTCTTCGGAGAGAGTAAAGGCTGTCCAGAACAGCATTGCTCATCATCACCCGAACGAAAACCTTTCTCAGCTTCTTCCACTCGTCGCCGTAGGGCGTGAACACGATGTCGTTTCCTCCGAACAGCGCCACGGCAGCAGCGGCGGAGACCTCGTGGTTGGCGAACACCGTGTCCTTGTCTCGGACGACCTCTTTCACCAGATCGGGCGAGTTGATCACCACGCATAGTTTGTTACCGAGGTAGAGCTTGAAAATTGGGCCGTAAAGCGAGGCTAGTTTCGTGAATTCCCGGTGGAGGTCGGTGCCGAGGAAGGGAAGGTAGCCGAGCAGAGGTAAGCCCCTCGGCCCCGGTGGCAGCGGCGGCTCCGCTGGGAAGGGTTTCTTAGCACTGGCTCGCCGCCGGAAGTGAAGGGTTGTTAAGAGGAGAGTGAGAGAGAGAGCGAGAATTGCTCCGACAAGTCCATGTTGTTCGGACCATGCCATTGCCAAGAGAGTGTACGTTAGTGAAAATGATAACAAAGAGTTGAGTTATTTGATGATATTTGGATATTTCTCTCATAAAGTACTAAATTTTAGCAATGCAGAAATAAATATAGATATAGAAATAACCATAAAAGTACAAAAACGAAAAGAAAGGGTGACTAGTGGAGCAATAGTCAAACAATTAACTCAAAATGGATCATTCTGAATCATCTACACGACTTATTTTGTTTTCAGCGTAAGATTGGTGGGATTGTGTTGATGATGAAACGCAAGATGGATTTGGAATTTGAATTGAAGTATAGAGAGAGAGAGAGAGAGAGAGAGAGAGAGGGAGTAAATTGATTATTTTTTAATCTGAACTTTTTGTAAGTACTTCAGCACACTATATTTTTGACAGATAAATTGGCACATATAACAGAGTTAATTTCACCAAAAACGGAGTTGACGACGTTTATAGCTACGTGTCATCATTCTATTTGTCAAATTGAGAAGTTCACAGATAACTTACAAATGATCTGGGTCCCACAAAAAGACAAAAATGTGCCAGGCAGTATTCATGAAACTCTCCCATATAGAAATAACGGGAATTCTCAGTTTTTTTTTTTTTCGGAAAACGATTTTGGATCATTAGATTTACGTAAGATTTATTAAAAAAATAAATATGACGAAGATTTATTAAAAAAGTAAATTTGACGATTCAGAATTATTCTTCATATAAAAAAAATCACTAACCACTTGTTTGATCATCTCATTTCACTCATTCCATTTCATTATATATATATTTTTTATTTTTTTCAATTTTACTAATCCTACAATCCATCCCATTCCATTTTATTTTTTTTTCAACTATTTTTTTAACTTTTTAAATCCCTATATAATATCTTTAAATCTCAATCATTTATACCACATCGAAATTCGCAAAATCAAATTATTCTACATCATTTTTCTAAATCATTCAAAACTATTTTCAAATCATTTTTTCTATCCAAAAAAATAAATGAAATGGGTGAAATGTTCGTCCCGAATAAGTGGTAAAAAAAAATACCGTATAAATGATTATAGGACGTAAGAAAATAATAATAATAATAATGGAAGTACAAAAATGTCAAGAAAGGGTCATGAGTGGAGGTAGTGCAATTGTTGGGAAATAACAAATGCTAAAAATAGGCCAATCAATGTGTCATTATTTTATTTGTCAGAGAAGAGATAAGGGTGTCATTATCGAATACGCTAACGGCAGGACAAGCTCTCACACTTTCATATTTTATAATATTCTAATTGTAGTTTGATTGATTCGTGTACTCAACGGATCAACTAATAATTACATTTATGGACTTTTTATTTGTGTTTTTGTTGATTGTAGCAGACCCAATTTTAAGATTACGACCGAGGGTATATGTTTTTGTTGAAATTTGTCAGTATATAATTTTGTATTAAAATATGACGGGGTATATGTTTAAAAGTTTAATAAAATAGTACAGTGCAAATTATGAATTTGAAATATTACAAGGATGGAATTAGAATTTTATTGTACATTTGGATTTTTTTTAGGATTTCCTCTAAATTATGATTTGATATCGTATAAATGAATCTTATCTTAATAGCCTAATAAAATAACATTCTTCTTATGATTAAGTCAATTTTGACAGTAATAATGTGGCATTGTCAACGAAACAAAAAGAACTTTGGACAGCACAAACTACAAAGGCAAGAGGCATGCGAAGCAAAACACCCGATTAGTGACGCACGACCCCATATAAGTACTCTTTTATTTATTTATTTGTTTATTCTAGAATAGTTTATACTTATTTTGATTCAAGAAAGCGACAATTTTATAATTAATAATTGATCATATTCGTCTATATCTTCATATATCCCTCAGATCTGGCCGCATAGTAACGTTTTGTGAGGGATTGCCGTCATTCAGATTTCAGACTATTTTTGTAAATGATGTAAGCATTGACAAATCTTTTGAGAGATATGATATTTCCTATTATTCGCAGTTATTTATCTTAAGAGCTCACGTGTGGCCTTTGTCAGATTGTGTAGCCCTTCATATCATCAAGGAAATAGCTAATTGTTTTTTCCTTGTCTTGTATCATATATATTATCTTCATTAGAGTGGTGGGCACGGCATGATTTTATTAATCGTAGTTGAAAAATGGACCTGATAATGACTTGTTCATTAATTTTTATGTTATTAATTTGTGTTGCTTACGAGTTTGAGTCTTGGATTAGATAAACCATGTATGATCAAGACAATAACTTAATATGTTTAGCAAACTCGTATTTTATATGTATGTTTATAAAGTGTATATGTGATACGACCTCCGGCGAATATTCCGGTGGTCGATCGGATAAACACTCTTCGAGTGAGTGTGAACTCCTAAGAAATTAGAGAAAGGAAAAGAGAGAGAAAGACTAGAGGGAGATAGAGAAGAGACTAAATCATTTTCATTCCTTAATTCCCAATCCAAATTAAATTGACATATTTATATAGCCTTTAACTTGAATAAGACTAATTAGCTAAGTAACCAACTATACCAACAAATAAGAAAATAACCTAAAAACTAGAGTGTATCATTCCCCAATCCTTCAAAAACACCTTGTTCTCAAGGTGGTGATCACACTACAGCCAAAATCATCTAAAAATCCTCAAAATAAAAGTTTTTTTTTTTTTTTTAAAGGCCGACCATATTTTTTTTTCCTAGTACTAAGCTAATTACTGAAATGAAAGACCCAAGAATGTTTGGCCCAACAATTAGTAGGCTACCCAATTAAAGCCCAAATACGTTTACAAGGCCCAAATGCAACTTAGGTTGTGTCTTTCTTCTTCGTAGTCCTGACTCAGGCTTCATGTCTCCACCATAGCCACCAACCACGCAGCGCCGTTCACTTCTCCGTCGGGATCGAGTGTCTTTCTCCAGCGCCGCTGCTCTTCTTCGAATTGATGCCGCTTCTGCCCCGCCTTGCCTTGCCTACAACACATCTCATCGCGACTCGCCAAGAAAGAGATAACCAAGCCGCCGCCCACGGGGACGTCCTCTCCGCTACACTCCGCCACCGTCGCCTCTTCGCGACTCGACGCGACCACGCTTCCTCGCAACCGCCACCTTGCTCTGTTTTGCCTTCACTCCTCGTTGACTCGACATCGCGTTGCTTCATCGTAGTTGTTGCCTCACCGCGACGCCCGGCTAGATTGCGCCGCCTCTGACTCTTAGCCGGAGCTCGCCGCTGCCACCTTCTTCTAGCAACTCGACGCGACCAAGCTTCCTCGCAGCCTCCGCCTCGCTGTTCGCTGTGACCATCGTGTATCGACGCCGCCTTAAAGCCGAGTTGTCTAAATTGTCGAACAGCCACGTGTGGCTTCCCGCGGTCTTTCACAAAAATCGCCTCCCTCCTACTCTTCTTCGCCGAGGCGAACGCCGGTGATTTCAAGCTCATCTTCGTCATCGCTGCTACGCAGTTGATCTCATATGATGCCTCGTCGATGATTTTGCGTTCCATGAGGACCACGAGAGGCGCCGCGATGATGCCGGGCTTTGGTAGGCCATCGACATCTCCGGCGATGGTGAAAGTCATCTCGGTAACATTGTCGGCTGCTCCGTCAACTTCAGTTTGGATTTCAGCGATCTCCTCCTCGTCATTCTTAGTTCCAATGAGCTCGGCCACCTGTGCTTCATCGCCGACGAGATCCGCCGTGATCACAAGCTTGCCGGTCAGATCCATCTCATTGCCCTCGCCGACGAGATTCGCCGGTTCGTCAATCTCTCCAACCAGATCGGAATCCTGCTCGTTACCACCAACGAGCACGGTGGCTGTCAGATTCAGATCGAGGAGATCTGATTTGGAACTCGGGGAGATCTCCGGAATGGGTGACCCAACGGGATCGTGTGCATTCATCACCGAGTTTGGCTTCGTCTCCGACATCATTGTTCGTCGAGGAAATTGATGCCCAATGGTGTCCACTGGTCGTGTGTATTGATCGGTTTGAAATGGAGAATAAGCTGCTGTTGATTGTGTTGGCAGAAAAGTTCTTACCGATCCAAGAACCGGCGATCGGAGTTCTTCGAAACGAGAATCCACGACGGTCTGAAATTGTTGGAGTGTTTGATGCCATAATCTTGCATTCTTCTCCATCTGGTTTTGCAGAGCCTTGTTCTGTTGTTGCAGAGCTTTAAGAGCGGCAAGAACGTTGGAACTCGCCATGCTTACTCTTGAGTTCGACTCTCAATGAAAGCACCAATTGATACGACCTCCGGCGAATATTCCGGTGGTCGATCGGATAAACACTCTTCGAGTGAGTGTGAACTTCTAAGAAATTAGAGAAAGGAAAAGAGAGAGAAAGACTAGAGGGAGATAGAGAAGAGACTAAATCATTTTCATTCCTTAATTCCCAATCCAAATTAAATTGACATATTTATATAGCCTTTAACTTGAATAAGACTAATTAGCTAAGTAACTAACTATACCAACAAATAAGAAAATAACCTAAAAACTAGAGTGTATCAATATGTCCTACTGAAAATTATGCACAGCGTTATAATAAAGTAAAAGGACATAATCATAAGAAAGAAAACTCTCAATTAATAACCATGCACTTTAAAACTCTTAATAACGTCCATTAGCATGCTTAACAAGGTAACGACAAAATAATAAGATAGAAACTCATTATGACATATATGTATGATATATATATATATATCTCATATATTACTGACACATTGTTTTCAGTATCTTGAGTTGTTACTAGCATCAAGTCCCATAACATTTTTGTAGTGATTAAATTTTTTCACTAAAAATTCGCAGTTATTTCTTTAGAGTTTACATCTTTAAAAGTCGATATTAATATGGATATTTCCTTCAAGTGAATTCCCATGGACAAATTATCTAAGAAGAAGAAAGGGTGTAAAAGATATATGAAATGAGAGGCGCAAAGAACAAAAAAAGATACCATTTATCACACTAGTAGAAGTAGTGTGTATTCTTCGTGATTACAATATAGTACAGGAAATTATTGAGTTCAAGCATAAAGCTCTAAGTTAGACAACCTTGGTGTTGGAATAGTGACCAAAGGTTGTCGTTTCTTCACCACAATCCCAAACCTATCAGATAACTCAAGATCCACTCCAGCAGGCAATTTCCAATCAAAAGAGTGCAAGAACGAAGCTATCACATAATTCAGCATCCTCTCTACAAGGGGAATTCCGGCGCAGACTCGCCTTCCGGATCCGAGCGGAGTGAAATTGAAATTGTTGCCTGAGATGTCTAATCTCTCTTCAATATCATTGCTCAAGAATCTCTCGGGTCTAAACTCCAATGGAGCTTCCCAATAATTAGGGTCTCTTTGTATAGCCCAAACATTCAAGAAAATCCTGGTACCTTTGGCGACACTATAGCCCCCGATTGTGGTAGATTGGCTTGGATAGCGTGGCACTAACATGGGCAGTGGTGGGTGCAAGCGAAGTGTCTCCTTTATAGCAGCGTTCAAATAGGTCAATTGGGACAAATGAGACTCTTCTACAAGGCCGTTCAACCCCACAACTTGTGTCAATTGTTCAAGGACTTTGTTCATTGCCTCTGGATTATGAAGAAGCTCAGCCATAGTCCATTCCACTGTGGTTGAGGTGGTGTCGGTTCCTCCGACCACAATATCCTGTTTTTACAACAATTCAAAGTTGCTTGTCATGAACCAAAAAAATACATCCTTAAGATGGGGCCGAACAAAAAAAAAAAAAAAAGTTCGATAGAATACCATTAGAAGGGCCTTGAGTTGGGACAAGCTAATGGACTCTGCACTATCTTCGTGTTCGTGCATCTCCAGAAGGAACTCCAAGAAGTCCTTCCTCTCTCCACCCATTACCGTTGACCTCTTTCTTTGTTCAATGGCCTTGTCAAACAAGGCCTCAAACACCCCAACAACCTTCTTCGTTTCCCTCTCTACTCCTTGCAGATCAAGCCAGGCAAGTGCCGGAAAAATGTCCGAAACATTCGGCTTCCCAAACAACTCCATCAGCTCTGTAGCCAGCATCATGAACTCTGCACCGTCGATCCCCACCGACTCTCGGCCGCCGCAGAGCATGCTCATGATTGCGTTGGAGACTGTGAAGAATGACAAGCTCAGTACGTCGGTCGGCGTGCCAATCTCTCGGTAGATTTTCTTGATAGAGTTTTGAATCGCTTGTCTTCTCAAAGCGTAAAGATTGTCCAAGATTGTGTTTCCAAGCATTTCCCGAACGAATACCTTCCTCAGCTTCTTCCACTCGTTGCCGTACGGCGAGAAAACGATGTCGTTTCCACCGAATGTAGCCAAAGCGCTGGAGGCAGTGAGTTCGTGGTTGGCGAACACGGTGTCCTGCTCTCGGACCACCTCTTTCACCAGCGACGCTGAGGTGATCACGAGGCATGGCTTGTTCCCGAGGTAGAGCTGGAAGATCGGGCCATAGTGCGAGGCTAGTTTGGCGAATTCTCGGTGGAGATCGGTGCCGAGGAAGGGAAGGTAGCCGAGCAAAGGCAGGCCCCAAGGCCCCGGCGCTGAGGCTGCCGCTCGTCTCGAGTTCTTGGCTGACTGCCGGAATTTCCAGATGACTGCGAGCATGGTGATGGATAAAGCGAGGATTGCTCCGGCGAAGTCCCAAGACATTGTGTAGAGATGGTATTGAGTTGTTAGTGTTGTATAGAAGCTAGCTTAAAATTAGATTTTTGAAGATCTTGCGATGCGATCCAGAAAAAGTACTCTGTACTTATTAAAATGATACCACTAGTAATGTACATATATGACGAAAATTTTATTTATTTTTAAATTAACTTTTAGAGACAAGTGGTCATGGCCGTGCCAATCGCAATCGTTTTGTAGAGCTGTACAAATTTCTTGAAAATTTTTGTGGTTAAAAATCATTTTAGCAGGAAATAATTGTCAGGTTTTAGATTTTTCTTTTTAACATAAATAACGTGCGTCATAAATTCTTGCCCTATCAAAATCATATCAATCTCAGCCACAATTCTTTGGTAACTTTTGAGAGAAAAATAAATCACGTGGTTGGAAGAACTATATGTTGCAAAATATTATTCGAAATTCCTCAGACTTGAATCATGCACGAATGCTTTTTTTTAAACGTTATTTGCACCATCTCGAATGTTATGACAAGCCTGTTTATTCATTTAAAACGTTCACAATAGGTTTTACGTAGAGGAAATGGCCTTTTTTTCAAGTGAAGAGTCACAACTCTTCACTGAAAAGCAGTTTTAATCGCTGAGCGCCACGGTGCCATTATGAGGCGCTGTGGTGCTAATGCGCATAGCCAAAATCTCGAGTTCCTGTGCAGACGTGGCGCCAGCGAGAATCGCTGTAACTCCACGGACGCGGCGCTCTTGCTCGAGCCCTAAGTGCCACAAGTGCGCCTTATAGACACCTAAAAGCGCCAATAGTGCCTTTATAGCCTCACTGCCTACGACCACGCCCTGCCACGCTCCGTCCTGCGTGCATCGCGCAATGCGCTCTGTTAGGATTGACGCCTCAATCCGACATGTCAGAAAATAAATAATAATGCGAAGAACAAAAAATAAATTACACACACAGATTTATAGTGGTTCACCCTCAATGTGAGAGCTACCTCAACTTTTAGCCACTGCAGATTTCACTAATTCGAATTGGGAGAATACAAAACAGAATTCTCAAAATCCTCACAACACTCGTTAAAAATGGTGCCCCTAATCCCTACGAAAATATAAAGCACGAATTAGGGTTGCCTAATTACAAGTGTAAAATCCCCAAAATGTCCCTTACTAAAACGCCCTTACAAATAAATTCTCTGCGTAGGGTCTTTACTCCGTAGATCGATCCCCGTGAATTCTCTACGTAGGATCTTTACTCCGTAGGCGACAAATTAAGCTCCACAACTCAACACGTTCGGGCCCACGTTCGCTTGTGCGAACGCTCGCCACGCGAGAAAGAGTGTGAGTGTGCTACTTGGAACACTCTTAGCCTAGCATTTTATTTGAACCTATTAAAGAACTTTTCTTTATAAAGAACATTTTCTTTTTATAAATTTTTATATGGGACTCTTTTCCCGCACCACTTTTTCCTCTACACACAACACATTTAGCTCATTATTAAGCATAACTATATATATATATATATATATATATATATAAATTTCTCTATGCCATGTTTTCAATTTGAGTCGCTTTCTATCAGCAAATAATTATTAAACTAGTTGTGTAAATTACATGTGCTTCGTTGTAAAAAAGAAAAAAATATTTATAATACACAAATAAAGGAGGTAGTGTGTAGTGATGTATAAAAAATTATTATCTTTATGTACTTCTAATAAGTTATTACACTTTGTGCGCTTCTCTTTCCAAGGTAGTCGTTCTCGCCCTCTCCTTTCTCTCTCTCTTAATCTCTTGCTGATAGGCGTAATGCAACGTAAGTGTACGTGCTGTATAAGTAGTAAAATGGATTATGAGTCCGAGTGTCGTACCTATAAGGACTTTAGTTAATTATCGAACTATTAAATCAGGATCACTATTTGAAAAAGTGATAATTTGATATTTTGCAGAAAAATAAAATAGAATGCAGAAAATAAATGATGGTAATACAATGATGAAATAATCTAAGGCAAACGATTCACTTTGCCTAGTTATGAACTTTTGGTAAACCTATTCAATTAATGTGTTATTGCTTATGGCGATGACAATTCGCTAATATGAATGTCTATTTCTCTCGAATATAAACAATCCTTAGTCTAACAATCAATCTCATCTCTCGAATTTTGGTTAGATGCATTAAACTAGCATTAATCCTAGAAATCCAATGTCACACGATTGTTATCGCTATCTCTAGTCAAATAACCAATCATGTTGTTCAATTATTAAGCTATATTTCTATTATCCTCTCTCGAATTCCGAATAAAACTCATAAAATCCAATCATAAGGGTGTGCACACTCATGAAGGCGTTAAGCATGTAATCAAACAATCATCAAGCAATGAAATAAAACATCAATTAAATTGAATGAAATAACAAATAATTCATAGCATCGGTTCGGCTACATCGTAGCCTTAGATAGTTAAATTTAGCTCATAACAAAATTAAAAGAATCAACCAAACAATTCTTGTTCATGATGAAAACAAAGAAAGGAATAGAAAAAGAACGAATTTGGCGAGGTCGATTGGCTCCGTCTCCGGCCACCGGTCTTCCCACATCTCCTCCGAGCCTTCCATCTCTTCTTTCACTCTAAAAAATCTCAGAATTTTGGTCTATGGTCGAATATTTCGTGTTCTAGGGTTGTTTGACCTGTTATAAGCTGGCTTTTGCACTGATTTGGGCTTGTTTCCGCGCTTTAGGCCGAATGAGCACCACAGCGCCGCGGGTTGGGCCCTCCAATTCTGGGCGCTGTAGCACCGCGGCATTGCCTTGTCATTCCGCGCGCACTGATTTTTAAAATAGCGTATCTCCTTCGTTACTTGTCCGAATTGCGCATATGATACGCCGTTGGAAAGCTCTTTCGATGAAATTTAATTTGATATGCAATATGCTTAATTAAACTTTTAGAAATATTCATGAAAATCTGCCTCAAAAAAGCACTTGTATTTTTCTTAGCTCAAATTACTCCGAATCTTCTCGTTTTCACTCCATTTGCTCTCATTGCTCCAATTTACCCTAACCACACAAAGAATCAAAATCCATCAAAATAAATCTTATTTATTTAAGCTAAATATAATTTTTATTCATAAAATGCATGATAAATGAAAAAAAAATGCAAATTTATCACTTGCCGCATATTAGTGCATAAATGATTTTTTTTTTAATTTTACCGCCATGGCCACGATGCTTGTTACATTTTCATAATGATGGTGTTTCCAATAATTAAACTTTATTGTTCAGAATCTTAGATCTTAATATGTTATAGTGGCTTGACGGAACCCATAGTTTGTTCAATTTTTTCAATTTTATTTTAGACCTACCAAATAATAAGAATCTAATCAGGGTATGTGGGGTTTGAAACTACAAGAACGGGTTTTGGAGACCACGTTTAACCTAATTTTACTAAAAGCGCTTATAGAAATTACGTGGTTTTGGAATAAGTAGATTCGATTGCGTGTGGTTGTGGACCCCAATGATTATTTTTGATGTTTTGTTTTTATTTTTTAATGTTATTGTTTATTTTCCATTACCTATATCTAGTAATATACGTACATGTTAAAATCTTTTCTATTAGTTAAAATGTTGAGGATTAAATATTGTTCCAAATAATAATTTTCGCTTGAAAATGACATGGCAGGGGAAAACGACAGTTTTTCAGGAAACAAAAGAAAATAATGAAAACGACAGGAAAGTAAGGAAAAAAAAGACATAAAAGCTGAAAACGACAGGATAATAGAAACGACAATAAAATATGTAACGGCAGGAAATTATGAGAAACGACATTGAAGGGTAAACGACAATAATGCAGAAAACGACTAGAAATGATGAAAAGGACATAAATGTAATAAAAACGACAAGAAACAGTAGGTGACAGCAAATATGAAAACGACAATGTAATACAGAACAGTAAAATAGTTGACTAGACGAATTTCGGAAAAGACAAAAAAGAGAAAACGACATGGGATGAAACAACGAAAGTAATTCAGAAAAACGACCGGAAATGTTAAATACGACAGTGAAGAAGAAAAACGACTAGAATTAGAAAACGACAGGATTATAGAAACGACAGTAAAATAGGTAAGGACAGTAAATTACGGAAATCGAGCGAAAAGAGAAAACGGCAGTATATTAAAAAAGAATGCTATGTCCTAAACAACACTCTTTTGCAAAAATAAAAATAAAACCGGTACACATAATTTTGGAAAATGACGTGGTTACTGGTTAGTTTGATTTACAGTAATTCCAAACCTGAATCCCTCTTGTCCTAATTTTTAAAAACAAAAATTAGAAAAGACTGCAAACATAATAAATAAAAGTGGAAATAATTTGAAATCTAATTACCAATTATTTTTAAAAAATAATAAATTACTTAAAATAACTTAGTAGTAAATTGTCAATTAGTTGTTATTGAATGATGAATAAATGATAAAAAAAATTCTAAATTCAGTAATGAATAAATAAAATTCAATAATATAAGAAAATTTTGAAAGTTCAAAGCTAAAAACTGTATATATCAAATGACTAAACTGGGGGAAAAAATTAAATCGGGTCTCAAACTCAACAATTTTCGCAGAAAAGAAAACACAAAATTTTTTAGCAAACGAAGACGAACTAAGATCAAGAACTTTGCATCCACACCGCATTTGCTATTTAATAGTAGGAAAGTAATATATTAGTATTTAGACAAACTAAAACTTGTCTAAACATTGATAAATAAATATAAAGAAAAAAGATTCTAGAAAAAAACTAAAACTAAAACTTTCTGAACATTAATATTGAGGCCATTCGATTTATCAACAGACATTTCAACTTTAGCTGCTGGAAAAACCAAATACTTTCCGCTCAATTTTCTTCTGCTGGAAAATTTCAACTCTCTATTTTTTTTCCCAATTATTTGTATCCCAAAAACACTGGCACATTGAGTCAATCTAGAGTCATGTTTTTCGTCACGCGTGTTTTATCTTTGGTCAAAATACTCGATCAGTTCTAAACATGTTTAGTTTAACCTATTTATTTAGTCGCATAAGTGACATATATCATAGCCGATCAATATTGATTTACATTTTATATATATGGGGGACCATGATTGAAATATAGGTGCATCACTTTCCACACTTCAATTTGCTCTCCACGCACTCTTTTTATTATTATTATTATTATTATTATTATTATTATTATTATTATTATTATTATTATTATAACTTTCACTATTCCTAAAAAAAATTAACTCCTAAAGATTTCCCTTCATTTCCTCCTCCATATCGACTTTAAATAAAAATCTCACTGGTTTCCTTTCCTTTACTTTTAGTAAAATTCCCTTTTTTTTTTTTCAGTTCCCAGAATTAGATAAGAGAAGTCATCTAGCTGGGTAGTAAAGAAAATTAAATGTTAAAATTATGAAAATAATAGAAAATGACATCAGAACAAAGCAAAAACAAACGAATTAAAATAGAAAATTAAAGAAAAAGTTTTGGGCTGATAGTTGATACGAACAAAAGAAATTATTTGAATTTTGTGCATTAAGTTTTGTGTTTAAGATATATCTTACAATTTTTGCCCTCCTTTCAAAGATTTTTTTTAAAAATGTTATCCTCAAATGTAAAACCGACCACTGACGAATGTTTCAAAAAATTAAAGAATAGAGGAAATAAGGGAGATTATTATATTAATACTAAAATATATAGATATTTACAAATCTAATTTACGAGTTAGGATTTTTACAAATATATATTTTGATAATGAAAATTACTTATAGGGACATGGATATCGATTTATGAAAATAATACTAAAATATTAAATAAAGTTTGGGCTTAGTTTAAGTATAAAAATAAAAAAATAAACAAATTTATATTTTGTGAGTAAAAATCTCTAAAATTAATTTAAAAATTAGATTTGAAATTTTTTAAATATAAAAATCCAATATCAATCATTATTATTGGTGCATCAAATCTTCTCAAAAAAAGAAAAAAGGTTTTAACATTATTTCTATGAGAAAACTACTTCTTTCATAGAATTTTCGGACTGTTTAGAAATAGAATATTTCTATAGTAATAAAATATTTCTATTTTGAAATTTCATAGTTTGTGTTAGAAATATTTTCATAAAAAATCCGAATTTGTTGAAAATAAAATAATTCTAAGGAAATATTTTCATAGCTTGCTAAAAATCCAAATTGATATTTCAATAGAAAATATGAATTAGTCATAAATAAAATATTGTTATAGAAATATTTACATAGCTTGATATAAAAATATGAATTCATTAGAAAAGAATTATTTCCAGAGAAATTAAATTATTTTCTTATGAAAATTAACGAAAAACACATAGTAAGTAATAATAACGTTGAGAGAAAAAAAATTATATATTGAGAATTAATAATAGTTAATTTGGCATAAAAATATTCCTTTAACATCAGTATGCTTATAATAAAAAAAGAAAAAAAGAAATTGTCTAAAATAATTTAAGTATCCATATATATATAAAGGATAAATGTGTAATAAAAATAATATATAATTTAATGGGAAGATTTAGGTTTTAGCTATTTTTAGGCTCATGTTTCAAGAATTTAGCCATAGTTTCACGAAATTAAGGAATTAGCCATTTTCATTGTGTAACAAATTTTGTTACAGGGTATATCAAAATTTGATATACCCTGTAACAAAATTTGTTATACCCTGTAACAAATTTTGATATACCCTGTAACAAAATTTGTTATACGTGTAATAAAATTTGTTATACAGTGAAAATGACTTTCTTAATTTCGTGAAACTATCGCTAATCCTTAAAAAATTAACAAAAAATTTTGCTAAATCCTTAAAAATCTCTAATTTAATTAAGAAAACTTTGAATATGGATTGACTATTTATGAGAATATCTAATTTTCTCAAATATTTTTGTAAATATTGAATCAAAGGATTATAGATTTGTAATTTTCTCAAGAAAGAAAGGGGGAATTGCAAAATAAAAATAAAATAAAATAAAATAAAAGGGTCATTTTAAGTACCACTTAATAATTTATGGCCCAAGTGATGTGCTCTGTTGATTTTTACTATATGTTTATAGTGTAAAACTAGGGGGTACAAATTAAAATTTGCAACACAAACATAACATATATTATTAATGTGTAAAAAAAAAAGGGGGCATTCATTAAAATCTCCCATTAAAAATTAGGAGAATTACAAAATAAGATCATTCTAAGTACCATTTAATAATCTATACCCCAAGTGTGTTCCTTTTGTTTCTACTCTATATTTGTAATGTAAAATTGAGGACATATATAAAAAAAACATACAACACAAAAAGGGCATATGTTATTAATGTGCCAAGAGAAAGACATTCTTCAAAATCCCCCCAACTTGGCCATTAGCCCATTAACAACTAAGGGTATAAAAATAAAATTATTACATCCATATGATTAAGAACATGACTATTTCCTTAAATAATGAAAATAATGACGATTTTCTTAAAACATCATTCAAAAAATACTATTTATTAATTATCTCTTAAAAAAATTAAGAGGTGTTAGAAGAGCAGGACAAGCCATGCAAATGGACCCACCCTCAAACTATATACACATAACCTGTCCTTTAACTAATTTAGATTTTCTTATTAATCTAAAACCTTTCACTTTGAGTTCGAATATGCGAACACCAAAATCGAGTTCTAAAACCTTTCTTATTGAGTTCCTTTTTTTTTTTTCCCATACTAATTGATAAAAGAAGAATGGAGAAAGGAAGATATAATAGAAAGGTAATAGAGGAAAATTATAATTTATACTTGTTTCAAAGAAATTATAAGGCAAAAAAATTATATGTGAGTGTATGTGTGTATAAAATTTAGTTTCACTGCCCAAACAAAGCTTCGTGAAAAACAGCAGAAGAAAAAAAAAAAGTCATAAATATTGAAGATTTCCTTCCAATTTGTAATTGCAGTAGTAAATGTTAATATGAGCGCGTAGTTCTTTCATTATTCTTGATCAACTTAAAAGATATGTGATCATATCTCTAGTTATGCTTTTAAAGTATACAAAACATATTTAACTCATTATTAAAACTTGATTAATTTATAATTTTAACCTATAATGTTTGACGAGTCATTATATATGAGAGAAGAAAGACACAAATAATTACTACGAAGCACAATTTATTCATAATCACTACATTTGGTACTCCCAATCACATTGCACATATGCGTCACATAAATACCATTAATATGACATGTAGTGTAGGGACTAATCATATGGATCTCATTATTGCATATTATATGCTAGTATAGAGAGAACTTAAAATATCAGATTTATTCAGCTGATGGAGGTAAATATAGCCAAATGACAAGCCAATTTGGCCACATTTTTAATAGTCAAAGTTCAAGCCATACTGTAAAGCTCCGGACCAGATGACCTAGAAGTCGGCACAGCAACGAGAGGCACCCGTTTCATTGCTACGATCCCGAATTTATCCGAAAATTCGAGCTCAGTTCCATGAGGAAGCTTCCAGTCGAACAAATGCAAGAACGTGGCTACCATGTAGGGCACCAGCTTATTCGCCAGAGGAATCCCCGGGCACGCTCTTCTCCCCGATCCAAATGGAAGATAGTTGAACTCGCCGCTGCCCGAGTTCAAATTAAACTTCTGGTCGCCACTAGCATCACTGTTAACCAAGAACCTCTCGGGTGTAAATTCCATAGGGTTGTCCCAAACGCTAGGGTCTCTTTGTAGACCCCAAATGTTGACAAAAATTTTAGTTCCTTGGGGTATTTTGTAGCCACCTATGGTGGTGGATTGGCTTGGTGCACGGGGTATAAGGAAGGGTACCGAAGGGTGTAAGCGAAGCGTCTCCTTGATCACAGCATTCAAATAGGTCAATTTGGGCAAATGAGACTCTTCTACTTCGTTGTTTAACCCAACAACTTTTGTGAGTTCTTGTTGAACTTTGCTCAGTTTCTCTGGATGCTTCAGAAGCCGTGCCATTGTCCATTCCGCCGTTGATGCCATGGTTTCCGTTCCACCAACGATCGCGTCCTGTCAAACAAAAAATATTATATCATAAAATAAATAGTCATTTTTATTGAATTCATTTAAAAAGAAAACTCTTTTATAAGAACATTTTAAGGTTGGAACATGGTTCTTTTAAAGTAAATCCGACTGCAAAAAAATATTCTCATGACATCTTATTCTTTTAAAAAATGACCATGTTGATCATAATTTAATATAAATAGTCAAAACATAATATAAAATTGGCAATGTCAACCGAAAATCAACCTGAAAAACATCAAAATAATGCTAAGAAGAATTTTATTTAATGCCATACTCAAAAACTGTTTGGTGATCGAGCATGAGAATATACTATATTATCATCTTCAAATAAATAAATAGATAAAAACAAAACAAAACAAAAAGTCATCAGTTCATACGTACCAAGACTAAGGCTTTGATTTCGTCGTCGCTAATTACTGTTGCACCACCATCACCGTTGTCAACATTAATTAGTTCCAAAAGAAACTGCAAAAAATCTTTCCTCACTTCTTTTCCTTCATCAGTACCAGGAGAAACTCCGGCAGTGACCATTTTATTCCGGCGGTCTTCGATTGCAGAATCCAATACCCCATAAATCATCTTCAACACACTTTTCACGTCCCTCTCTATCCCTTGCAAATCCAGCCGCTCCAGCACCGGAAACACGTCGGACACGTTCGGCTTCACAAGCAGCCTCATCAGCTCATTCGTGGCCTCATTCAGCCCCAAGGTCTTGCCCGCCGCCACCGATCCTCCTACACCGCACATGCTCAACACTGAATTCATTGCGGTCAACGACACCAGGCTTCCAATGTCCACCGGGCTGCCGATCTTGTTCTTCACGAACCGCACGGCCTCGCCGACCTCCTCTTTCCTGAGTCCGTACAATTTCTCTAGGGCTGCGTTGTTTATCATATCCCGGACGAATATCTTCCTGAGCTTCTTCCACTCGGGGGTATGGAAGGCGACGTCGTGGCCGCGGCCGTAGCTGGCAATGTTACGGGCCACGGGGAAGTCGTGGTTGGCAAACACGGCGTCATAGTCACGGACCACTTCCTTGACCAGCTCCGGCGAGGAGATCACCACGCAGAGCTTGTTTCCCAGCCGGAACTTGAAGATTGGACCGTAGACGCGGGCGAGCTCGGTGAATTTGTGGTGCAGCTCGGTGCCGAGGAAGGGAAGGTATCCGACGAGGGGCAGGCCTCGGGGGCCGGGCGGGAGAGTAGGGTGAGCGGCTGAGCGACGCCGGGCCCACCACAGCGCGGCGAGGGCTCCACCGAGAGAGAGGGCGAGGAGGATGTTTGATGGATCAGTGAGAGTGTCTTTGTTTTTTATAATCTTTGTTAATTCACTCCATATTGTAGACCACATTGCACTAATATTAGTGTTGATCAACATAGCTAATAATTTATTAGCTTGGCCTAGTTTCTATTGGATGAGCAAATTATTAGAACTTAGCTGAGTGAAGTATAGAGCTGATATATACGGATTTATGAGGATGTTTGATTATGTTGGACGTGGCCCACTTTTGGGTGGACTACGCACTGATGTAGTGATGTTACCCACATAGATAGTGTACACAGCTAAAGTGGCTTGCTGGTGGGCTTATTCTCTATATATATTTTTCTAAAAGGAAAATTACATATACAAATCACTCTCCATAAAATATTACATTATATAAGTGGTAATTGAGGAATATTACATAATATAAGTGGTAATTGAGGAATATTACTGTAACACCCACATATCTAATCACATACTTCACGTCATAATCTACATAATTAAATAAATGAGTGCTAATTTTATTCATAACATGAAATATGAAAGCAAACCTATTTTTAACAGAATTTATGCAAAAGTTACTAAAAATATAAACAAGCATATCTTACAAAAACAAAAGCAAACAATTCTCAAACTATATTCTAGCTAGAATAACATACTCATAGCACAATACAACTAGTCTTCTAAAAAATTATACTACATGTTCTTCCTTTGATTGCATATATGAATTTTCTGAAGACAAACGGGCGGTAATTCAATCAAACCAGTTTTAGGGCTTTATATTGAAATCTAATTTCTTTCACCACAAAAAGTAAATTTAAAGAAGTTTCAACTTACCCAGACCAAATTCTCTACTTGGAGGCTTCTAATTGAAGGAAGGATTAAGTTTAGAAAGAAGGGTGGTGCTCCAATGAAATATGCAATATGCAGACTCTCCTCTTCCTCTTACTCTATCTTCTTCTCTTTTTTTTTTTTTTTCGTTGATATGCACAGCCGCACGCAGGAAGTAATGGATATATATCCAGATGGTTATGGACTTAGACTAATGAAGGCTTAAGCTTGGGCTTAAGACTTTGGGCATGGGCTTGGATTTTGGGTTGGGCTTTGGGCTTAAATGTCGTGGGCAATTATTTAAAGAATACAAAAGCAAGCCATTAGTTTATACACAACTTTTAAATATACGTATATATGTATTATTTATAAGAGAATTTTAAGAAAATAGCCACTGTTTACAAAATGATTTTAAAAAATAACTACAGTTTCAAAAAATTTAAAAACTAGTCCATTCAGAAATTTCTGACACGTGTTAGAAATTTCTTACAGCACATTTTTGTGTAATTTTGCTATTATCAGAAATTTCTTACAATGTGTTATAGCTAGTTTTTAAATTTTTTGAAACTGTGGCTATTTTTTAAAAACACACAGTCCGAAATGGTTATTTACCTAACTGACCCTATATATAAAAATAACTATATATTATAACATTTAATAAATTTAAAGGATCAAAAATAATCATATATCTCACCATAATTTAATTAAAGGTCAAAACTGACTAAAGCACATCAATTCTTTGACACAGAATATTCGGCTCTATACTGCAAAATACTTAAATTTCGTTAGCTTTCAATTAAATTTACTAATACATGCATATAAATATTAAATATAGATCATTTAAGAAAAATATCTAAATATAACTAACTAAGCATCCTAGTTAGTTAGGTTTTTTTTTTAGGGTATTACAATTACATACTTACATATGGAAATTAGGGTAAGTAAAAATTCTCTTTTAACCCTCATTATATCTAAATATATATTTAAATTACTTTATAAATATTTTTTACTCCACGTAATCATAGCAAAAAACACAATCCTAAACACTGATAATTCTACAGGGACATTTGATCTCTCGTTTGATAACAACTTTAAAATAAAAAAATACTCATCAAACAAATAAACTGATAAAAATATATATGTTTGAAAATTTCACTCTCTTTTGTGAAATATAATTTAAATTCTCAATAAATTGAAGAACAAAAGTTTCAAGAAAAAAAAATCAAGCTATTTTTATAGAATTGTCAGTGATCTTTCAAACATATATGTTCTTATGTATACGAATATAAATTAAATTTTTGATAAACTGAAGGAAAAAAAGGTTCCAAAAGAAAAGAAAAAAAAAACTGATCAAGCTATTTTTGTGGAATTATCAGTTATCTTTCAAACATATATATTCTTTTGTACATGAATATAAAAGAAATTTCTAATCAAATATAACAATTAGATTAAAACCTGTCTAACCTTTTATATAAACACAATTAAAATTTATTAGTTTAGTGGAATATATATTATATACATGAATTTAATTTAAATTCTCGATAAGCTAATAAAAATGATTACGCAACGGAAAAAAAAAAAAAACAGGAGAAAAAACGATCAAGCTATTTTGGTAGAATTATTAGTTATCTTTAAATCATTTCGTTAATTTTTCTATAGTAATTGAAAAACCGCTTTCCCATTTCATATTTGAATTTTTTAATAATTGAAAAAAAAATACATATTTTAGTATTGAAAAAGTAAACATCATTAATTACCTTATATGTGTAATATTTTACTAAACCTTTCTTATATTTGTAATGTTCTCTTAAAACTCAATACATCTGTAATTTCTCCTTGAGAAAACTAATAACTTAGTGGTTGTGGACCTATTTACCAAACCCTAATACACTACACATAACCACTATAGAAATACTACAGAGGAAAAAAAAAAATTTCTCGTCTAGCTCCCTTCTCTCTCTCTCACATTCATAACTTAAGGTACTTTTTGGGTGGTGGAAAATTACGAGTGTTCTCGTAACATCCACACACCGCGAGCGTATTATTGGAGATATCATAGGAGTATGTGATGATCCATAACATGCTTTTGCATTACGCTTCGTCAATCATCAACCGCGTAATCTAAGGTAACATTAGTATCAAAGAGGACTCAGGAGTTCTCGTACACGCTTGCTACGGAAAGAGTGGCAACACTGCTCAAGACCGAAGCGATCAAGAGGCCTACCAGAGTTGACTTAAGAAGGATTTTTGTACGCGTTTTACTATGCCGAGCAACATTCACAATATATTGAACTAATTATTAAAAAATTATTTTATTTTAAGCTATAATATTTGACGAGTGATGTAATTTATCCAAGTTGCCAAGTTGGTATATGTGTCGTATAAAATGTCATTTCTTAACTAAATTACAACGAGTACTTATTATATGCGCGAGAAGAAAGAGACTAATAATTACTTTTGAAGTACAATTTATTCATCATCACTCCATTTGGTACTCCCAATCGCATTGCACATATGCGTCACATAAATATCATTAATAGGACATGTAGGGACTAGTCATATAGATCCCATTATTGCATTTTATATGCTACTACTATAGAGAGAACTTAAAATAGCAAATTTATTCAGCTGATGAGGTAAATATGGCCAATTGACAAGACAATTTGGCCACATTTTTAATAGTCATAGTTCAAGCCATACTGTAAAGCTCCGGATCAGATGACCTAAAAGTCGGCACAGCAACGAGAGGCACCCGTTTCATTGCTACGATCCCGAATTTATCCGAAAATTCGAGCTCAGTTCCATGAGGAAGCTTCCAGTCGAACAAATGCAAGAACGTGGCTACCATGTAGGGCACCAGCTTGTTCGCCAGAGGAATCCCCGGGCACGCTCTTCTCCCCGATCCAAATGGAAGATAGTTGAACTCGCTGCTTCCCGAGTTCAAATTAAACTTCTGGTCGCCACTAGCATCACTGTTAACCAAGAACCTCTCGGGTGTAAATTCCAAAGGTTTGTCCCAAACGCTAGGGTCTCTTTGTAGACCCCAAATGTTGACAAAAATTTTAGTTCCTTGGGGTATTTTGTAGCCACCTATGGTGGTGGATTGGCTTGGTGCACGGGGTATAAGGAGGGGTGCCGAAGGGTGTAAGCGAAGCGTCTCCTTGATCACAGCATTCAAATAGGTTAATTTGGGTAAATGAGACTCTTCTACTTTGTTGTTTAACCCAACAACTTTTGTGAGTTCTTGTTGAACTTTGCTCAGTTTCTCTGGATGCTTCAGAAGCTGTGCCATTGTCCATTCCGTCGTGGATGCCGTGGTTTCCGTTCCACCAACGATCGTGTCCTGTCAAACAAAAAATATTATATCGTAAAATAAATAGTCATTTTTATTGAATTCATTTTTTTTTTAAAGAAAACTCTATTATAAGAACATTTTAAGGTGGGGACATGGTTCTTTTAAAGTAAATCTGAATTTTAATAAGAATAGTCAAAGCATAATAAATATTTGAATAAGAATAGTCAAAACATAATAAATATTTTAATAAGAATAGTCAAAATATAATATAAAGTTGGCTATTTTTCTAATCAACCGAAAATCGTTTACATTATTGTAGTATATGAGTATTTAATTTGAATGCAACATTAAACTTGTTTTTTAAGAGTTGTTGAATACTTAAAAGAAAGAGAGAATACAACAGCAAAAGATAGATACCGCACAATTTTAAAATAAATCTGAAATAACTCTGATATCGTAAAACAACAATTACATGAGATAAGACCAAAGTAATATTAGACACGACAAGATAGAGATCATGAAATATAAAAATAGGAGTTAGTATAAAACAACCAAAACGGCAATAATAATTTAAAATTTACTGTATCCTTGAAATACGACAATGCCTGAGAAAACGACAATAAATTTAAAACGACAACAACCTGAATACGACAACAATATTAAAATGGACAATTAGACTTGGAGTACGACAACGGCCTGAAGAAACAGCAAAAAGCTTATAAATCAAAACACATGATATACGACAATAATTTTGAAAAGAACAGTATCTTGAAATGAGACAATGACCTAAGAAAGACGAAAAGCATGTAAATGGCGACCTCCTTATATACGACAATAATTTTTAAAACACAGTGGCCGAAAGAAGACAACATGCTTGATAATAAAGCCAGTCATGCAACATCCAAAACGACAAAAATCTAAATGATCGGTAGCCTAGAAATACGACAATGACATGAAAAACCGACAATTAGCTAGTAAACGACAATAACCTAAAAAACGACAACTAAAACATCAAAATAATGCGAAGAAGAATTTTATTAATGCCCATACTCAAAAACTGTTTGGTGATCGAGCATGAGAATATACTATATTCTCATCTTCAAATAAATAAACAAATAAATATAAAAAATAAAAAAACAAAACAAAAGAGAAAGTCATCAATTCATACGTACCAAGACTAAGGCTTTGATTTCGTCGTCGCTAATTACCGTTGCCCTACCATTACCGTTGTCGACATTAAGTTCCAAAAGACACTGCCAAAAGTCTTTCCTCACTTCTCTCCCTTCATGATCAATACCAGGAGAAGTTCCGGCAGTGACCATTCTATTCCGGCGGTCTTCGATTGCGGAATCCAGTACCCCATAAATCATCTTTAGCACACTCTTCAGGTCCCTCTCTATCCCTTGCAAATCCAGCCATACCAACGCCGGAAACACGTCGGACACGTTCGGCTTCACCAGCAGCCTCATCAGCTCTTCCGTGGCCTCATTCACCCCCGAGGCCTTGCCCGCCACCACCGATCCTCCTCCACCGCACATGCTCAACACTGAGTTCATTGCGGTCAATGACACCAGGCTTCCCACGTCCACCGGGCTGCCGATCTTGTCCTTCACGAATCGCACGGCCTCGCCGACCTCCTCTTTCCTGAGTCCGTACAACTTATCTAGCGTTGCGTTGTTTATCATGTCTCGCACGAATACCTTCCTGAGCTTCTTCCACTCCGGGGTATGGAAGGCGACGTCGTGGCCGCGGCCGTAGCTGGCAATGTTACGGGCCACGGGGAAGTCGTGGTTGGCAAACACAACGTCATTGTCACGGAGCACTTCCTTGACCAGCTCCGGCGAGGAGATCACCATGCAGAGCTTGTTTCCCAGCCAGAATTTGAAGATGGGGCCGTAGACGCGGGCGAGCTCGGTGAACTTGTGGTGCAGCTCGGTGCCGAGGAAGGGAAGGTACCCGACGAGGGGCAGACCTCGGGGGCCGGGCGGGAGAGGAGGGGGTTCAGAAGCGGAGCGACGCCGGGCCCACGACAGCGCGGCGAGGGCTCCGCCGAGAGAGAGGGCGAGGAGGATGTTTGATGGATCAATGAGAGTGTTTTTGTTTTTTGTAATATTGGTTAATTCACTCCATATTGTAGACCACATTGCACTAATATAAGTGTTGATCAACATAGCTAATAATTTACTTGCTTGGCTTAGTTTCTATGTTGTATGAGCAAATCAGTAGAACTTAGTTGAGTGAAGTACAGAGCTTATGTATAGGGATTTATGAGGATGTTTGACTAATATTTAAAAATGTTTAGACTGTTTTCAGTGAAAGCCACAACATATAATTTCTTAGAATTAAGATAAGAAAATTTTAAAATTTATATCAGAGTTATAAAAATTTATCTTGACATAATATTAACATTATTTTTTTATGACCCAAACGCGACCTATTAAGACACATATTAATATTTGTGTCTTAATAGGCCATGTGAACCCATGAATTCGATTAGACCCATAAACTTTTGAGAAATTATAGTGAATATCTAATTTTTAAAATTTAATGTAAGTTATTACCCAATCTCTTAAAAAACGTAACAAACTACCAAAGTAATTCAATTACTTACATAGTGATAAGTGGTAATAATTCACTTAGTTACAAAAAACATGTGCAAGTAATTCACGAATTGACTAGAAACACAAGTACTTCAAAAGTTTGGGTATTTAATTTTGCTGTTATATAAATTCTGGGTATTTTCCTACTTCACCCTAAACTTTTTACACTATCAATCTATTCGAATACATATATTACACATTTGTCTAATAATTACAAATATTTTTATATCAGTTCATTGTATATAAGTGTGCTTTTCATTTGACCAATTCTTTTTAATTCGAATTCAAAGCGGGTTGTAAGGGCATTATTGACATTCCATGTAACACCCACGTACTTAACAACGTATTTTACGTCATAATCTACCTAGTTAAGTAAATGAATGTCAATCTCATTCATGAGATTCTTATAAACATAATACAAAATACATAAGCAAATATATTTTTAAAATAAACTGTGTAAAAGTTACCAAAATATAAAGTTGTATATCTTCCAAAAACAAAAATAAGCAATTCTCAAAAATATATTCTAGCTAGAACAACATACTCATAGCACAATACAACTAGTTTTCTAAAAAATTATACTACATGATCTTCCCTTCTTGGCATATGAACATTCAGAAAGCAAACGGACGGTAATTCAACCAACTTCTATTGCCCAATAGACTCGTTATCTGCATCACAAGAAACTATATAAGCTAACTCTCAGTAAGTAGAAACTTTCATTTCACATACAATAAAAAAAAACACATAAAAATTTCATTAATGTTATTGTACTCATTTTCTTAGCATAAAACATCAATCTTTTCATCAATTATTTTGGCCCCATTTAAGTATAAATCCCAGGTTAACATACGATAGGCCGTGAGTTTTCGGAGCCTGTTCTTTAGTGGCCAGAATTTATGAAAGTCCATCCCTCTTAGAAACCTCACGCCAAGAGGAATTCACCTTCCCTTTGCAAGAGTTGTGGCTACCCTGTCTTGGTTTTTACGCCTCAAGGGATTTGACCACCATGGTTGGGTCCGCCGGTCCCCTGCATCCCTTGCCTACCCAGATATCAAACCAAAACTGATACTTATATCTTAAGTGTCAAAACAAGAGTACAATAACCTTTCTTTTTTCATTTTGAAACCATATTCATGAACCATTCAATATAGTAAAATTCACACAATATATCACATAGTCATTTAAACACAGAGAGCACATAACATGTATTATTGCTCCCTGTGATGATTTTGAAAAAGTAAGATTTCTATTTACCTCTTAGAGATCAACATGCTAGTGTAGAGGATTAATATCCTTGCCCAAGCAATTGATGTGCTTTTCAACTAACTAATTTCTTTAGCTTTGAAGGCTTCAAATTGAAGAAATGATTGAATTAGAAAGAAGGGTCGTGCTCAAACGAAATATGCAGACTCTTTTCTCTCCCTCAGTCGCTGCCTCTCTTTCGTTCATTTTTTTTTCGATGAGTCGGTGGTTCTAACTAATTCCGTACAAATATACATATATATCGTTTAATCTTAGGCGATGTTGAGAAATACCCCAAAGATGACCACTTAATAATTTTTACCCCGTTCAAGTGGTCATTTTAATCTATACCCCGTTTTTTCTTACCCACAAAATTTTAAAGACAAAAATACCCTTGACTCTTTCTTCCTCCCGTAAGACTCTAACCCTAAAAATCTCCCACTTGTCTCTCTCATCTCAGGTTACTCTCTCTCTCTCTCTCTCTCTTCACGGCTACCCCTCGCCACTGGTATCGCTACGCAGCCCCTGACAGTCACGCAACACTGCAGCGTTGTTGCCTCCGTACGCTGCCACTGCCGCCACTCACGCGACATAGATGCCGCCTGAATTCAGTTGACTTAGTCGAGCCACTCCTTGCCTTTTCACTGAGTCTGCTCGCCTTACCATCGACGCCGGCACGAGCATCGCCATTCAGTCCAAGCCGAGAGCGAAGCTGAAGTCTTCGTGCGAGCTCCGCCAAGCCACGATGGTCCTCCGCGAAGTCACTCTGGTAGCTCTTCATGATTGGTAAGCTCAATCGCAACAGCGATATAATTTCGAGGATGAAGAAGAAATTTCGCTACTTTGTCTCGTTTATCCTCTATTCGTCTGGATTCCTTCAAGCTGTCCTTCAATACCAGTAAAATTTTGAATTACGAATTTCATTTGTTCATTTGTAATTTTATATTTGTGTAATGTGTTGTGTCATGTCAGTTGAAACACAATTAGTTAAGAAAATCAATTTATGTTTTGAAGTTACAGTTTAATTTTTTTAATTAGTTATGCTTATTGGTTGCTTCTTCTATGTTTGAGATTTTGGGTGAAACATCATGATAGACATAGTTATGTTGTGGTTGAAAATATCTGCCAATTGTATGATTTAGGTTTAAACGAATGTGAAATACTATCTGATGCTAAATAGATTGTGGATGCAATAAAAACTAAGTCGATTATCAAATTGTATCGCAGTGGGTTACCAAATGTAGTGCCAAGTTTTCAAGAGCATATCATGTGAATCATACTTAAATTTCATTTCATATTTGACATTTTGGTTAGTTTCTATCATAGAATAAATTTGACATATTATGTGCGATAAGGCATTTAACTTATTTCTAGTGTCTTATTTTTTAATGTAAGTTTGGTAACCTTGAAGATTAGATGAATTAGATTTTGTTCACTAAGCACAAAAAAAAAAAAAAAAAGTCAAAGTCAACCCTAAGTAAGCACGGCGTTTTCTTTGGAATTTTCTTGGTAAACTTGAATAAGCTTAGTTTATTTTGATGAAACAATTATTTAATAAGTTTTTTTTATAACTGTAGCGACCCGACTTTTCGTACCGTTACTTTACTTACTTACTTATTATAGATAGGAAAAATCGTGGTATTTTTTTTATATATACTTTAGGAAAGATACCATAGAAATAAACTTATTTATTACTTGGAAGACATAAATTGTCTTGAATATAAAATGACTTATATAAATAACTTTATTTGCGGAAATAGTTTATTTGCATGGCTTTCCCATATACCCGCCTCGCTTGCCTTGCACCGCCGCAGCACAACTCGACATCACACTATAGGCTTTTTACCTACAGTGCGAAAGAAAAACGTGTGAGCTTAAAAAGCCCAGTGATACAATTATTTTCTCACAAAAAGATTATGCAATGTATGACCATTTATTCATAATTATTCATTCCATATCATAATCTAACTTTATCTTGCTTCCTAGAGGATCCTCATCATAGTGCACGTACCTCGTAGAGCGCGCTCGACCAATAGTCGACGAGGGTGTACAAGGTCCTCGCGACTAAGGTCAAAACATCATAAACATATCATAGAACCGCCTCCTTAATGCCCTTAGGTCAACACAAGGAGGACGGGCGGTACGACACAGTTTTAACTTGGTTATCACTTGATTATAAGATGACATGCATCATGAATATTTAACTTGAAAAGACATCATAATCATGTTTATAATTTATAAAGACATGATTTCATAACTTTTACATCATAACATAACATCATAGCATGTTTCATAAAATTAAGTCACACAACATTGCATAACACGGTTTTTATTTTAAACAACTTCATACTGTAGTGAGATTGTACTCACCTTGAGTCGAGTGGTTGTTTGAGTAAGGCTCGGTAAATTGTCGGGAGCGAAACCTAAAATCATAAGTTGATGTGAGTATGGATTCTAATTCTTAACTTCTATCTAAACGACTAACATTCTAAAAGGGGCGTAGTTTATACTTTAAAAACAGTTTATTTTAAAAATCTTTTTGATAAGGATAAGTTATAACGGTGTGATAATATTCACCGCAACGCTCCCATGCCGATTGGAAAGGGTACTATGGTCTCGCTTCAGAGCCAAACTTGCCTAGACAGAACGAGGTTCCCAGGTAAGTGTGGCGGAGATCGCACAGCACGCCTTATTTAAGAACCAATCATTCTAGACAGAGCGTTTTAGTTTTCTATGTCACACAATTACAACTAAGTCCCTATTAAAAGTTTTATTTACAATTAGAGATAATAGAATATTAAATAGGTTAATATCTTAATTAAAAATATGTTTTTAAGTTGGGTGCTAAAATTAGCCGAATTATTCATTTAAATTTTTAGAAAAATCCGTAGAGAATCTCGAAAAACGTGCTGAAGTAACCCTTCTTATTTTTAAAAAATCTACAACTTTTCAGTTACAAGTTTTTACAGGAAACGTGTGTAAATTGGACTTCTTTCAAAAAACAGATTCGGCTATTTCGAAAAATCAGAATTAACCCGAGGTTTAAGGCCGAATTTTGAAAAATCTTATTCATAAAAATTATCTAAAATTTAATTTTCTAAATTTATCTAGTCATCGTCGAAAACTAATTTGGCCGTTAAGTCACCCAAAAAGTTGCCGGAATTCGAACTGCGCAAACTGTCCCCGTACTGGAACAGTTTGTATAGCCTCGGTTCTGGATTTTTCATAATAAATCTATAGCTCTGAAAAATCTGAAAAATTAAATATATAATATAGACTTATAAAGGAACATACATGAATTTTCTCAAAAGCAGTAAAAATCGTTTGTGTTGACAGAATAATTAAAACAGTGGGATGTAGCATAAAAATCCCAGTTTCGGGCCTATAGAGAATTTAGGTCAAGAAATTCGTGTAAAGCCTAAAAATTTGGAGCCTAAGAATTATATTTCAGTATAAGGCTATGAGAGTAAACCTCCAATTTGACGCTTAGCCTTCTCGAGGCTTGATTCCTTGAGTTTGCCCTTCGAACGTCTGTTTTCCTAAAGAACGCCATACCCGGTTAGCCTCGGATTAAAATCTTAGAACTTAAACGTGGAAGGAGTTTGTTTATACTTTTATGTAGACAGAGTAACTCCTCTAGAGCTTCAGAGTTTGTTTATACTTTTTTGAGTTCACTCCAAAAATTTCTTCAGAGTTTCTCTAGAAATTCTCTCAGAGTTTCTTCTCTCTCTTTATTTTTTTTTTGAACTGCTAGAGCGTAGAATTTTTTTTTTGTGTGAAGTGAAGTGAGGTCTAAGGCCCTAGTTATAGACTAAGGTGGTGCCTAGGGTTAGAGAAAAAGGGGGAGGATATTTCTCCTTATCCTTGTAAGACTCAGTCTACTCAGACTCAGTCAAAAACTACCGTATAATTCTAATTTATTCTTATTTATAAATTATCCTCCCGTTCACACTTAAATGACGTCATTTATTGGGGTCTAGGGTTTCAATTTCGTACAAGGGATTTTAAATACACCTAATTTACGAAATCATGTCGTTTTGACGTAAGCCTACAAAACTATGTCGTTTTCGCGGACTGGTTCGCGCACTAAACTTTCATCGGTCATAACTTTCTCTATACTAGTCCGATTGACACATATGATATACTGCTAGAAAGTTTATTGAAAGATCTTTAAAATGATATGCAATATGCTATATAAAACTTTCTGTATAGCATAAGAATAATTTAAGAATATATCTAGAGCCTAGATCTCATCATAAGTATAGTTTGACCTATAATTATATCAACTTAAATGCTCCGACAATTACCGTTATTTTTCATAACATATAATATGTGACATAATGGCATAAAAATAATCTCTTTTATTAAATTAAATTATTAGAGACTATTACATAAAAAGGTTGGGTTATCACAATAACCTTGCTTTATAATATTTTTATTTGACTTTTCTTTCTATTTTAGAAGAGGAAGAAAGTTTAGTAATTCATTTGGTTGGAAAATAACTTAGGTTTCACCGAAATACCATGAAGCCGACGCCGTAGAAGCGAAAATTTCGAAAGTAAGCAAAACCGATGGACCCGAGACTAGTTTGCACTCTTTTAGAATAATTTTAGAAGCATTTTAACATTTATAAGAAGCCTTAGTCAGCAGCAAGGTCGTTCTTAACAAGCCATGTCCTAATTTAAGCTATAAAATCCTTTGGTTAATTAAGCAAGCTGCTCTCTTATTTTACACCTCCACTTCGACCAGAGCTTCATCTCTGAGAGAAAAGCTTTGAAAAATCTTCCTTTGCCAAAAATAAACCATTTCCAAGTTGAAGAACTTGATTCGGAGCTAGAAATCGCAAGCTAGAGCAGTTACCGCGACAACGGTTAGCTAGTTTTTCGTATTTGAGCTTTTTCTTTCCAATCTGAAAATTACAACTTATATAATTATTTTAGGGCTTTGGTTACTGTTTTTAATGTGTGAGTAAGGTTTCTTAAGTTTTGGAATGTTAAGGGTTTTGTTGAGGAATAAAAAACAATCCTAGAGAATCGAAAAGCTTCGACCGATTTTGTTCGGTTTCTTTTAGGGATATTGAGCTTCAAAGCTGCCCTCCAAGTGTTTGGTGAAATGTACATCAGATTATATTGATATAATAATATTTATAAATTATTTTGGTTATTGAATAAGTTTTGCACGTGTATTTTTGTGCGTTACAATTCGATGAAACCGAATTCTAACACACGTAAACCTAGTTTTGCTCAACTAGTTTCTTTAGATGTTTTACTTTAATCTATTTGTTTAAAAACCTTAAAATCAGTATTTTAACCCTATTTATAATGTTTTAGACTTTCCAAAATATTTTTTAAATGATGGTTTGCCTTTAGAAGTTAAGAAAAAAGTTATATTTTTGCTTATTGACCTAAGTGTTTCGAAATACGTCAAATTTGCAACGGATTCGTGTACCAATTGGAAATTGTTGCGAAATTGATTTATGTAGGCCCTAAATGATGCTTTTGACTTGGAAAAATATCAATAAATAAGGCGATATGCTGCCCATTTGAAAATAAAACCAAAACAATAATGTTTTACTAAAAATAAGCTAGTTTCCCGTTTAGAACGTTATTTCGAGCTTTCTTGCTAAAAGTTCTTAAACTTATGCAACTATAGTTTATCTTAAACTTTATTTCAATTATTTATTTTTACCTATGGTTAGTATTAAGTATTTGAATTTGTTTAATTTGAGGAATTAAGTCAATTTACATTAAACAATAAGAAATCCCTTAAATTGCATGTTCTAGGTGATATAGCACACTGTGAACTTTGAGAGGACTAATTCTTCTCTTTAAATCATCTTGTCTGGAGAGTTAAAGGTAAGTAAAAGCTCACTCAACTGCGTTACAAGGACAACACGTGCTATGTGTTTGATTTACGTTTTGTGCATTACTATGTCTTTGATGATCACATATACATTCACCATATCACGTCATTACGAATGTAAAAGTAAATGCTTTTGTAAGTTGTACAAATTGTGAAACGAGTCATTGTATCGTATTATGCCATATTATATTTTGTGTATCAATCCTTTGCTGGATTTGGACAGGCGGCAGACCTGTCTCTAAAGTCCCGACCTAAGGGGACTATATGTTCCGGCGCGGTGTGGGAAGTCCCTTATCGATCGCAAGGGAACATGTGATTTTATAAAATCCCACATGACGGCGATTATGTTAGTGACATGTCACCACCTTTGATATGATTTATTTGACTACCATGTAACAGGTCTTGCAAATAAAATCGTCTACTGGCCCTAGTGATGAGTTGAGCGCGTTATGGGCCCAACTAAGTGTTTTCTTTTTAAACTAGAATATATGGTTATAAAGATGTTTTATAAATTTACGGTGTAATGACAAATAAAAAACGATATGTTTCAAATCATTCATATTTAGCATTGTTTTTACTTAGTTACTCATCAGTGTTCTTGTGATGCAGAGGATGAAAATTTGCTGTGAATGTTTGATGACGTTGACTGGAGTGCTCCCAAACCCATGATCTGATGCATACTGGACGACTATGACCTTATAGCAAACCTTTTGGTGTTGTTTATGGATTATATGTATATAACAACTATATTACAGAGTACTTTTCTTTTCAACAAATACTTATACAAATATTTTGTACAAATACTTTTACAAGTACTATAGATGTATAAAAGCTTCATAGTATCTTTATAAAAGTATTTTCAAAGATTTAAATTGGTCTCAAGTTTTTAAAGAGTTATGTATGATTACCCTGTAACGTAAGCATGCTTAAGGTATAATTACTTTAGGAGGTGTTACAGTTTTTGGTATCAGAGCCAAGGTTTAGTCGTTTCTGCAGACTGTCCATAATGCATACGACCATGGAAAGGGAACCTCCGTCAATGGGTATGGTTAATCTCTTTTTAACTTTGTACTTATGTGCATAATAGGAGAAAATAATTTTACGATGTAAATGTGTATTATTGCATGATATACAGCTTAGAAGAATACTAATATATTTGTAGACTCCGGAGCTATAAATTCATTTGCATCACTTACATTCATGGGAAGGTTAGGTAGAAATCCTTAAATACTCGATTATAGTTATCGTGTTACCATCCCTTCGGGCGAGGTATTGTGAATAAGATATTGAAAGCTTGCGTAGTTTTCATTCAAGTAAGGAAATGTATGTGGATTGTGTTGTTTTAGACATTTAAGATTTTGGAATAATATTGGGAATGGATTGACTCTTGAAATGTCGTGCTGCCATTTATTGTAATAAGAAGACTGTGACGTTTCAACTGCTAGAAGAAGAGAAATTTACTTTTACTGTAATAAGTAGAATAAAGCCATCACAAATTATCTTGGCTATAAAGGCTTCAAATTTATTAAGAATTGGCTGTATTGGATTTTTAGCTAGCGTGGTTGATATCTCAGTGGAGCAGAAAATAAAACCAGAAGACATACATGTGGTTAACGATTTCTTAGAGGTAATTTAAAGAGGACTTGCCAGGACTACCACCGGATAGAGAAATAGATTTTGTTATTGATGTATTGCCTAGTACTGCTCCAATATCAAAAGTACCATATCGAATGGCTCCCTCAAAATAAAAGAATTGAAGATCCAGCTACAGGAGGTACTAGATAAGGGGTTTATTCGTCTTAGTTTTTCACCTTGTGGTGCACCAGTTCTTTTGTGAAGAAGAAATATGGAACCTTAAGGTTGTGTATTGGTTACGAGAGCTCAATAAGGTGACGATTAAGAATAAGTATCTACTTCTAAGGATAGATAATTTGTTCGATTAATAACAAGGTGCCTCAGTGTTTTCAAAGATTTATTTGAGGTTAGGTTATCATCAATTGAAAGTAAAGAAGGAAGATATTCCTAAGACTACTTTTAGAACAAGATATGGTCACTAGGAGTTCTAGGTTACACCATTTGGATTGACTATAGCGCCAACCGCTTTTATGGATTTAATGAATAGAGTTTTTAAGGAGTACTTGGATAAGTTTTTGATCGTTTTTATTGGTGACATTTTGATATATTCACAATCTAACGAAGATCATGTAGAGCACTTACGAACGGTTTTGAAAATTTTAAAGCAAAAGAAGCTGTACGCAAAGTTTAAAAACATGTGAGTTTTGGCTTAACAAGATTGCATTCCTCGGCCATATTGTGTCAAGTGAAGGAATTTCAGTTGATCCATCAAAGGTAGAAGCCGTTGAAAATTGGCCTTCACCTAAAAATGTTTTAGAGGTTCGAAGCTTTCTTGGCCTAGCAGGGTATTACAGGCGCTTTGTTGAAGGATTTTCAAAGATAGCATCGCCCCTCACTCAATTGACGAGAAAAAACGTTAAGTTCAAGTGGACTGATTCGTGTGAATGGAGTTTCCAGGAGCTAAAGAAGCGATTAACCTCTGCTCCCATGTTATCGATACCAAAGGGAGGTAGAGGATTTTTTATATATAGTGATGCTTCAAACAATGGGCTTTGTTGTGTACTTATGCAGAACGGGAAAGTAATCGCTTATGTCTCAAGATAGTTAAAGGAAAACTATCCTACGCATGATTTAGAATTAGGGGCTGTGGTTTTTGCTCTAAAGATTTGGAGACATTATTTATATAGAGAACGATGTGAGATCTTTATTGACCACAAATGTCTTAAATACTTCTTTATACAGAAAGAGCTAAATATGAGGCAGAGGAGATGGCTTGAACTGGTAAAGGCTTATGATTGTGCGATCAACTATCACCCTGCAAAAGCCAATTCGGTTGCTGATGCTTTGAGTAGGAAGTCATACGGAGAACTGTATCGAATTTCAGTGATTCCGAAGCCAGTTCTCCTAGATCTACAAAGACTAGGAATTGAAATCGAGCCTTACAATATAATTGGAAGATTGTCAGTTATGAGCCTTAAACCTTCATTGCTAGAACAGATTAAAGAAGGCCAAAGCTCTGATCAATACTTAATCGAATTGAAGTCTGAGATACTATCTGGAAAGAAAGTAGATTTTCAACTTTCAGAAGATGGAGTAATAAGATACAAAAGCCGATTATGTGTACCAAATAATACAGAGATTAAGAGAACTATTTTAAGTGAGGCTCATTGTAGTCCATACTCAGTACACCCGGGTACAACGAAGATGTACAAGGACTTGAAGGCTTATTATTGGTGGCCGGGTATGAAGTCCCGACCTAGGGGGACTATATGTTTCCGGCGCGGTGTGGGAAGTCCCTTATCAATCGCAAGGGAACATGTGATTTTATAAAACCCCACATGACGGCGATTATGTTAGTGACATGTCACCACCTCTGATATGATTTATTTGGCCACCATGTAATAGGTCTTGCAAATAAAATCGTCTACTGGCCCTAGTGATGAGTTGAGCACGTTATGGGCCCAACTAAGTATTTTTTTTTAACTATAATTTATGGGTATAAAGATGTTTTATAAATTTACGGTGCAATGACAAATGGAAAATGATATGTTTCAAATCATTCACATTTAGCATTGTTTTTACTTACTGGGCATTCGCTCATCAGTGTTTTTGTGATGCAGATGATGAAAATTTACTGTGAATGTTTGATGACGTTGACTGGAGTACTCCCAAACCCATGATCTGATGCATACTGGACGACTATCACCTTATGGCAAACTTTTTGGTGTTGTTTATGGATTATATATATATAACAACTAAACTACATAGTACTTTTCTTTTCAACAAATACTTATACTAATATTTTGTATAAATACTTTTACAAGTACTATAGATGTATAAAAGCTTCATAGTATCTTTATAAAAGTATTTTCAAATATTTAAATTGGTCTCAAGTTTTTAAAGAGTTATGTGTAATTACCATGTAACATAAGCATGCTTAAGGTATAATTACGTTAGGGGGTGTTACACCAAAATAGATTTTTTAAAAGCCTATACTTATAAAAAAGAATTGTTATATTTATTTTAATTGTCACAAATAAAAAATAATTTATTTAGTAGCAATTTGCGATAAGTAAAACAAAATATATAACCCAGTGGATAATCAAATGGTAACTCAATGAGTTAACAATAGTAACTCGGTAGATTACCAAATTAGATTATTAGTAAAATCATATGAGTATTGTTGGTGTATAATTTGAACCAACGCCGTGATCCGTATCTCTAGTGTGTGATACGGCAATGAATATTGTGAATTTGCAGGAAATAACCACTCAAGAAAGTTTTTAAGTGGTTCGACCCTCCAATGGAGAAAAAGTCTACGTCCACTGTGTTTTTGATATATTGTCGAATGAGAGTTTTTACAGAGTAAGTTTTTCCAACCCCTTCCCCTTCAACTTTCCCGCCTTTTATACTTATCCGGCAAGAGAGAGAGAGGAAAGTGCATTAAATGCGCCCCACCTAATCGCCCTTAAATCAAGGGATTAGGTGGCCTTATCTTAATCGACCATACCCTGCCCGAAAATCAGGGGGTTGGTTACTAACTAATCACTTCATGTCATTCACCGATGAGGCCTGTACAGTGCCTGTCAGAGGGAGTTATCATCGAGATTATCCGACTGTCGCTGCTTGAGCGTTACCCTTTGTCCGGGGTTCTCTCCCTTCGCGAAGAGTACCTCGAGCTTCCGGGTCCATCGGGAGCATGATGCCGGCTATAAGGTTCACAAGTCCCCGAGCTTGGCGGGTCTCCATTCCACTGGTCCTCTCCGAGGACTCAGCTATGTGTCGAATTATACCTTCGGGGGGGTGGCTGTCAACCTTCACTATGACGTGGCGGTTCACTCGTCACGATGACTCTTTCTCCAGAAGCTTCTAGCCTTTAGCGAAGGCTTTCTTGAAAGGAGATCCTCGAACCAAAATCGGCTAACAACATCTGCCCCCCAATTCCTGAGGACACGTGCCGTGTCCTCTGGGATTTCTTCCTGGGTACGATTTTCCACTGAAGAGCCGCGCCGTTTGAGTGACGGGCATTTAATGCTCTGACACACTTTTCGGGGAGTATACACTTTGCCTTTCTCGGTAACATATGCTGACGTCAGGTAATAATTACCCCTTATCGAAAATCTTCCCGATCGTTAGATGTTGATGGGGATATTCTTATCCAACGGTCTATGAGCGAGCTCGAGGTCCGGAGACGAAAAGTTGTGAAACGAAAAGGCGGAAGGCGAAAAGACGCGAAGTGACTCCGCCACTTTTGTATTCTTCGCCTATAAAGCTCTCCTTACTTCTATTTCTTCAAATCTTTTGCTCCCTTTGACATTTCTTTCCGACTTCAAACTCGCTCACCTGCATTCCGACGCCCTGCAACTCTTCTACGACGCTGCGACCTTCCCGGAGTTTAAAGGTGTTGCCGGCATTTCCGTCTTGTCCTTCCTGGTAAGTCTTCCGTTTACTATCTTGCCCTCTCTTTCTTGCGTGAGGTTCTCTTTTCTGTTGGGGGTGACTTTGCGGGTTTGTCGTCGTCTTTAGAAAAGAAAATGTCTCACTCATCCTCATCTCCTGCCGCCGCTGGGCGCGAAGCCGGCTCCGTCATTCCGTCGGCAGTATCTCCGCCAGCACCGCATTCCGCCGCTAGAAAGGCGAAGACGAAGGCGAAAGCTTCATCGGCTACGCCGGGCTCAGCCTCAGAGCCCGCCATGGAGAGACCCACCGGGTCCACCGCCACCGCCGCTGCTTCTCGACCCAACGCGGTTGGAGAGGCCCGACCGTCGGGAGCATCGTCCGCCGCCATTCTTCATCCCCCAGAGACTTCGGCCAATCTTGCTGCGGATGACAAAATTTCCAAATGCTCCAAGGCCGACGTGAAGCACATTCGCCACCAGTTCCATCTCCCCGCGACCATCACTACCAGGGCTATGTCCGCGGAGGAACGTTCAACACGCCCTCCGCCGTCGCAGGTGGCCTTCAACAAAGCCATCATGAAGCACGGGGCAAGACTTCCGCTCCATCCTTTAGTTCGCGGGGTCTTGGCGCATTGGGGCCTTGCTCCCAGCCAGCTCAACCCCAACGCCTACAAGATCATGGCTGGAATGCACATCTTTTGGAGGGTGTGGTTCACGGAGGATGTAACCATGGAGGAGGTGTGCCACCTCTACAAACCCTCGTCCAAAAAGTCCGAGGCGGGGTACTTCTTCTTGGCGCCGTGGGAGAAGAAGAAGATCCTGATGACGAACCTGTCTTCGTCTTGCGAGGGGTGGAAAGACAGGAACTTCTGGGTCGGGGGAGATTTCGACCCATGCGGCTCAGAAGAAGGAGCCCCGACTCTTCCGCGAGCGTACCAAGTCCCTGGTGAGTTTGGATTCTCGCGATCTTGTTCTTCTTCGCTTTTCTCGTATGTCGCCGTTGTACTAATGCCGGTGGTTGTGAACAGATTCTTTCGTTCGTGCTTCCGTGTCCGCGGCGCAGGAAGAACGGATTACCAGTGCTCTGTCCTCTCCTGATGAGGCCAGGGACGTCCGGGCCCTCGTGGTTGAGGAGAACTTGTTCTTCCATGGGTGGATCGGGACCCGCATGGAGCTGGATCCGGACCAGCTTCGAGGGCAGAAGTCGGGGTCTAAGCAGACCACGGCTTCAGCGGGGGCTTCTGGGAGCACGACCACTCCCCCTCCAACCAGAAAGAGGGCGGCCACTTCTTCGAAGAAGCCCGCCAGCTCCAAGCTCAAGGTTGCTCCCCCTCCCCCCCCCTCCCAAGAGGCCGAGAACGAAGAAGAGGCCTCGGAGACACCCGAGGAACCCCTCAAGAGGAGGAAACGATCACGGACGGAGTCTGCCGCGGCTCCAGAGGTCAGGCCTCCCGCGGCTCCTCAAGCCCCGGAGGTTGCCGAGACGACCCTCGGGGGTATCCCGTTTGGTGAGGCAGCACGCCAAGTGCTCTCCGATGCCGCGGACATTTTCAGTGAGCAACCGCCTGCTCCTAGCCCGCCAGCTAATCTGGCGCGGGATCCTCTATTAAGCGTGGAGGATTTTGTGATGGAGCCGACCGATCCGTCTCCTTCAGGGGCGGCTCCAACACCAGATCGGGCGACGCCTGCTGGGCCTTCGACCCAGTTCGCCCCGGGAACACGCCCAACGGTTCCCATCGAGATAGATGATGGTAAGCAACTTCTTTACGCTCGTTTGTTTTAACGTTAAGCAGGGACTAACAAACTTTATTTACAGATGAACTTTTCGGGAGGCTATGGTCGTCGCCTTCGGGGAATACACCCAGCCGACCGACCCCTCCCCGCGAGTCTCCCATCAAGGACAAGGGTAAGCGCCCGATGGAGGAGACCATTCCTTCCGAGGCCTCGTCTTCGGAGGAAGTGGAAGCACCACCTACGGCGGGCGCTTCTTCGCAAGCTCAAGCCTTGCCGTCTCCGGGGGATGATCTCACCGAGAATCCTCCGAGTCCTCCTGCGATAACCACCTCCGCCAGAGACCCGTTGGAGGACTTCGAGGTTCCCCCGGCTGGGGCTCCTTTTGGAGCGGGGTCGCCTGCCCCGTCCGGGGGCTTCCCCTGGATGCCAGAACTCGGCCCTATGCTAGACGAGCTCTGGTCGGAGGAGACCTTCAGGCAACTCTCCAAGGAGCCGCTTCAGGCTGGGAATCGCGAGGGCATGAGGCTGTTCGCGAAGGTATGCCCCTTTTCCGTTTGTATTCCCTTTTATTTTGTCTTGTTATTAATCTTAACTGTTGCAGGCATTCCTGGCGAACTTCACCTACTCCCGGAGGTCGGAGGCAATCTACGCCCAGGGACGGGATGCTCTACTCCAGGCTCGAGAAGAGAGGGAGAAGCTCAAGGCTCAGGTCCGCGGACTTTCGGATGAACTTCGCGAACTCCGGGCTCAGTCTGACATGTCCATCAGAATGACGGACCAAGCTACCCGGAGCTTAGCGAAGACGAGGGAAGAGCGGAAGTCCTTCACGACGGAGATCGCTAAGCTTCGGGAGGAGCTGGAGAGAGAAAGGGAGGCCCATACCGCGACTAAAGTCCGGTTCGAGCAGGAGCTCGCTCAGGCAACGGCCCAGCAATCAGAAGCGTGGGAGATTCTGGCTGAGGAGCGCCGTGCTCGCGAAGAAAGTATTCTCTCCGAGAAGGCTGTCTTCGGGGCCACCCTCGAGGAGGAAAAGGCCTTGAGAGGTGCGGCGGAGTCGCGAGTCCAAGCCCTCGAGGAAGAGCTCAAGGCGGAGCGGGGGAGCAAACAGCTGGTAGAGCACGAACTTAACGGGGTCAGAGCAAGGATACGCTCCGCAGTGGCTGATTTTAAGAAGAGCCCTGCGTTTGAGAGTATCATAGAGCTGAGACGACAAGATTGGCTCGCCAACTACCACCAGAGCGCGGGGTACCGGGACGAAATCCTTCAAGCTATGCTCACAGGCGCTAACCGGGCTTTGGACAGACTTAGGACCCTTCACCCCGAATGGGACTTTGTCGAGGAAATCCGCCGTGAGTACCCGCGACCCCGACAGCCCCCTCCGCAGCACCCGCCTCGGCCTTAAGCCTTTTTTTTTTTTTTTTTTTTTTTTTTTTTTTTTTTTTTTTTTTTTTGGGGTCCTTATATGGACGCCCGCCCTTTGTACAGTTTCCCTTGATTAATAAATGACAATTTTCTCATTCCTTTCTTAAACTGATCAAGTCCCTTCGGGATCTACTAACTAACTCAGCTAACCGATCGTCCCTTCGGGATCCGATCAGTCAACTAAATCCCTTCGGGATTTTACTAACTAATTCACCAAACAACAGTCCCTCCGAGACTATCCGTGATTAGTTTCGGTCCCTTCGGGACTGCATATCCTCTCCGAGGGTATGTTTAACGAGTGACTTCTTATTTCCCACGCTCTGGCCTACTTCGTCTGCCTCGGAATTCTTCCTTCGAGCGTGCCTAGTTCTTCTATTTTCTTAGAAGAATAGAATGGTTCTAGGAATAAGTTAGTCTGACTTCCCAAGCTAGTCTCCGAACAGGTTTCCTTCTTCGAAGGAATGCCCCTGACAAGATAAGCCTTTGGGATAGGAAGTCTCAACAAGTACGGCCTGTGTGAGCCCTTCGGAACTCACATGTTCTAGCCCCACTTGCCTTCGAGGTACCTATAGAGCGCATCTATTTTCCTTCTGGTACCCCGGATGCCCCCCGGCTTCTGGATCGCTTTAGCGGTCGAGAAGACAGGGTAGTGTTTTTAGGATTTATCCACTTCGCAGTTCTATCCTTTATACACAGAGTTTATAGTCTACTCCGCAGACTTTTAATTGGACGCATTTGGAAATATAACATATTTTTTCATTCATAAATAATTTACAAGTACAAATGTGAGAAAAATTATAAGGAAATAAACATACAAATTAAGGGAACCTACTGATAATACTTCTTGAGATGCTCCGCATTCCAGGGAAGTCTCAGTGGAACCCCAGCGAGATCCGCGAGCCGGTAAGCTCCCGATCGCAGAACTTCGGTGACCTGGTATGGCCCTTCCCATGAGTACCCCAACGCCCCCGCGCCCGGCTCCTTGGTATTCTGGAAAACTTGTCTGAGGACGGTGTCCCCGACTTTAAATTTTCTTTCCTTTACCTTAGAGTCATAATACCTCGCCATACGTTGCTTCTGGGCCTCCATCCGTATCCTTGCGATTTCTCGCCGTTCCTCGATCATGTCTTGCTCCGCGGCAAGGAGCGAATCGTTGACCGTTGCATCGAAATTTTCGTATCGGAACGAGGGGATTTTGACTTCTGCTGGAATCATCGCCTCTGTGCCATACGCCATGGAGAATGGTGTTTCCCCGGTGGCCGTTCGGGCAGTGGTGCGATAACTCCAGAGGACCAGAGGCAGCTCCGCTGCCCATCGCCCCTTGAGGGCGTCGAGTCGCCTCTTCAACGTGGTCTTGATGATCTTGTTGACGGCTTCGACTTGGCCATTACTCTGCGGGTGGTAAGGTGCAGAGAAATCTTTATTGATGCCAAACTGGTCGCAGAGGTCACGTACAGCTTGGTTGTCGAACTGAAGGGCGTTGTCCGAGACCAAGGATTGAGGCACCCCGAACCTGAAGATGAGATGCTCGCGAATGAACTTCGTCAGGTTCTTCTCGGTAATTGTGGCCAAAGGGATCGCTTCGGCCCACTTGGTAAAGTAGTCCACTGCTACCACAGCAAACTTGAGCCCTCCGGGCGCTGTGGGCAGTGGTCCGATTATGTCGATCCCCCATTTGGCGAAGGGCCATGGGCAGAAGATGAAGGTGAGTCGCTCCGGGTGAGCTCGAATGAGCGCAGAGTATCTCTGGCATTTATCACACTTTTTCGCATATTCAAACGCGTCTCGCTTCATCGTGGGCCAGTAAAATCCCTGCAACAATGCCTTATGAGCGAGTGATTGCCCACCCGAGTGGTTTCCACAAACTCCGTCGTGGATTTCATTAAGGACTCGCTTGGCTTCCTCGTTGTTAAGGCAACGCAGCAGCGGGGTTGAGACTCCTCTCTTGTACAGCTTATCGTTGAGCAACAAGTAGTGCTCGGCGTGATATCTGACCTTCCGCGCTAAGTCTCGGTCTTCGGGTAGTTTATCGTCTCTCAGGTAGACAACAATATCATCCATCCACGAAGGTTGGGAGGCAACCGCCTTCACTGCATTCTGCTTGGTGATACTGGGTTCTACCACGACTTCGACCGGGACCAGGCGCAGGAGCTCCGCATCTCGGCTAGTGGCCAATTTTGCCAGGGCATCGGCGTTCGCGTTATCTTCTCGGTCGATATGCTTCACTTCGTACCTGGGGAAGTTCTGAAGTTCGGACTTGACTTTTTCTAGATATGCGGCCATTCTATCATCACGGGCTTGAAACTCGCCTAGAACTTGAGAGACTACCAGCTTTGAGTCGCTATAGACTACTAGCGAGTCTACTTGGAGTTCTCTGGCGAGTCTTAGCCCAGCGAGAAAAGCTTCATACTCGGCCTCGTTGTTTGATGCCCTGAAAGCGAATCGTAAGGCGCTGCTGACTCGATGATTCTCGGGGCTGACGAGCATAAGCCCAGCCCCCGAACCATTCTCGTTTGACGACCCATCTACGAAGAGTTTCCACTTCGGGGGTTCGACCAGACCATCTCGATCCTCCTCCGAAGGAAACGTGAACTCGGCGATGAAGTCGGCAAGTGCTTGCCCTTTGATCACTGTCCGTGGTTGGTACTGGATGTCGAACTGGGTCAACTCGACAGCCCATTTGACAAGTCTGCCCGAGGCCTCCGGCCTGCGCAGGACCTGCTTCATAGGGTGATTAGTGAAAACTATCACCGGGTGAGCCATAAAGTAATGGCGAAGCTTTCTGGTAGAAACGATAAGGGCTAGTGCTAATCGCTCTAGCTCCGGATATCTTATCTCGGCATCAAGAAGACGCTTACTGACATAGTACACGGGCACCTGTATTCCAGCCGCCTCTTTGACTAGCACTGAACTAACCGCGTGCTGGGATACCGCGAGGTAAGTGAAGAGCTTCTCTCCTGCCACTGGCTTTGCCAGGACGGGAGTATGACCAAGGTAAGCCTTGAGTTCTTCGAATGCTTGTTCACATTCGTCGGTCCACACAAATTCTTTACTGCCGCGTAGAGCATTGAAGAAGGGAAGACATTTATCAGTTGACCTAGATACAAACCTGTTGAGGGCTGCGATGCATCCGGTAAGCTTCTGAACTTCTTTCCCTCTCCGAGGAGCCCTCATGTCAATGATGGCTTGGATCTTCTCAGGATTAGCTTCTATTCCTCGCTGACTCACCATGAATCCCAAAAACTTGCCAGCTCTAACGGCAAAAGTGCACTTGTTTGGGTTGAGCATCATGTTGGTCTTTCTGAGGACTGAGAAAGTCTGATCCAGGTGCTCGACGTGGTCTTGTGCCTTCGCGCTTTTTACTAGCATGTCATCAATGTAGACCTCCATCGAGACACCAAGCAACTCCGAGAAGATCTTGTTCACCAACCTCTGATAAGTTGCGCCCGCGTTCTTGAGGCCAAACGGCATGACCTTGTAGCAGTACAACCCCCGATCAGTAATAAAAGCCGTGTGCTCTTCATCACGGTGATACATAGGGATTTGGTTGTAGCCAGAATATGCATCCATGAAGCTGAGGAGCTCATGGCCCGCGGTCGCGTCAACCATTTGATCGATTCGGGGCACTGGGAAGCTGTCCTTTGGACAGGCTTCGTTGAGGTTGGTGAAATCGATACAGCATCTCCATCTGCCATCCGGCTTGGGAACCAGCACTGGATTAGAGACCCATTCCGGGTATTTTGCTTCGCGAATAAATCCGGCCCCGATGAGCCTATCAACTTCATCTTTAAGAGCTTGGGCTCTTTCGGGGTTGAGAGGCCTTCTCTTCTGCCGACGGGCCGGGTGCCGAGGATCTATGTTGAGACGGTGGCACATCACATCCGGGTCTACACCCTTCATATCGCTATGGCTCCATGCAAACACGTCTCGGTTCCTCCGTAGACAAGCAATGATGGCCCTGCGCACTTCGGGGCTTAAAGAAGTCCCGATTTTAACTTTTCGCGCGGTGCCAAGATCGTCTATGTCTACTTCCTCGGTGTCCTCGGCCGGGCCCGCTAATTGCTATGGGGTCGGGAGTCGAGGGTCCAGCTCACTCCGACCCTCGGACATGCCGATAGTTAAGGTCGCCTCACCCAAACCAGCTTCGTCGGCCGTGCGCTTCCCTTTTGGGTCGGCGGGGGCCATTCTAATGCTCGTCGTGTAACACATCCGGGCCTCGTACTGATTGCCACGGATCACTCCTACACCACCAGGCGTAGGGAATTTGAGGCAGAGATGGTAGATGGAGGTGACTGCTTTCATCGCTACTAACGTAGGTCGCCCAAGGATGGCGTTGTAGGAGGAACTGCCCTTAACCACCATGAAATTCGAGATGGTGGTTGATCTTGTTGGCTCTTCGCCGAATGAAACGGCTAACTCTAAGCTTCCCTCCGGGAAGATAGAATCTCCTGTAAAGCCGTGCAGCGGGCTAGCGACAGCTCGCAAACTCCGAGGGCTGATCCTCATTTTCTCGAGGACATCCAAATAAAGGATGTCCACCGAGCTGCCGTCGTCCACCAGACACCGATGGACGAGATGATTTCCGATCATCGCAGAAATGACGAGCGGATCATGGTGTGGAAAACGGACGCCTTCGGCATCCGCATCTGAGAATGTGAGCGTGTTCACGCTCTTCTGGGGGGGCTGTGGAGACCTCCGCGACACATGGAACACTCCTCCGGAGGATTCTCGTCGCGCTTCTCGGGCGTAACCCTTCATGGATCGCTGGGAGTGCCCCCCAGGATAAGGACCTCCCGCGATCGTCCGGATTTCACCGTCGATCTCCCGATTCTGCTGGTTTCGATTATTGGGATTCGTCTCTTTGCGATATCCCTCAAGTTTCCCTCGGCGGATGAGATATTCTATCTCATCCTTCAGATCGAAGCAGGTCGCGGTCGTATGTCCCGCCGCGTTGTGGAACAAGCAGAACTTGTCCTTGTGTTTCTCCGGCACCTTCCCCTTCAAAGGTGCAGGGGGTCGAAAGTCAACCTCGCTTCGCGAGTTGACAAATATCTCTTCGATAGAGGCCGTTAATTCCTGGTATTTTTCATACCGCGGCCTGCGAAAGCGAGATGCGCCGGACCCTGACGAGGGGATGGAGTCACGAGGTCGCTTCTCGTCGCGATGTTGCCGATTGTGGCCCGTTGAGACTTCGACCGGCCTCTTATCTTTTCGGCGGTCCCCTTCGGGATTGCCGCGGAGGGCCTTCGCAGAGACGGACTTCTTCGAAGTCGCCGATTCCGCGTTGATATAGTTCCGCGCACGCCCCAAAAAGTCAGCATATACCCTAGGGGGTTTTTTGCTGATGGAAAAAGCAAAGGGAGTGTCCTCTCGAACCGCGGAACTAGCAGCCAGGAGTAGGGCATCGTCGGACAGATGTCCCACCTCTACTGTAGCCTTGGTGAACCGTTGTAGCCAAGCTTGGAGGCTTTCGTTCTCTCCTTGCTTGACCCGGGAGAGGTATGCCGGGTTCCTGAGGTGTCTCCGACCCCCCAAGAACTGGGCTGCAAACCTCGTCCTCAAATCTTGCCAACTTCCGATAGAGTTGGCTGGGAGCCGATACCACCATCGGCGGGCTTCCCCCGATAGAGTAGTGTCAAAGAGCTTGCACCAGATGGCTTCCGGATAGCCATAAGCGCGCGCCCATGAAGAGTAAACCCCTAAATGGTCGGAGGGGTCTCCGCTTCCGTCAAACAGGCTCACCTTCGGCAGCCTGAGGCGGTCTGGAACAGGAGTTGCCAAGAGAGCCTCCGTGAGAGGGGTGAAGTCCCCATCTAGGATCCCATCGCGTGAGGGCTCACCAAGAATCACGCGGATGCGCTCTATCTCCGCGGGGGAAAATTCCTGGGACATCTCGGTCTGACGACTAGCGTCCGTGTTGACCGACCCCTCGCGGAGGCGCTCCCTCACCGGGAACCGCACGTCATCGGGGACGGCTCCAGGGCGCGATGGGGCTCCCTGGGTAGTATCCCGCTGAAAAGGGCCTAACCTGGCAAACACCGAACCAGGCTGGACTGGCGCTACGCCTTCGACCATGGGTCTAGATGGTCCGGCCGGGTCGGTCGGTATCTGCTGTCCTCCAGGATGGGCGGTGGATGTAGGAACCGGTACAGTCCTACGCCGACGGGACTGGAGAGCCCCGCGCGCCAGGTCACACTCCGACGAGCCCTCTTCAGGCGTCGTTTCGACGTTGCCTGCGTTCTGGAGGTTATTAGCAACCTCCTCGGCTCTTCGCCGTGCTCGGAGCACACTTATGTGCTCAGCGTCCGTTAAAAGCGGAGGGGAGCTTTGTTTCTGAACCAGAGTTTCCATCAATCCGTTCATTCTAGTCATGGATTCTTCCATGCGCCGGATTCTTTCCTCGAGCGCCTCTTGCTCAGCAGTCAAAGGACTTTTACCGCTACTTCTCAGGATGGGCCCCATTTGATCTCCGATCAACTAGAGCGATGAGAAATAGAGAAGGCGGGGAAAATCTTTCAACTAAGACGGCGGACGCCCTCCTTCTAGCGCCAAGCTGTTGGTGTATAATTTGAACCAACGCCGTGATCCGTATCTCTAGTGTGTGATACGGCAATGAATATTGTGAATTTGCAGGAAATAACCACTCAAGAAAGTTTTTAAGTGGTTCGACCCTCCAATGGAGAAAAAGTCTACGTCCACTGTGTTTTTGATATATTGTCGAATGAGAGTTTTTACAGAGTAAGTTTTTCCAACCCCTTCCCCTTCAACTTTCCCGCCTTTTATACTTATCCGGCAAGAGAGAGAGAGGAAAGTGCATTAAATGCGCCCCACCTAATCGCCCTTAAATCAAGGGATTAGGTGGCCTTATCTTAATCGACCATACCCTGCCCGAAAATCAGGGGGTTGGTTACTAACTAATCACTTCATGTCATTCACCGATGAGGCCTGTACAGTGCCTGTCAGAGGGAGTTATCATCGAGATTATCCGACTGTCGCTGCTTGAGCGTTACCCTTTGTCCGGGGTTCTCTCCCTTCGCGAAGAGTACCTCGAGCTTCCGGGTCCATCGGGAGCATGATGCCGGCTATAAGGTTCACAAGTCCCCGAGCTTGGCGGGTCTCCATTCCACTGGTCCTCTCCGAGGACTCAGCTATGTGTCGAATTATACCTTCGGGGGGGTGGCTGTCAACCTTCACTATGACGTGGCGGTTCACTCGTCACGATGACTCTTTCTCCAGAAGCTTCTAGCCTTTAGCGAAGGCTTTCTTGAAAGGAGATCCTCGAACCAAAATCGGCTAACAACAAGTATAAAAAAGAATAGTTATATTCGTTTTAATTGTCATAAAATCAATATACTTGGAAATAATTTGTGGGTTACCAAACAAAACAAATAACTTAATGGATTACTGAATGGTAACTCAATGGATTACCATATGGAGACTCAGTAGGTTGCCATATCAGATTGTCACTAAAACTATTTAAATATAAAAAGAATTGCTATATTCGTTTCAACTGTCAGAAAAATCAATATACCGACTAGTCAGACAAAACAAATAACCTAGTGGATTGACAAATTATAATTTAGCGGGTTACCAACTGGTAACTCAGTGGGTTATCGGCTAGTAATTCGATGGGCTACCAATTAATAATCATATAGCACATTATGTTGAATAACCTCATAGATTATCAAATGTTAACCCAGTGGGTTATCCGATGGTAACTTAGGTAGTGTTTGGTTGGCAAGTAAAATCGTAATCGTAATTGTAATCGTAATCGTAATCGTAATTGAATGTAGTAAGAATTCGAGGGAAACACAAAATCGTTTCAATTGTTTGGTTAAATTTTTGAAATAAAATGTAATGAAAATATATTTTACTCAAATACCCTTAGTTTATACCTGGATTATTATATGTCTTATCTGTTACATGTAGTTGTTATCTCTTACTTTTCAAGCTAAAATATTGTTGTTATAATACAGAAAAAATGTCACAAAACACACTCGTTATTTAATATATCAATATAGGGCTGAGAATTTTTGAAGTGCCAAGATTAGTCTACTCATTTCTTTTGTCTTTGAGTACTAGGGCTGAAAATTAAAACCGAAAAACCGAAAAAATTAACCGAATTTTTTAAAAACCGAAATCGAAAAACCGAATTTTTTAAAAAACCAAAAATTCGGTGTTCAAAAACAGAATTAACCGAAAATTCGGTGCAGTTATTCGGTTTTGAATATTGAAAACCGAACAATCGGTTTTTTTAACCGAATTATCAATTTTTGAAAAAAAATTCGGTTTTTAACCGGTTTTTTTAACCGAATAACCGAATTAAATAACCGAAAAACCGAATTTAAAAAACCGAAAAATCGAATTAAAAACCGAAAAATCGAATTAAAAAATAAAAATAATAAAAACCGGTTATTAACCGAAAAACCGAATTAAAAAACCGAAAATTCGGTTTCGGTTAAATTCGGTTTTCTCCCAAAAAAAACCGGTTTTCGGTTATGAATTTTTAAAAACCAAAAATTCGGTTTCGGTTAAAAAAAAGGCTAAAAAACCGATAACCGATACCGGTTTCAGCCCTATTGAGTACCAATACATATGCTCTTAAAACAATTTTGAAAAACACTCATCGAATCAAAACTGTATAGCATCATGAAAATCATTTTCAGTAACATAAAATTTCCATGATCAGCGGCGAGCGCGAGGGCTCCAGGGCTCCTCAGCGAAGCCCTCTTCTTCTTGAAGTCCCTTGGCCAGCGAGAACCCCCTAATCTTGAACTCGTGGAAGCCATTGACGGTGTTGGTCTGCGACGTCGAGGTCGTGGCTTCGGTGATCGGCGGCCAGCGCGAGGGCTTCGGGGCTCCTCTGCCCCCCCAGCTGAGCTCATCGCTGGACGGAAATGGCGGATCGTTGGCGATCGACGAAGGAAAAATCCGGGGCTCATCAGCGTCAGCGACGTCGTCTTCAGCGGCGGTGGAAGAGCAGAAGAAGGAGTCTCTGCCATAGCCGATTCTCAGCGAAGCCCTCTTCTTCTTCCGGGAGACCTGACGCGAGATGGCAGGGATTTCGGCCGGAGGAGCCGTGATTAGAGCGACGATGGTGACGTCGGAGAAGAAGCTCTCGTCAAGGGGCTCGGACGACGTCGTTTGGAGAGCATCTGATCAACACCGGCAAACAACAACCCACGCAGGAGATTTGTGCTTGGGTTTTTTTGTTTTTATTTGGTTTTTTTTTAATTACTTGAACGTGGAAGAAGAGAGGACAGATAAGAAATTTTATGGAATATTTGGAAAGGAATGGTGTTTCCACTGTTGGTATCATGATTACCCCAAAATGGATTAATGAGCTTTACAACAGAGAGGGGAAAAAAAAACTATGGTTTCTCAAAATGCTTAAAAAGAGGGGTAATTTCGTTAGTTCATAAAACAAAATAAAGACTTATTATTTTAGGTATAAATTATTAAGTGCTAGCCAAAATGACTATTTTACAATTTGCCCTTTAATCTTTCAATAACAAAAGCAAATGGGCTGGTAAATAACTAGTAGGGGGATTTTGAGAAATACCTCATTCTTGACACAATGATAATCTATACCCCATGTGTGTTGCACTTTTAATTTATACCCAAAAATTTACACTACAAACATAGAGTGGATATGAAGGGAGCACACCACAAAGGGTATAGATTATTAAGTGGCATCAAGAATGACTTTATTTTGAAATTCTCCCTAACTAGTAATAAAATTGGGCTTTTATGTCTTAACTCTTAATTGCCCAAACAATTTAAAGATACAAAAGGAAGCCCAATGGTATTATTATTATTATTATTATTTTTTACGAAACATTTGTACACAATTTTAGATGTGTATGTATATATATATATATGTATTATATATATATTACTATATATTGTACCATATAATAAATTTAAAAAATCACAAATAATCATATACTTTACCATAATTTAATAATTAAAAAAAATCAAAACTAATCAAAGCACATTAATTCTTTGACATAGAATATCCGGCTCTACACTGCAAAACACTTAAATTTCGTTAGCTTTCAATTAAATATACTAATTTAAGCAAATATTCAAATATGACTAACTAAACATCCTAGTTAGTTCTTTTTTTTTAAGGGCATTACATTCTAATAATAAAATGATTAGATTTAATATATGTCGTAAATTTTGAACAAATGTGTAATATTAGGTCCTAATTTGACTTCATATATTAGCCACAAACTTTTTACACTATCAGTCTATTTAAAGACACATATTACACATTTGTCTAATAATTACAAGTATTTTTATATCAGTTCATTCAATATAAGCGTGTTTTTCATTTGACCAATTCTTTTTAATCCGAATTCAAAGCGGGTTGAAAACATGGGATAGACTAATGTAAGGGCATTATTGGCATTCCAATAATAGAATGAATAGAGTTAATATATATTGTAAATTTTGAACAAATGTGTAATATTAGGTCCTAATTTTATTTTATTTTTTTGCTGAATAAAATATTAGATCCTAATTTGACTATATATGTTATTAGCACTTTAATAAATTAGCCTTAATGGATCATGTCCGCAAATCCAATTGAATCCATTTAATAAATGGGTTTGAATGAGTCAGGTGACCAGTTTTCATGTTTATTTAATGGGTATAAATGGATCCAAAATCCACTTAGACAATTTCAAATGCCACAATAACTAGTAAAAAAATACTTATTAAATCTTAAATTTGAATAATCACAATAATACATCAAACATAATTTTAACTGATATTATATAGTCCATCAAACATGACTATTAAAATAGTCCCTTAAACCATAAAAGTAACTGATAATCTACCAAACATAACCGTAGATATAAAACATAGTCCACCAAATACAATAAAGAGTTTTTTTAAGAATTCAGTCAAACTTTAAACTAATTTTTTTAGAGATTAGCCATACTTTTAAAAATTTAAGAAATTAACCTTTTTTATTTTTTATTTTATCACAATCGATGAAAATTTTGGTAATGGTAAATTTGGTTTGCTTTTTTAAGTTGAAAGGGCCGAATTTTTAGAGATTTTTATTTAATTTGGGCGGTTTTTTTAAGTAATTATCATGGATACTTGTGCCCATTAAGGTATTTAATAGCTATTTCCTTAATTTTGATATTCTAGGGCTAAATCCTTCAAACTTTACATTTAAAATGGCTAATTTCCTACTGACCCTTTAATGTGTTTCAATCGTGTATATCCATTAAGGACCCATTTAATAAACGTGTCTTGATGAGTCTTAATCGTATCTACCCATTTAATTATGACCCATTTAATAATCGTGTCAAACTAGGTCCTAATTGTATTTGCGTTGTGTTCACTCATTATTTAATCGTGTTAATTATGTCCGACCCGGTTAGACCGACACATTAAGGAAAGAACCAAACCCACTAATTTTACATCGTGTTTGTGTCGTATCTCATATCCGGATCCAACTTGATGATGGCCCTACTTTTAAAAAATAAAAAGTCTATCTTACCTTTGATAAGAATTATTATCAAATAATAATAGTATTACAATATAATAATTTTACAAATACTTACTATCTATCATTTCAACTCTTTATTCTTCTTATCAAATAACTTTTAAAAAAATATAGTATTAGGATCCTCTTCATCTTTCAAATTCTTCGTCCATGAAACCAAACATATATTCCATTATTGGAAGATTCGACAGATGGTTTACAATTAATATAAGATAATATTAGTGTCTTGGTTTTGGCATATTAATTGGCAAATTATCTTTCATTAATTATCAATATATTTTTGATTGACTATGACAAATTATGGAGATTGCATCTTTATCTTGATGGGCTGGTTGGTTACTTTATAGTTGAAAAATAGTGAATTTTTGTAATCATCTTGCCAAAATGAATTTGGAGGTGTTTCAACGCCTTGTATATATTTGGCAAGTGTGGATTTGTAATTGATTTGCTTTGATTTTGATAAAGTTGGAATTTATTAACTTGATATCACTTTTACTCACTAATCTCACTATGTTTGGAATGTTATTATTCATCATTAATTGAGAGATTTCATTAGGTCAACTTTGGAGAGAATCTGCCTGGGTGTTCTTGAGGGTGTTGTTCAGAGACAGGTTGAGACACCCTGTCAGGCTCATGAAAAAGGAAAGTTTTTAAAAGATTGTTGACCAAGCTATTAATAATTATCTCTACAACTCATACACGTTCATCATTGATCATCTATCTTAATGAAGAAATATTTCATAAGTAATAAAGATTATTACACACAATTAATTTATATAATTAATGTGTGCTTTTCATGGAAAGTCTTCATCAACCCTTGACTCTTTTATTCTACATTGAAGACATTTTTCATTTAGCTCTTACATTGTATTCTTGAGAGTTGATACTTTTGTAGGTTTGAGAGAAAAGAGAGAGAGTGAGAGCGTTTCTTTGTATTCCTTCTTGAGAAAGAAAAATGTATTCGGTGAGGGTGTTTTTATGGGTGTTCTAAGTTTGTAAACTACTATACTGGGTGTTTCACACGGGAGTGTGCTAAGAAGGACGATGGGATCTCGTCAAGGGTAGATCACTAGGTCAAAGGGGTAACAACGGAACAGAATGGAAAGATTCCAATCTTGTATAAGTCCGTGAGTCTTTGTTTGGACATTTCTAGTGAATTTATTACATCTGGGCGTGGCCCCGCAGACGTAGGCATTGCCGAACTGCGTAACCAATTCTCTCGTGTCATTTTTATTATTCTGCTCATTTATTATTTTGTACCCCGTGTTGCTTATCTCGTTTTAGTATCACCTTGTGTTCTTTGTTGGTGTTTATAATATTAACAGAAAATACCTACAAACAAAACAGTTCTTACGATAATATAAATCAGTTATGAAGTTACGCCGTTACACCACTACTTCATATATAATTGGGGCCACTCTTTCCTCTCCATGGACTAATTTAATAACGAGATCTTAAGGTCAAAATTATTGAAATTAGCAGTGAAATGAAAATTAACGAGTGATAGAGAAGTCTGAAAGCTATATTATAGAGTCGTTCAAAGGCGGCTAAGTGCTTTGTATTACTGACTGGCAAAACGACAATTATGTCAACATCTCTGTAGAGAAAATGCCAGTTGACTACTTGCCCAAACATTTTTTAAAAGCTACTCTCCTACTAATAAGGTTTGAGATTCATATCTAGCGGCTTTAAAAAGAAAAATGAGTGACAGAGAAGTCCGAATGCAAACACAAGCTGGAAATTGAAGACAAGTAAAATATAATTTGATGAATATTCTTCTCTCTAATGCTTACTAGTCTATCGGTACGAATAGTTGCTTATGCCAATTAATTAATTTTTTTTAACGGAAGATTCTTTAATAGTGCACGATTTTTTGCACTATCGTTAGTGTACGGCTTATAATAGCTTAAAAAATACATAAAAATAAATTTTTTTCGCACACATAAGCACATTACATCCTCTATTTACATATTTTCAATTCATTTCTTCAAGTTTAACACAAAAAAATATATTTAATCGGTTATGAAAAAGATTAGAAAAATAAAGTTTGTCTTTTTTATTTTTTTCTTGTTTTTCGATTTTCATCTCCAATTGGATATAATTTTAGTTTTAAATGTGAGAAATGAATTGATAACATGAAAATAGACGATGTAATGTACTTATGTGCATAATTTTTTTTTTTATATTTTTATGTATTTTCTAAACTATTATAAGCCGTGCACTATTGATAGTGCAAAAAATCATGCACTATTGTAGAATCTTCCTTTTTTAACTTGGAAAAGTTAGTTGGTGTGAAAGCTTATATATTGGCGTACCTGCATGGTAATTTGTGATTTTGAATTATGAATGATCAACTTTGTAAGAACCGTTTTGTTAGTAGGTATTCTTTGTTAATGTCAGAAACATCAACAAAGAACACATGTTGATACTAAAACGAGATAAACAACACATGGTGCAGAATAATAAAATGACACGGGAGAATTAGTTACGTAGTTCGGCAACGCCTACGTCTGCAGGGCCACGCCCAGATGTAAAATATCCACTAGAAACGTCCAAATAAGGACTCACGGACTTATACAAGATTGTAATCTCTCTGCTCTCTTCCGCCACTTCCCCTTTGACCTAGTAATCTACCATTGACAAGCTCCCCTCATCCTTCAAAGCACACTCCCGTGTGACACCCAGTTCAATCACTTTACAATTGTGTAACACCCATAAAACACACCCTCACGAAAAACACTCTTCTCTCACAAGAAGGAAAATATACAAAAGCTCTCTCTCACTTACTTTTCTCTCAAAAACAGAAAAGTACAGACTCTGAAGATAAAATAAAAGAGATGAAAATAAAAGAGTCTCCAACGTAGAATAAAAAGCCATGCAAGGTGAAGACTTTCCATAAATAGCACACATTAATTATCCAATTAAATGTGTGTAATAATCTTCATTACTTCAAGGAATATTTTTTTCATTAAGAGAGAATATCAGCAATGATCGTGCATGAGCTGTAGAGATAAACACCAGAAGCTTGGTCAAACAGTCTTCTAGAAACTCTCTTTCTTCGTACGCCAGACCGGGTGTTTCTAACACCAAAATAGGGTGTCTCAACCTGTCTCTTAGAAACACACTCAAGAACACCCAGGCAGAAACTCTCCAAAGTTGACCGAAAGAAATCTCCAATAAATGTCAAATATTAACATTCCAAACATAGAGAGATTAGCGAGTAATGACGATATCAAGCCAATAAATTCCAGCTCTATCAAAAAACAAAGCAAATCAATCAAGCAATAATACCATAATATTAGATAATTAATTTGCAAACAAAATGCCAATAATAGAAACACTAACAATCTCCCCTTTTGGCATTTTTGTTTGGCAAAATCACATTGTAAAAGATTATCCAATAATAAGCTGTCTATAGTCTTCAGCAACAAACGAAATCAAAAGAATAGTTGAAATACCAAGTGTAGTAACACCTTAACAAACACCAGAGTCTAGAAGCGGAAGCAAATAATAAAGTTTCAACTAATATACTACTCCCACTTTTTGCCAACCAAAAAGATAAAGACAAAAAGAGAAAAGTAGAAAATGACCAGACAACTTAAGTGCTTAATTGTCCACAAGAACTGGATCTTCAATCTCAGTAGCAGCAGCATCAGAAGCAAAAACACCGGCCCGAACACTAGAAGCAGGTACATCAGCAGCAGAAAAAGCTAGAACACCGGGTTGAACACTTGTAGAAACACCACTAGAAACTGCAGGCTGAGAGGACGAGGAGGTAGCAGCAGACTCCAGCTTGCTGATGAAGGGAAAAGTCTTATTTTTACTCACTGCAATACTTCTCTCCTGAGCCTCAAGAATCGCCAGATCAGCCTTAAGGAACCTCAGTGTGACAGCAAGATAATCACGAGACATGGGCGTCGCAACACCCTTAGAAACACTGGGGGTTTTAGGAAACAGCAGCTCCCCTTGAATATCTTGAACATGATGTCCCTGAAACAGCTTCTTGCTGATGGAGAAATCCTCAACATCCTTCTCATACTTTTTTCCTGCACGAACTATATCCACATTCTGACTAGCCATGAACCCAAATATCAAAAAGGGATAACCAACCGATATGTTTGCAGATGAGCATTCAGCATGGTGAGCAATCTGATTGAAGATGAGCTTCCCAAGGTTGAAAGGAACACTGGTTCCAGGAACACCCATAAAAAAAAAAAAGCAACAACAACAATAGTAGAAACACCAGCCTGAACACTGATGGAGACACCAGCACGACTTGCAATACCATAAGAGACAAGAAAACAAGACCTCCAGTAGAGACATCATGAGCAGAAGCTACCTGCAAAACTCCACCAAAAGGGCAAACTTAGAACGCAGAAATCTATCAATAACACCAAAACCAGCTTGAGCATAGAAAGAACCAACAGTAGGTGTTCTAACACTTTGCTGAACATCCCGAGAAACACCGGTACCAAAACCAGCCTCTTGAAAGATAATCTCCCCCTGAATGACTGATTATGCTAACTCTAGAAAAAAATTCTTGCTGAATGAAAACTCTCCTGAAATCTTTTCAAATAACTCATCACTCCTAACAACATCTTCCCCTAAACACCACATATCCTATTTCGAATAATCAACCCAAGGAACATAGACTACCAACAGAAATGAATATACTCTTCTATTTTTTTATTTTATTTTTTGAAACAAAAGCAGCAACTTTAAATGCTGCATAAACCAAATCTAAACCTCTTTCCTCTAATGCTAACCTGCATAGAACCCATGAGATCTATATGCAGGTGTTCAAGCACTTAAACAGTGACATGGTGTTGCAACACCTTATGAGACACCTCAACTTTCTTTCCTTCAAGAAACGGTCTATAAAACTTTGAGGTTTCTTATTTCAGATTTGGAATGCCACGAATAGCACCAACTGAGACATCCTTCTTCATGCTTTTGTAATTTACATAGCCAAATTTGCGATGCAATAGTTCAGCTTCATCTACATTTGTCTTACGACATGTTGTTGGGGGAATAACAAGGTAACAATTGTCGGTTGATCTAACACCCTCCATGACACAGGTGTCTAACTCATCTACAACCAAACACTTGTTTTTGTTGAACCTCACACATAGCTCTTGATCATATAACTGACTGATACTGATAAGATTTGCTTTCAATCCTTCAACAAGCCAAACATCAGTTAGTTTTGGTAAACCGGGAACATTGAGAGTGCCCTTACCAACTACATTTGCTGAAACACCATCGCCGAAGGTAACATGGTGTCTTTTAACACAAGGTTGAACATCATCCAGAAACACCTTCTCACCAGTCATATTCTTGGAACACCCGTTGTCAAAGTACCAAGCATATTTTGCAGAAGCTTTGAAGGACGAGAAAGCCATATTGCACTTAGCATCAATTTTTCTCTTCCACTTTTACTTGACCTGTCTCCGAGCCAAAAGCTTCCCTTGATTAGCTTTCCTAAGATCTGCAAAATATTGAAAGCATCGTGGTCTAATATGTCCTTTTCTGTTACAATAGTGGCAGATTGGAATCCAAATTCTGTTTCTCATCCTTTTCAGATCTGTAGGTGGTCTTCTAGTTGGAGTAACACCTGGTGTTCTAGCTAGTGTACCAACACTAGCCTTTTGCTTCAAGTCGTCATGAATCTTCACTTCGGACGAACTAGCTTTGACAAAAAAATTTTGAGTACTTTCTGTTTTTCCAGAGCCAGTATACCCTAAGCCAACATGTGTTTTATCTGTTTTCCTGCATTCAGAATTTCATCAAGTTTAGAGGAACCGGAATTCAACATTTTTACCGACTTTTTCATGCCTTCTAATTCCACAGTGAGTGTAGCAACATTTGTTTGCCTCTCTTTCAACTTTTCTTCAAGATCTGAAATGGTTGTTTTCAGATTATTTTTCTCGATGTTACATCAAACAATTTGCCCAGTAAGTTTCTCATTGGCCTTTGCCACTTCACTCTATTTTTTGTGCATCAATTTATAGGATTGAATTAGCGCTTCTTGCGTGAGTTCTTCATTGTCACTGCTTTCGTACACCAGTGTCTGAACACCTCCTGAAACACCAGAGGCAACACCAGACGAACGACCCGTTTCTACAAAACCTGCATTGTCAGATTTAGAAGCAAAAGCAGTGAAATTAGCTTCGTCTTCCTTGCTATAGTCAGAATCACCGTCACTCCATGTGGGCATTCATCGACTTGTTCTTCTTGCACATGCGGACTGCATATGTCCGAATCCTTCACATTTCCCGCATTGAATTCCATTGTTTCTTTGGTTGTGATCAGAATTATTGACTCCTCCAGATTTGTTTCAAGAACCTGCATTAGAATTATTATAATTAGTAGTGGTGTTTCTTCGTGGTGTTTGAACACCGAGTGCAGTACCTCCAGAGAATCCTCTCCTTGGACCGTTCCTTTTCAACCTGTTGATCACTCTGTTGAAGCTCTTGGCCAGTGAGACAATAGATTCAGTAAGATGGTCATCTTCATGACAAAATGACTATGATTCCTCTTCATAGCTCCTGACTTGTAAAGCCATGTTTTTTTCTTTCTTGTCACCTCTTTCTTCTTCTAAACTCATTTCAAATGTTCAAAGAGATCCAATTAACTCCTCCACAAATTGATTTATGTCTACAGCGTTGAAAATCGCATTCAAAGCTTTTGGGTTGTCGTTTGCGAGGCAATCTTCTTCCACAGTCCATTCCACTTCTGCCGTCTTCACAGATTCTCCCTTCTCGTTGTCCTTCATAAGATGACTCCAGCCAGTTAGAATGGCTCTCCACGCTTTTTCATCCACCGATTTGATAAAAGCCTTCATTCGCCCTTTCTAGTAGGAGTAATTTGTATCATCCAAAAGTGGTGGTCGCTGCACCGAACCTCCCCCTCTTAGGAAGTCCATCTCGAAAAAACGGATCTAGAAAAACCACGGATCTCACTTAGAGTAAGTGTCCCGCTTTGATACCAATTGTAAGAACTGTTTTGTTAGTAGGTGTTCTTTGTTAATGTCAGAAACACCAACAAAGAACACATGGTGATACTAAAACGAGATAAATAACACAGGGTGTAGAATAATAAATTAACAGAATAATAAAATAACACGGGAGAATTGGTTACGCAGTTCGGCAACGTCTACGTCTGCGGGGCCACACTCAGATGTAAAAGATCTACTTGAAACGTCCAAACAAGGACTCACGGACTTATACAAGATTGGAATCCCTCCACTATCTTCTGCCGCTTCCCCTTTGACCTAGTGATCTAACCTTGTCCAGCTCCCATCGTCCTTCACAGCACACTCCCGTGTGACACCCAGTTCAATCACTTTATAATTGTGTAACACCCATAAAACACACCCTCACGAAATCTCCAAAGTTGACCAAAAGAAATCTCGCAATAAATGTTGAATATTAACATTCCAAACATAGAGAGATTAGCGAGTAATGATGATATCAACCCAATAAATTTTAGCTCTCTCAAAAAACAAGACAAATTAATCAAACAATAATACTATAATATTGGATAATTAATTTGTAAATAATATGCCAATAATAGAAACACTAACAAACTTTAAACAATTCACAGGTGGAAAAGTTAAAAGTCCAAACACTAAAATTTCTTTCTCAATTCTCAAGCACGTGCCGGCTGCTTACCAAATATGTGGGGCCTTCCACAATGGCTGCTCATGTGTCATTATACATCTAGACTAAGATTTTTCGTATATCTAAGTCAGTTCTGTACGCCATCATTTACCAATTAAGTACACAATAGTTATTTATTATGAAAATGGCATTCCATTGAAAAACTTGTGCAAATTAGCAGTCAAACCTCAAAATTCGTCACCTGCGGTTTGTGATCAGCTTTAAAAAAAAAAAAAAAAAAACCATTCTGTTACTTTCATGGACCGAAATGAACATGGGTAGGTATGTTAATTAGTTTTTGTTGAGAAAGTTAGACTCGATTTTTTATTACGTGAAAATTTACACTCTTTTTTTTTTTAAGAAAGTTTGAGATTTTGGCAAGAAAAAAATTAAGAGAAAAGAGAATAGAAATTGTCAAATTGTGTATAGCTCATATGTTCACCTAAGTATATAGGTGACATTAAGAATTGGTGCGCTACAGCGTGAAATAATAAGAAAGTGAAATTAAGACTATGTGTAGCCGATAAAAATAATTGTGAGCATTGTGTGACTTTAGTGATGAATGAAATAGCCGCACCCGCACTAAAAGCGAGGAACAAGAGAACATTAATTTGTGCAAATTGTGTGAGTGTGTGAGAGGAAGCAACAAATGGTGTAATTGGATTTGCTTTGGTAAGAGATTCAAGAGAGTGTGTAGTGTGTAATCTCTATCAATTAATATAATATAAAATATTTATTTACATTGAACATAAACAATTTGTCAAACCATTTAAATATTGTATCTTCTTTATTTTTTATGCTTTTTCACTAAGTTTGTGATTACGCGTTTATGGGTGTGTGACGATTTTTTCTCAACAAGTGCTATCAAAGCTTAAGTAATAGAGATCGGGGAAAGTCGAACTTTTAAATTTAGTATATTAAAATCATGTTGTGCTCCAACTAACTGATACTAAAATATGGTATCTTGATTTTTTTATTCAAATTCTATATATCCTAATAAATACAAAGAATCATTAAATATCTCTCAACTTAACATATACTACACCTCTAGTAATGCACAAAAACAATTAAACTTTGGAGATTTTATTTAAATTAAAAAATCATTCATGTAAGACCAAAACAATGCGTTGCATATATATATATATATATATATATATATATCTACCAACTATATACTATTTTCTTAACAATGCACACAACAACTAAACTACTTTATTTATACACAGTAAAATTTATATTATCTTTTTGAAAACTTTTTGTTGTCATATGATCTACAAATATTTAACTACTTACTATGAAAAATTACGAACTTGCAAACAATGAATATGATGGATCATTTTATTAAAAATGTATTAGACTTGGATAGCATATATATTTTTTGAAATGGCATTATCACACAAATATATATATATATAGATATAAAATATTAATACTGTGTATTTTTAATGCTAATCAGAAATATATTGAAGAGACATTAGAAAATGATAATAAAATATAACTTCGAAATAAAAATATTAAAGTTTAATTATGCTAATTGACATTTATGCTAAGTTTAGCATAGGATTGAAGAGTTTTCCTTTCTTTTTTTTTTCAACACAAATACTATATACTATATTTTAATAATAGTACGAATTTTAAGAACATGCATTGGATATGCCCTTAAATGTTTACATTGTTTTCATATTTCAGTTGTTTTTTAAAACTAGTTTTCTTAGTTTTTTTCGTCCTTTTTTTTTTGTGCCTTTTTTACTATCTTGCGTTTTATATGTTAGTTTTACTTTTTTCTTTTAACGTTTTTCCAATCTAAAGTGGTTTTCTAATATCTTATTGTTTTCACCCTGATTGTCGTTTTTATTATTTATTGTTGTTTGAAATCTATAATATTTTTCTTTTTATAACCAATTTAAGAAGTTTTTTATCATGGCAATATTACATATAAATTTATTGTAATAAACTTACTAATAAGATAATAAAATTGATGAATAGTGGTTTTTTTTATTTTTTTTATTTAAGGAAGACCGAAATATTGGTTATGTTTTGAAATCACATTTTAACCAAAACATAAAGTCAGGTAAGAAACTATATTAGTTAAGGATGGTAATCTTATTGGCACCATAGATCCAGCTTCGCAATTGGAACCTTCATTTATAAAAGTTATATATATCTATATATATATATATCTATATATATATATATATGTCATATTCATAACGAGGAAACAAACTGGTAAAAACTCTAACGTACAGAACTTGTTTGTATAGCGAAACATGAGCAGCCACGGTAGAATAGTATACATCGCGTCCCATAATGATCACGCACGTGCTAGAAAATTGAGAAACTAATTTTAGTGTTTGGACTTTTCCACCTGTAAATTGTTTGAAAGTTGATCAATTAATAATTTGATAAATCACAAATTCCTAAATGATACTCTAGCCTAGTCCACTTTGTATTTGACTATTTGTTTTATGGGAGAATTTCAAAATAAAATAATTTTTAATGTCATTTAATAATTTATACCTCAAGTGGCGTGCTTCTTTTATTTTCACTCTTTGTTTATAGTGTAAATTTTGGGTATAATATTATTATTATGCCAATAATGAGGCATTCCTCAAAATTTCCCTTGTTTTATTCATGTTTCAAATAAATAGTCAATGTTTAAAAATTAAAAAATTAACTGTCAATTTATAAATAAAAAAAACTAAAGACATAAGGATCAAATTAACAGCATTATAAGATTGAGTAAATTGCTATTCTTTTAATTAATAAAAATATTAATACTTTTTTAAAAATATGATTTAAAAAATGACTATTTGCTTAATAATCTATATTAGTTTTTGCAAACCAACTTTTCCAACTTATAAAGTAAAGTAAATAACATTTAGTTAAAGGTTTTTGTAAGGAATAGCCATACATTTATGTTAGTTTTTAACAATTTATTTTTAATAGTAAAATAGTCATTCTTTTTATATATTCTCGTATCAGAAATTTTAACAACTAGGCTATGCTTGTTTACATTGTTTTCATATTTCAGTTGTTTTTTAAAACTCGTTTTCTTAGTTTTTTTCGTCCTTTTTTTTTTGTGCCTTTTTTACTATCTTGCGTTTTATATGTTAGTTTTACTTTTTTCTTTTAACGTTTTTCCAATCTAAAGTGGTTTTCTAATATCTTATTGTTTTCACCCTGATTGTCGTTTTTATTATTTATTGTTGTTTGAAATCTATAATATTTTTCTTTTTATAACCAATTTAAGAAGTTTTTTATCATGGCAATATTACATATAAATTTATTGTAATAAACTTACTAATAAGATAATAAAATTGATGAATAGTGGTTTTTTTTTATTTTTTTATTTAAGGAAGACCGAAATATTGGTTATGTTTTGAAATCACATTTTAACCAAAACATAAAGTCAGGTAAGAAACTATATTAGTTAAGGATGGTAATCTTATTGGCACCATAGATCCAGCTTCGCAATTGGAACCTTCATTTATAAAAGTTATATATATCTATATATATATATATATATATATATGTCATATTCATAACGAGGAAACAAACTGGTAAAAACTCTAACGTACAGAACTTGTTTGTATAGCGAAACATGAGCAGCCACGGTAGAATAGTATACATCGAGTCCCATAATGATCACGCACGTGCTAGAAAATTGAGAAACTAATTTTAGTGTTTGGACTTTTCCACCTGTAAATTGTTTGAAAGTTGATCAATTAATAATTTGATAAATCACAAATTCCTAAATGATACTCTAGCCTAGTTCACTTTGTATTTGACTATTTGTTTTATGGGAGAATTTCAAAATAAAATAATTTTTAATGTCATTTAATAATTTATACCTCAAGTGGCGTGCTTATTTTATTTTCACTTTTTGTTTATAGTGTAAATTTTGGGTATAATATTATTATTATGCCAATAATGAGGCATTCCTCAAAATTTCCCTTGTTTTATTCATGTTTCAAATAAATAGTCAATGTTTAAAAATTAAAAAATTAACTGTCAATTTATAAATAAAAAAAAAACTAAAGACATAAAGATCAAATTAACAGCATTATAAGATTGAGTAAATTGCTATTCTTTTAATTGATAAAAATATTATTACTTTTTTAAAAATATGATTTAAAAAATGACTATTTGCTTAATAATCTATATTAGTTTTTGCAAACCAACTTTTCCAACTTATAAAGTAAAGTAAATAACATTTAGTTAAGGGTTTTTGTAAGGAATAGCCATACATTTATGTTAGTTTTTAACAACTAGGCTATGCTTGTTTTTAATAGTAAAATAGTCATTCCTTTTATATATTCTCGTATCAGAAATTTTATTACTTAAGTCACAAATTTAATGACCAACTTTTCAGAAGCTAGCTTATCAGATTAAAATTTTGAGACACCAATCACAAATTTTCAGACTCGATCAAACACCAGTCACAAAATTTCAGACTTGCACTAAGACTCTATATGCCGCATTTTATTAGATGTTCAAAGGGCATATAATAAAAATCACACAAAAAATCTGAATTTTGTGGTTCGATGAAAGTAGTGAGGGCATTTTGTGATCCGTTCATATTGATTTTGTTAGGCCTATGGCTAATTTGTTAAAATTTGTAAACGTTGGCTATTTTTTGAAACGTAAGTTTAAAATTGGCTAAAACTCAAATTGACCCTTTAATTAATTTAATTGGAAGAAGCAACTATTTGTGTTGTTATTTTGAGGTTGTATAAATAGTTGAGATTTAATGATATTATATTAGGATTAGGAAAGTTGAAAAAAAAATATAATGGAAATATTTAAATAGGGAAAACAAATATGGGTAAACACTACCAAACATTAAATATTTAGATAGAATATCGTAGGTTAGGCATGATACTGGGAATAGACGAAAGGAAAGATAATGTTAAAAAAAATTTACTTTCTCTCCTTAGCCTCCAACATAATAGAGAAATATTTTTTTTGTAATTTAAAATGAAATATTTCAAACAAAAATAATAGAAATAAATCACTAATTTTTTGGATTTATAATAAAATACTAAAAAATAAATGTTGTTGCTATTTATTCAAAGAGTAATTTTTATCAATTTAAAATAAATTTAAAATAACTGAGGGATCTTTTTGGAGTCTTTATATGGAACTTTAACAAAAGGGGTGTCACAGACAGTTTACATAAATAAGAGAGAGATCCACACTAACAATATTAAAATATATAACCTTGACAAATAATTTTAATATCAAGATCTAAAGAATATAGATATTTAATTTTCTCTTAAATTTTTTTTGTTTAATAACTCATTTGGTCCTTGAATTCTTATTCGGATGACAGTCTGATCCCTATTCTTTTTTTATTAATTGTAATAGTCCTTGAACTTTTTATTTGTTGCTGCACCGATAAAATTAGAATATCTCGTTTGGTTTTTAACGAAATGTGCACGTGAATTGCATACACATACGGAAATGTCTTAAACACTCTTGAATTAAACATACAACCCTAGTTTTCTTTATCCTAATCTTTTTTTTCTTACTTGACCAAAGGCATCGGTCGGGGTCGGGGAGCACCAGGGTTCGCGAAGGGAAAGAAGGTTCGGAGGGGGTCGGGGAGCAGCGGAGGTTGCATCGGGGCGGAGTCGGGGCTCGGAGGGCGTCGGGGGTCGGGGAGCATCGGGGTTTCCAACGGGGGCTGGGGTTCGTCGGGGCTCGGGGCTCGGAGGGCGTCGGGGGTCGAAGTGGGTCAGAGGGCATCGGGATCGAGGGTCGGGGAGCACCGGGGTTTGCGACGGGGGCGGGGGTTCGGAGGGGGTCGGGGAGCGGCGGGGGTTGCGTCGGGGACGAAGGGGGTCGGGGCTCGGAGGGCGTCGGGGGTCTGAGTGGTCTGGGAGCACCGCACCAGGAGTCGGGTCAGGGGCGGAGAGGGTTGTGTCGTGGGAGCGTCATAAAGGGGTCGTTGCATCGAGGGGGCATCGGGGGGAGGGTTGCCATGTCTGGTGGCATCGCGGAGGATGTCGTCTTGTCACGAAGGGGGTCGCATCAGGTATGAATTCTAGGTTTGTTCTATAATACAAATTTTGGGTTTGCTCATGAAGAAAAAAAAGGTTCTCAAAACCAAAAGGTCAAATCCTCATATGAGTTTTGTTATTGTATTTCTTGGGTCACTAAACCAAATTCCACATAATGGTGATTCTTGAAGGTGGAAATTATTTGTATTTTTTGTTTTTGAATTGGCTGAAACAATAAAAAAATTTCATTATCGCACCACAAATATGGCTTCTGGTGATTCTTGAGGGTGGAAATGATTGTAAAATGGTGTTTTTGAGTGTTTGTACAAGGTCGATTACATGTTGGGAGCTGTGTACTTGCACCCACAAATATGGCTTCTGGTGATTCTTGAGGGTAGAAATGATTGTAAAATGGTGTTTTTGAGTATTTGTACAAGGTCGATTACATGGTGGGAGCTGTGTACTTGCAGAATATTACCGATTTGTTAAAAATTATTATCTGGAAATTGTGTACCTGTGTGTTATTTACTTAATGATTTAATGAAATATCAATTTTGAAAGGGCATTTTAGGTATTTTGATTTAAAACGTGAATTATGTGCAAGTCATGTGAATAAACAAACAGATTTTTCGAAATTTAACGGTATAGCAACAAATAAAAAGTTCAAGGACTATTATAGATAATAAAAAAAAAAAGAATAAGGATCAAACTGTAACCCGAGTAAAAGTTCAGAGACCAAATGTGCTATTAACCCTTTTTTTTTGGATTTTGAAATTTTCTAATATAAATATTGTTAAAATCATTAAAAAATAATTACCCACACTAACTAAGGACAAAACAATAATTTTAACTTCTCATCAACCCCAAAGGCCAAAGCACTTAAAAAATGCAAATTCTAGGCATTTTTCGTCAAATATTTGACGAAAGTGGCAATTTGATAAAAATTCATAAATATAAAGGAACGGACCTAAAGTTTCAAAATTTAAAAGCATAGTGAAACTGATCGCAAAATTCAAGAGGCAAACGTCAAATTAATCCATTATGTTAATTAAGATAAATTTTATAACTCTGATATAAATTAAAAAAAATTATCTTAATCCTAAGAAAATATATTTTTTGACTTTCACTGAAAACAATATAAGGCAACTTTATATTCTTCACAAATCCGTATAATGAGATATTATAGTGAATACTCAACTTTTAAACTTAATTCAAGTAAATACCGAATGTTTTGAAAAATACATTCAAATACTCAAATGATTTAATTACTTACAAAATGATGATTGGTGGTAACTAACTTAATTACCGAAAACATGTGCAAGTAATTAATGAATTAGGTAATTACTCAATTACTTGGAAATTATGGATAATTACTTCTATTATTTTATAATTTTTGAGTATTTTCCTACTTCACCCACATATATATATATATATATATATATATATAGTGAATACTCAATTTTAATTAACACCTAATTTAAATATATATATATATATACTCAGTTTTTTGAAAAATATAACAAAATACCCAAGTGATTCAATTACTTACATAATGATTATTGGTGGTAATTAATTTAGTTACTAAAAATATGTGTAAGTAATTAACAAAATTATTAGGTACTCAATTACTTAAAAAATTTGAGAATTTATTTTTATTATCGTGTAAGCTTGACTATTTCTCTACTTTACCATATATATATATGAGCTCTACACTTCACTGAACTAAGTTCTACTAATTTGCTCATACAACATAGAAACTAAGCCAAGCTAGAAAATTATAAGCTATGTTGATTAACACTGATATTAGTGCAATGTGGTCTACCTTATGGAGTGAATTAGCCAATATTACAAAAAACAAAAACACTCTCATTGATCCATCAAACATTCTCCTCGCCCTCTCTCTCGGCGGAGCCCTCGCGGCGCTGTCGTGGGCCCGGCGTCGCTCCGCCGCTCACCCTCCTCTCCCGCCCGGCCCCCGGGGCCTGCCCCTCGTCGGATACCTTCCCTTCCTCGGCACTGAGCTGCACCACAAGTTCATGGAGCTCGCCCGCGTCTACGGCCCCATCTTCAAGTTCCGGCTGGGAAACAAGCTCTGCATGGTGATCTCCTCGCCGGCATTGGTCAAGGAAGTGCTCCGTGACAAGGACGCTGTGTTTGCCAACCACGCCTCCAGCGTGGCCAGCGACATCATCACCTTAGGCCGCCACGACATCGCCTTCACCCCCAACAACTCCGAGTGGAAGAGGCTGAGGAAGGTATTCGTCCGGGATATGGTAAACAACGCAACCCTAAACAACTTGTACGGAATCCGGAAAGAAGAGGTCGGTGAGGCCGTGCGGTTCGTGAAGGACAAGATCGGCAGACCGGTAGACATCGGAAACCTGGTGTTCATGACAACGATGAACTCGGTGATAAGCATGGCTTGCAGCAGAGGAGGATTGGTGGTGGCAGGCGAGGCCGGGGGCCTGAAGGAGGCCACGGCGGAGGTGATGAGGCTGCTGGGGAAGCCGAACGTGGCTGATGTGTTTCCGGCGTTGGCGTGGCTGGATTTGCAAGGGATAGAGAGGGACATGAAGAGGGTGGTCAAGACGATTTATGGGATATTCGATTCCGCAATCGAAGACCGCAGGAATAGAATGGTCACCGCCGGAGCTTCTCCTGTCACTGATGAGGGAAGAGAAGTGAGGAAAGATTTTTTGCAGTTTCTTCTGGAGCTTAATATGGGTAACAGTGATGATGATAAAACAGAAATTAGTGACGACGAAGTCAAAACCATAATCATGGTAAGTGTGAGTTGATGATGCGATTATAGTATATATGGGAATTAAATAAAATTATAGATTTCTATGCTTTACTTTATGTTTTTAAGCTCATTATCGTTCTTTCAGGTCACTTTTGTATTCCAAGGCTACTGATGTTTTTAGATTTATATGGTTTTGGATTTTTGTGACTGGCTTATTATCTATCATGCATCTTTTGTTGTTGTATCCTCCAATAATCAACAACTTTTTGGAAGACAAGTTACATATTGCATTCAAATTAAATACTTAGACTACAATTATGTTAACATTAATTTTAGGTTAAATAGAAGAAAAAAATTCAACACTTTGTTTTGACTAGTCTTCTAAAAATTCTGAACATAGTCATTTTTCAAAATGAATCGTTGATAATGACTATTTATTTGCGATTTAATATTTTTGTTTGACAGGACACGGTCATTGGCGGAACGGACACGACAACCTCCACGGTGGAATGGACCATAGCAGAGCTTCTGAAGCATCCAAATGCAATGAACAAAGTTCAACAAGAACTAACCAAAGTTGTTGGGTTAAACAACAAAGTAGAAGAGTCTCATTTGCCCGAATTAACCTATTTGAATGCAGTGATCATGGAGACGCTTCGTTTACACCCTCCTCTGCCTTTCCTCATACCCCGTTATCCGAGCCAGTCCACCACCATAGGTGGCTACGAAATTCCCAAAGGCACACAAATTTTTGTCAATATTTGGGCTATACACAGAGACCCTAGCGTTTGGGACAACCCTTTGGAATTTGCACCCGAGAGGTTCTTGGTTAACAGCGGTCCTAGTAGCGGCCAGAAGTTTAATTTGAACTCAGGGAACGGGGAATTCAACTATCTCCCATTTGGATCGGGGCGAAGAGTGTGCCCGGGGATTCCCCTTGCGGACAGGCTGGTGGCGTACTTGGTAGCGACGCTCTTGCATTTGTTCGAGTGGAAAGTTCCGCATGGAACCGAGCTCGAATTTTCGGACAGATATGGGATCGCAATAAAGAAACGGGTGCCTGTCGTTGCCGTGCCGACTCCGAGGTCATCTCATACGGAGCTTTACAATCTGGCTTGAGCTATGAAAAATAGTAATGTGGCCAAATTGGCTTGTCATTTGGCCTGTACACTGTTTGGTATTCCCCACCGCGCCCCCCCCCCCCGCCCCCCCCTTGCATGAGCAGAATAAATTCGAATCGAAGCTCTCTAAATACAACGCAATAATGGGATCTATCTAGTGAGTCCCAACATGTCCCATTATGAATAAATTGTACAACGCGACGTTTGTGTACAATGTGTTTCAGTGTCCTTACAGTACTAAATGTAGCGATATATATGATGAATAAATTGTACTTTCCATAGTAATTGAATGAATCTTCAATATTTTTAGAATGTAACTTTTTGCTATATTTCTGGAAGCTTTGTTTTGGCAGGAAACCTAAACTTAAAAGTATATTAATTTCTGCCTTAATTATTTGAATCAAATATAAATTACTTTTTTCTATATTTTAATTTATTTCAACTAAGTTATTGATTTATTAGCTTGTGCTTTATAATATAGGAAATTTTAATAAAGAAAATGATTTTAAAAAATAGCCATAGTTTTAAAGAATTTAAAAATTAGCCATTTTAGAAATTTCTTACACGTGTCATAAATTTTCTTATAGCAACTTTTTATATATAATTTTGTTATTGTCAGAAATTTCTTACATGTGTTACTGTTATTTTTTTAATTTTTTGAAACTGTGCATATTTTTTAAAAATACACAGTACAAAATGACTATATGACTTGCTTATTCACGGATCTTTTTTCTTTTTTTCCTTATAATGATTCAACCATTTTAAGAAGACACTTCTACAAAATTGGTCTATGCTTGAGAATTATAGAGCTTATTCATGGATTTTCCTTTTGAAATTATTTTATTACTTTCAATACCATTACTTCAATTAAATTAAAATTTAGTCCCACTTAATATTAAATTAAATTTTTATTTAATTACTTCGATTTAGCTTAAGTTAAATTTTAGCTTCGATTTTTGTTCAATTAAACTGACCATCTTATTTAAATTAAAAATATGATTTTTTGAAATTGAACAAATTTACTTAATCGAAACAGAACTTTGTATATAACTATCAACTATATACTACAGTCTAATCAATGCAGTAAACAACACATTTTTTATCTTAGACATATTAAAATTCTTATATTTTAAATTTCAAATTTCTCTGTAAGATAACATTTATTTTCTTTTTAAAACTTTTGTCCTTTATGATCTACCAGTATCCCAACTACTAATTATTATTAAATCAAGAACGTACAAAGAATCGAGATTATATATACCATTTTATTAAAGGGCCAGTCAAACAATTAGCCATTTTAAAGATAAAATTTGAAGGATTTAGTCATAATTTTACGAAATTAAGGATTTAGTCATAACATGTAACATTTTATGTTACATATAACATATATACGTGTAAAAAATATAACACATGTAACATTATATGTAATGTTACATTTTTACAGGTATATATGTAACATGTAACATATAATATTACATGTTATAGCTAAATCCTTAATTTCGATATTTTATGGCTAAATCCTAAAAAATTACCAAAAACTTTGGTTAAATGCCTAAAAAATTCTTTATTAAAAGTGTATTAGACTTGGATATCTTACTTTTATTTAATTAAAGGATATATTTTAAAAGAATAATTATGGCATTATCATATATATATATATATATGTATATTAATACCATGGTATTTTAAAAGGTAAACAGTAATATATTAAATAAAATTTATAAAATTATAAAAATATAATTTTGAAATGAAAATATTCAAGTTTAATTTTGCTAAAATTTATGCTAAATTTAGTATAAAATTGAAGAGTCTTTCTTATTAAACTCAAATACTATACTTTAGCAACAGCATGGTTTAAGAGCATGCATTGGACATGATTTTAAAATGTTTACGATGTTTTCATGCTTAAGTTGTTTCTTAAACTTTTTTTTTTAAATAAGATTTTTATCGTTTTTCCTATCTTGTTGTTTTACATGTTTCCTATTTCTTGTCGTTTTTTCACTTTAAAGTGGTTTTTATTAAGAACATGCATTGAATATGATTTTATATCCGATTGTTTTCAAAATGATTGTCGTTTTTTCACTCTGAAGTCGTTTATATTATTTATTGTCGTTTGTAGTAATTAATATTGTTGTCCTATTTCTAGTCGTATTTTACTTCTGATGTCGTTTTTTGGGGTTCCCGTCATTTAAAAAAAAATGTTAATCTTTTTTCTTTTGTCATTTTCTATTATCTTAGTTTTCATTTAGCTGTCGTTTATCTATCTCTGACACACTCTATCGTCGTTTTTCAATTTAGTGTCGTATTTACTTTCTGTCGTTTTTATAGTTTTACGTCGTTTTTCTGTTTACTGTTGTTTTTCACAATAACTTGCCGTTTTATTAAAAGCAGCTACTTATACTCACTTGTCTTTGTTTCTCTTTGTATTTTACTGCCTACTTATATCGACCTAAATTAAACATACAACCAACCAATTAAAACAGAAACTTCAATAATAAAAAAAACACATGTTCATTTTAATTTGGCCTTTTTCATTACATTGATCGATCACGCACAATATGAATTATTTCTCGTTCATACTACTTGAAGACCGTTATTTGATATTTTGATTACTTAAGCGAGCCTTTTTTTTCCACCAATAAAATAATTTTCTTAATAGAGAAGCTTACATATTCTTGAATTGTGCCCACACCGTGTTGGAATTGTAGATGATTTTTTTTTTTTTTTTGTTAATGATAGATTTTAGAGATAGGAATGTATCTCAATAAAGTTGACACACGCCTAGAGTGAAGCCAGCTTCTCAACTAAGTTGATCCTCCTACTTTTTTCCCACTACTTCCAAACCCAATATTATTAAAATAAAGAAAATAATACAATAGTTCAAAATAAACAACCCCAAAGGGCAAAAAAAAATATTAAAATTCGAAAAACGCAAAGGAAAATAAAATAAACTCCATATGTCTTCCAAAGAATAGAGCATAAACTCACATCTTGTAAGAATGCCAAGCAGCCGGGAGACTTATAGATGATCTTAGATACATAAAAGTGCGATGGATTTTTTTTTTTTAATCAGATACACAACTACAACTTGTATTGGATTAAATATGTTTATTGTATTATATAATATTATATTTTAACACAACAAACACTATATTTTATTCTAATTTATTCTTGGTTATACATAACAGAATGATTTGTACAGTTATGGTGTGAAAAATGAGCTATATGAGGCTATGAGAGTGGAGATAGTATTGCACCAAAAAAAAAAAAAAAAAAAAAAAAAAAGTGGAGATAGTAGAAAAAAGCAATTGTGAGTTTTAAAAAATTGAATAGTCTTATCGTGATGTGTGAAGACTAAAATATGCACCAAGAGAAAGAGGGGGAATAGAAATTGTGGTGTAACTGAGTATTAGGTTGATGAAAGATTTGAAAGTATTTGATCAGTTTTTAATCTATAGTAAAAAAAATGCATATATATTATTTACAATGGACGTAATCATTCTGTCAAACTACTTAAATTTTCGTGTCTTCTCTATTTTATTATTTGTGTTTCTGTTAGTGTCTGTCACATAAATATTATAATGGAACATCTATGGACTCATCACGTGAATCCCATCATTCCTTTGTATACTATTAGATAGCTTAAATTCAGATTTATTCAGCTCATGCATTTGGAAAATACCAAACAGTGTACAATAAAAAAAAATGGCCAAATGACAAGCCAATCTGGCCACATTACTGTTTTTCATAGCTCAAGCCAGATTGTAAAGCTCCGGATCAGATGACCTCGGAGTCGGCACGGCAAAGACAGGCACCCGTTTCTTTATCGCAATCCCAAATTTATTCGAAAATTCGAGCTCGGTTCCATGAGGAACTTTCCACTCGAACAAGTGCAAGAGCGTTGCTATCAAGTACGCCACCAGCCTGTCCGCAAGGGGAATCCCCGATCCAAATGGGAGATAGTTGAATTCGCCGTTCCCCGAGTTCAAATTAAACTTGTGGCCGCCACTAGGATCGCTGTTAACTAAGAATCTCTCGGGTGTAAATTCCAAAGGGTTCTCTCAAACGCTATGGTCTCTGTGTATAGCCCAAATGTTGACAAAAATTTTGGTTCCTTTGGGTATTTCGTAGCCCCCTATGATGGTGGACTGGCTCGGATAACGGGGTATAAGGAAGGGCGCCGGAGGGTGTAAGCGAAGCGCTTCTTGATCACTGCATTCAAATAGGTTAATTTGGGCAAATGAGAATCTTCTGCATTGTTGTTTAACCCAACAACTTTGGTTAGTTCTTGTTGAACTTTGTTCAATGTATTTGGATGCTTTAGAAGCTCTGCTATTGTCCATTCCACCGTGGAGGTTGTCGTTTCCGTTCAGCAAATGACCGCGTCCTGTCAGAAAAAAAATATTGAATCGTAAATAAATAATCATTTTCAACGATTCATTTTGAAAAATGACTGTGTTCATAATTTTTAGAATAATAGTCAAAGCAAAGTGCTTAATTTGCTTTTTTTTTTTTTCTAATTAACCTAAAATATTAAAATAATTGTAGTTTAAGTATTTAATTTGTATGCAACATGTAACTTGTCTTTCAAAAAAGTTGTTGAATATTGGAGAATACAACAAAGCCTCCCGCCGTGGCATCCGAGGAAGCCTCTTGCCGTCACACCCAAGAGGCTTGGCCGATTTTTCCCAACAGCTGATGATGTCACCGGCCACGCTAGAGGCGTGGTTGGCAAACACGGCGTCCTTGTCACGGAGCACTTCCTTGACCAATGTCGGCGAGGAGACGACCACGCAAAGCTTGTTTCCCAGCCGGAACTTGAAGATGGGGCCGTAGACGTGGGCGAGCTCCATGAACTTGTGGTGCAGCTCGGTGCGAGGAAGGGAAGGTATCCGACGAGTGGCAGGCCTCGGGGGCCGGGCAGGAGAGGAGGGCGAGAGGCGGAGCGACGCCGGGCCCCCGACAGCACGGCAAGGGCTCCGCCCAGAGAGAGGGCGAGGAGGATGTTTGAGTGATCAATGAGAGTGTTTTTGTTTTTTGTGATGTCTGTTAATTCACTCCATATTGTAGACCACATTGCACTAATATCACTATTCATCAACATAGCTAGCTTGGCTAAGTTCGTATGTTATATGAGAAAATTATTAGAATAAGCTGAGTGAAGAGTAGTTTTTGATTTATAGAGCTGATATATATAAGGATTTTTAGCAGCTTCTGGCAATTTATGGTGGTTTTTAAATAGTAACTAATATACTAATCCCTTGTTTAACCATTAAAATGTCTATCATTTAGATAGTTGTTGATTTTGTCTTCTTTTTTTTTCAATTTTAAAGTGATTCATATAGTTAAAATCTATCTCTAAAATAATCATTAAAATTTAAGCATTAATCTTTGATTAAGAAATTAAACTCCATTTAAATAAGTATAAATTTTAAACAAGGAGTAACTCTTATTGAATTTGATTTGAACGGGAATTCTCAATTTGAATTCAAATTGAATTCGAAGTTCGGTAAAGGTTTTTTTTCTTTTTTTTTTTTGGAAGTGTCAATATATAATAGCTTGAAAATACATATAAAAAGATAATTTTCTTTCACACTTTAGCGCACTGCATTTTTTTTCCATATTATCGATTAATTTCTTAAATTTAACACTAAAACTGCATTAATCAATCAGAGGTGTAAATTTTGTTTTTCTTTTTTACCTCCGATAGAATGTAATTTTCGTGTTAAATTTAAGAAATATATCAATAATATTTAAATAATGGATATAATATGCTAATGTGTAAAAATATATTTTTACATATTTTTTAAGTTATTATAAGTTGTACACCATGCATAATATACAAAATGTGTTCAACATGAAAGAAGTTTCTTTTCTTATTTTCCCTGATTTCTAAGATGATGCAATTTGTGAACGTATCAAAACACGCTACGGCAGAATTCTTCTCTTTCTCTCTCTATTATTTAGCGGCCAGAGTTTGGTGTCATTTTAGGCTGTCGGATTCTCGTCTAATAAATATAGCCTCGGGTATTGGTGCTGACGTTTTGGAGGCATGTATTATTAGACCAGAATGATTGTCTTTAGAGTTGCTGATAATCTTTTGGAGGCATGAATTCTATGGACAATTTTGGTATTATGGATTGCTTGGGAGTAAAGAGTCGTTTCCTAAATCAGACAGTATCATCAGGGAAGTAATATGAAATTTTCCTCCACTGGTTGGTTAAAATGTCACATTGATGGCTCAGATTTTGGCGCCGCTGCTTCTTCTGACACATTCACGCCCACAATTGCGCCGCCGTGCAAGACGCCCTCTGGCATCGTCGTCTCCAGCTTGAGTGCTTCTCCAGGAACACGAGATGGAAGATGGCAGGGAAAGCTCGGACAGTCCAAGGGCCAGGAGGAACTTACAATGGCTGGAGGTAGATCTGTGGAGGGAATTGGTTAAGGGTTTGAAATAAGAAAAGAAAGAGCTCTTTCTTTTTTTTTTTTTTTTTTCAGCTCTATCATTCAATTAAAAAAATGAAAAAGAAAATGTTGCATAAGCTAAGGAGCATGTTATTTGTCATGCACTCTCATTTAAGTCCAATAAAAAGTCTCAGTATTGTTCCCATCAGTCTATTTTTTAGACTATTTCCCAATTGAGAGATACCGTTTTATAACCTATCAAAATCTTTTCTATTAGTTAAAATGTTGAGGATTAAATATCGTCCAAAATAATAATTTTCGCTTGAAAATGACATGGCATGGGAAAACGAGAGAAAATAATGAAAACGACATAAAAGTTGAAAACGACAGGATAACATAAACGACAATAAATTATGTAACGGCAGGAAATTATGAGAAACTAAAATGTCGAAGAAATTATGAGAAATTATGTAACTGCATGACATTGTCGAAGAAAACGACTAGAAATGATGAAAAGGACATAAATGTAATAAAAACGACAAGAAACAGTAGGTGAAGCAAATATAAAAACGACAATATAATACAGAACAACAAAATAGTTTACTAGAGGAATTTAGGAAAAGACATAAAAGAGAACGACATGGAATGAAACAACGAAAGTAATTCAGAATAACGACCGGAAATGTTAAATACGACAGTAAAGAAGACAAACGACTAGAATTAGAAAACGACAGGATTATAGAAACGACAGTAAATTAGGTAAGGACAGGAAATTACGGAACGACAGTATATTAAAAAAGAATGTTATGTCCTAAACAACACTCTTTTGCAAAAATAAAAATAAAAACGGCACACATAATTTTGGAAAACGACGTGCTTAGTTTGATTTACAGTAATTTCAACCCTGAATCCCTCTTGTCCTAATTTTTAAAAACAAAAGATTAGAAAAGACTGCGAACATAATAAATAAACGTGGAATCAATTAAAATGTAATTCCCAATTATTTTTAAAAAGTAATAAATAACTTAAAATAACTTGGTAGTAAAATTCAATAATATAAGAAAATTTTGAAAGGTCAAAGCTAAATAATGTATATATCAAATGCACATTCTACAATTTTCTTACCGTCGACTAAATCAGGAAAAAAAGAGTATTTTGCATTGGTGCCCCCTGAACTTTACGGGTTATGATAATATGCCCTCTAACCATTTATTTTTGACATTTTGCATCATAACTTCGAAATTTTTTGTAAATCACTACAAATTGATAATTTGAACGAAATTTGACATGTGCGTATTACGTGATTCATTACCAAAGTCATTTGTGTCTTTTTTCTATTCATCTTCATCATTTTTTTATCCTTAACAATCGGCTTCCCCTTATCTACACGAAGCCCAATCCTCAATCCTGGTGCACCACCCAAATCCGCAACAAAACTCAACCTTGCTCAGCCCGTTCATCGCAAATCTCAGCCAGGCCAGAAACCTAATCCTCAACGACCCAACTTCGTTCCGCGATACCTAAACAAGCCACAATCCTTAAACCCAGACGAGGGAAATGTCGCGGCAGCAAGGAGGATGACGTCGATGAGGTCAGAGGAGAAGGACTTGATCTGATCGACTTGTTTTAGCGCGGCAGACTTGAGGAGATTAGCCTTTTTGGAGGCCTCGGCGGCGAGCTCTCGAGAGCGCTTGGCCGTCTCGGAGACGAGGTCGGAGAGCTTCGCGGACGCCGTTATGGAGCTGGCCAGCGTCTGAGACAAAAATATCCTTTAAAAAAACCACTAATTCGAAATAGTCCTCCAGTTTTTCAAATTGGTCTAAAAATATCCTTTTGCGTTGACTAAATCCTAATTTTTTTCAAAATGACAAAACTACCCTTTAAAAAAGCCACTAATTCAACCTCCAAAATTTTAAAAAAGTTTATTTATACCCCAATATAATTTTAAAAAAATATTTAAAAAATAAAAGTAAAATATTTGGTATAATTGTAATTTTTATAAATACTAGAGGTTTAATTAATGATTGTTATAAATGGTAGTTTTGTCATTTAGAAAAATTTTAAGTTTTAGTCAACGCAAAAAGGATAGTTTTAGACCGATTTGAAAAACTAAAGGACCTTTCATAATTACTAAAAACAGAGGGATATAATTGGATTTTCGGTAAACCTCATGGACTATTTAGAATTTTTCCAATTAAGAAAATGACTATTTTCTTAAATAATAAAAATATTGACTATTTTCTTATAACATCATTAAAAAAATACTATTTACTAAATTATCTCTTAAAAAAATTAAGAGGTGTTAGAAGAGGAGGACAAGCCATGCAAATTGATCCACCCGTAAAATATATACACATAGCTGTCCTTTAACTTTAGATTTTCTTATTAATCTAAAACCTTTCACTTTGAGTTTGAATATGCGAACTTCATATTCGAGTTCTAAAACCTTTCTTATTGAGTTTTTTTTTTTTTCTTTTTTCATACTAATTGATAAAAGAAGAATGAAGAAAGGAAGATATAATAGAAAGGTAATAGAGGAAAATTATAATTTATACTTGTTTCAAAGAAATTATAAGGCAAAAAATTGTGAGTGCATGTGTGTATAAAATTTAGTTTTCCAGCCCAAACAAAGCTTCGTGAAAAACAGCAAAAGAAAAAAAAAAGTAATAAATATTGAAGATTTCCTACCAATTTGTAATTGCAGCACTAAGAATGATAATATGAGCAAGCTGTCACGGGCTTAATTCTTTAAGTAAGTAACTGTGTGGCCTTAGCACTATCTCAATGCTAAGTCAGCCTAACTCACTCGAACTCTTACAAGACGAAGAAAGAAGGCTCAGTAAGAGAACTTGTATTATATAAGTACACTTTACAACCCTTAGAGCTTGGGAGTATCTTGGAGGATGTTGAAGGATTGCAAATGAGGGGCATTCCCCTATTTATAGGCCAAAGTCCATCTTTTGAATATTATGGAATAATACGGAAATAAAACTAGCCTAGAATACTCTAGTATTCTCCTAAACTATTCTTACAAAGTAAAGAAAGTTCTACAGAAGTCTACAATACAATAGTATTATAAGTAATGTCCCTAATGTTCTAGAAACTTCTTGAGTACTCTCAAATGTTCTAGAGACTTCTAGAGTCTTCCAGAGGCTTTTCAACAATTCTAGTCAATTCTAGAACTTTCTCGATAATTCTAGAATCTTGTAGAAAGTTATGGAACCTTCTAGAACCATTATATTTCTTCATCACTCTAGGATCTTCTAGACTATTCTAATTTGATGTCAAAACTTCAAGAATAATCTAGAGTAATCTAGAGGCTTCAACGAATGTCTTGCGATAAATTTAGGAAAAATATCGCGGGACGTGACAAAGCGCTCTATAGTTCTTTCATTATTCCTGATCAACTTAGGGGATATGTGATCATTTCTCTAGTTATGCTTTTAAAGTATACAAAATATATTTAACTTATTATTAAAACTTGATTAATCTATAATGTTTGACGAGTCATTATATATAAGAGAAGAAAGACAAATAATTACTTTGAAGTACAATTTATTCATCATCACTACATTTGGTACTCCCAATCACATTGCACATTATGCGTCACATAAATATCATTAATAGGACATGTACTGTAGGGACTAATCATATGGATCTCATTATTGCATATTATATGCTACTATAGAGAGAACTTAAAAAATCAAATTTATTCAGCTGATGGAGGTAAATATAGCCAATTGACAAGCCAATTTGGTCACATTTTTATTAGTCATAGTTCAAGCCAAGTTGTAAAGCTCCGGATCAGATGACCTAGATGACGGCACAGCAACGAGAGGCACCCGTTTCATTGCTACGATCCCGAATTTATCCGAAAATTCGAGCTCAGTTCCATGAGGAAGCTTCCAGTCGAACAAATGCAAGAACGTGGCTACCATGTAGGGCACCAGCTTATTCGCCAGAGGAATCCCCGGGCACGCTCTTCGCCCCGATCCAAATGGAAGATAGTTGAACTCGCCGCTGCCCGAGTTCAAATTAAACTTCTGGTCGCTGCTAGGATCACTGTTAACCAAGAACCTCTCGGGTGTAAATTCCAAAGGGTTGTCCCAAACGCTAGGGTCTCTTTGTAAACCCCAAATGTTGACAAAAATTTTAGTTCCTTGGGGTATTTTGTAGCCACCTATGGTGGTAGATTGGCTCGGTGAACGGGGTATAAGTAAGGGTACCGAAGGGTGTAAGCGAAGTGTCTCCTTAATCACAGCATTCAAATATGTCAATTTGAGCAAATGAGACTCTTCTACTTCGTTGTTTAACCCAACAACTTTTGTTAGTTCTTGTTCAACTTTGCTCAATTTCTCTGGGTGCTTCAGAAGCCGTGTCATTGTCCATTCTGCCGTGGATGCCATGGTTTCCGTTCCACCAACGATCGCGTCCTGTCAAACAAAAAATATTATATCGTAAAATAAATAGTCCTTTTTAATGAATTCATTAAAAAAAAAAAAAAGAAAGAAAATTCTTTTATAAGAACATTTTAAGGTGGGAACATGGTTCTTTGAAAGTAAATCAGACTGCAAAAAAATATTCTCATGACATCTTACTCTTTTAAAAAATGACCATGTTGATCATAATTTAATACGAATAGTCAAAACATAATATAAAATTGGCTATTTTTCTAATCAACCGAAAATCAACCTGAAAAACGAGAGACAACTAAAACATCAAAATAATGATAAAGAAGAATTTTATTTAATGCCCATACTAAAAAATTGTTTGGTGATAGAGCATGAGAATATACTATATCATCATCTTCAAATAAATAAATATATAAAAACAAAACAAAACAAAATGAAAAAGTCATCAATTCATAGGTATGAAAATTTGGAATAAATAGTACCGGGTAATTATTTACCCGGTAGAATTTTCGGGTATTACCCGGATAACAAATCCGGGTATATATCCGGAATTACCCAGAACGAAAAACAAAAATATATGTGGAATATGTTTTGCCCGGATTTACCCGGATATGCTTATGCCACATAACATTTTTTAGTCATGCCCATTTTTTAGTCCACATTGATTGGTCCACGTGTTTGTGTGCAGGGGTGTGCAGAGATGTGCAGTGGTGGGTTGTGTGTATGCAGTGGGCCAGTGGCTGTAGAGATGTGCAGTGGTGTGCAGAGATATGCAGTGGTGGGCTGTGTGTGTGCAGTGATTACCCGGGGATTTTCGGGTAATTACCCGGTTTTACCCGGCATTTTAATTCTATTATTTCCGGGTCAATACCCGGAAAAGTGTACCGGGTAATTATCCGAAAATTACCGGGTAATTATTCCATGGAATGAATTGGAATTTCAAATTTTCTTGCCTAAATTCATACGTACCAAGACTAAGGCTTTGATTTCATCGTCGCTAATTACTGTTGCACCACCATCACCGTTGTCAACATTAATTAGTTCCAAAAGAAACTGCAAAAAATCTTTCCTCACTTCTTTTCCTTCATCAGTACCAGGAGAAACTCCGGCAGTGACCATTTTATTCCGGCGGTCTTCGATTGCAGAATCCAATACCCCATAAATCATCTTCAACACACTTTTCACGTCCCTTTCTATCCCTTGCAAATCCAGCCGCTCCAGCACCGGAAACACGTCGGACACGTTCGGCTTCACAAGCAGCCTCATCAGCTCATTCGTGGCCTCATTCAGCCCCAAGGTCTTGCCCGCCGCCACCGATCCTCCTACACCGCACATGCTCAACACTGAATTCATTGCGGTCAACGACACCAGGCTTCCAATGTCCACCGGGCTGCCGATCTTGTTCTTCACGAACCGCACGGCCTCGCCGACCTCCTCTTTCCTGAGTCCGTACAATTTCTCTAGGGCTGCGTTGTTTATCATATCCCGGACGAATATCTTCCTGAGCTTCTTCCACTCGGGGGTATGGAAGGCGACGTCGTGGCCGCGGCCGTAGCTGGCAATGTTACGGGCCACGGGGAAGTCGTGGTTGGCAAACACGGCGTCATAGTCACGGACCACTTCCTTGACCAGCTCCGGCGAGGAGATCACCACGCAGAGCTTGTTTCCCAGCCGGAACTTGAAGATTGGACCGTAGACGCGGGCGAGCTCGGTGAACTTGTGGTGCAGCTCGGTGCCGAGGAAGGGAAGGTATCCGACGAGGGGCAGGCCTCGGGGGCCGGGCGGGAGAGTAGGGTGAGCGGCTGAGCGACGCCGGGCCCACCACAGCGCGGCGAGGGCTCCACCGAGAGAGAGGGCGAGGAGGATGTTTGATGGATCAGTGAGAGTGTCTTTGTTTTTTGTAATGTTTGTTAATTCACTCCATATTGTAGACCACATTGCACTAATATTAGTGTTGATCAACATAGCTAATAATTTACTAGCTTGGCCTAGTTTCTATTGGATGAGCAAATTATTAACACTTAGCTGAGTGAAGTATAGAGCTGATATATACGGATTTATGAGGATGATTGATTATGTTGGACGTGGCCCACTTTTGGGTGGACAACCCACTGATGTAGTGATGTTACCCACATAGATAGTGTACACAGTTAAAGTGGCTTGCTAGTGGGCTTATTATATATATATATATATATATATATATATATATATATATTATTAAGTAAATGACATGTTTTTAACTTTAATTTTAAGGAATTAACCTGAGTTTGTTATAATTAAGTTATTAGCTTTTAGACAATATATATTGACTTTTTTGCCTTTTGATACATGAGGTTGGAAGAAAATTGATGAGGGATAAAAATGAGATTTCATAGGGATTTGAGGCTAATAACTTAATATTTGAATTCTTAGGCCATTTTCTTAAAACATAGACTTTCAAGTGACTATTTAACAAATGAGCCCATATATATATATATATATATATATATATATATATATATATTATTTTAAAGGAAAATTACATATACAAATCACTCTCTATAAAATATTACATTATATAAGTGGTAATTGAGGAATATTATTGTAACACCCACATATCTAATCACATACTTCACGTCATAATCTACATAATTAAATAAAGGAAAATTTTAGTAAGTAGCCCATTTTGTACATCATATTAAAAAAATGTCCACAACTTTTTAAAATTAGGTAAAAGACCCGTTCGTGGTAAGTTGACAAAATACTATAGTAAGCGGATGAAATACCAGCCATTTTTAGCTTGAGTTTTGTCTACTTACCATGGTAAATAATCGGTATACCCCTAAAAAAACTTTGAGTAAACCGATAAATTACCATGGTAAGCAGACAAAATTCAAGCTAAAAATAGCTGGTATTTGATCCGCTTACCATAGTATTTTGTCTACTTACCAAGAATGGGCCATTTACCTAATTTTAAAAAGTTGTTGACATTTTTTTAAATACGTTCTAAAATTAGGCCATTTAGCTATAAACCCCTTAAATAAATGAGTACTAATCTCATTCTCAAACTATATTCTAGCTAGAACAACATACTCATAGCACAATACAACTAGTCTTCTCAAAAATTATACTACATATTCTTCTTTTGATGGCATATATGAACATTCTGAAGGCAAACGGTCGGCAATTCAACCAAATCAGTTTTAGGGCTTTATATTGAATTTTATTTTTTTTTTCACCATAAAAAGTAAATCTAAAGAAGTTTCAACTTATCCAGACTAAATTCTCTACTTGAAGGCTTCTAATTGAAGGAAGGATTAAGTCTAGAAAGAAGGGTGGTGCTCCAATGAAATATGCAATATGCAGACTCTCCTCTTCCTCTAAACTCTATCTTCTTCTTCTTCTTTTTTTCGTTGATATGCACAGCCGCACACAGGAAGTAATGGATATATATCCAGATGGTTATGGACTTAGACTAATGAAGGCTTAAGCTTGGGCTTAAGACTTTGGGCATGGGCTTGGATTTTGGGTTGGGCTTTGGGCTTAAATGTTGTGGGCAATTATTTAAAGAATACAAAAGCAAGCCATTAGTTTATACACAACTTTTAAATATACGTATATATGTATTATATATAAAAATAACTATATATTATCTCATTTAATAAATTTAAAGGATCACAAATAATCATATATCTCACCATAATTTAATTAAAGGTCAAAACTGACCAAAGCACATCAATTTTTTGACACAGAATATTCGGCTCTATACTACAAAATACTTAAATTTTGTTAGCTTTCAATTAAATTTACTAACACATGCATATAAATATTAAATATAGATTGTTAGTGTATTTGGTGTTGGCAATTATTTTTGGCAACCTTATCTTTGTTTAAAAGCTAATATTCAGATGATGTATTTTTCAAATATGTTGTCTATCATTATCTGGAGCAAATCCTGGAGCAGTTTCATGAAGAATTGAAGATTTACAAGGTGTACGTCAAGGTATACTAGAAGATGAATCAGAAGGTATACCAGACGTGCAAGTGTACCAGTATTTTTATGGAGGCGATGATATCTCCGTGATTTGAAATATCTTGATATGATTCGAATCAGCATCTTATCCTTGATCTGATATGATTCAAATTTGACCAGATAATCACGCACAATTAATGAAGAATCTAGAAGATAATTAAGTGATTCAAACCTAGGAGATCACTATATAAAGGAAGATTGTTTCCTGATTTTTTCATTCATTCATTCATTCATTCTTTTATTGGGATGTGTGTTTGACTCTCTCTGCTAGGGTTATATTGTAATCATGGGTTTTCTTAAACAGTGAGTTGAGAGTGAGTGATTGCAGAGAGAGAGAGAGAGTCTTAGGTCTCCATTGTTATTGAGGGAGATCATTAGTGAGTGCACTTTGAGAGTACATCATAGAATTGGGTGATAGGAGGCTCGGGAGAGGTTCCTGTGGAAACGAGGGGATCTCGGGCACAAGGGGAGCTTGTGTCGGGTTCACGTAACAGACGTAGGAAAGCGGCGACATAGTAGGAGGGAGTACGACTAGTATAAGACCGGGTGTACACGCCTTGTAATGAACGGTTTTTCACTTAACTGGGCGAGGCCCCGCAGACGTAGGCACATTGCCGAATCGCGTTACCAATTCTGGTGTCTTTTATTTTTCTGCATTTTACTTTCTGTTCGTACTGTTTATTATCTATCTCGTTAATTATTCGTACGGGTGCGCTCGCCTGACGTGGTTCACTCTCGATCTAACCAGTCAGGTGCACCTAACATATTAGTTGTTTTTACATAAATTATTTAAGCAAAATATCTAAATATAACTAACTAAGCATCCTAGTTAGTTTTTATTTTTTTTAGGGTATTAAAATTACATACTTACATATGGAAATTAGGGTAAGTAAAAATACACTTTTAACCCTCATTATATCTAAAGATATATTTAAATTACTTTATAAATATTTTTTACTCCACGTAATCATAGCAAAAAACACAATCCTAAACACTAATAATTCTACAGGGACATTTGATCTCTCGTTTGATAATAACTTAAAAAAAATACTCATCAAACAAATAAACTGATAAAAATATATATGTTTGAAAATTTCACTCTCTTTTGTGAAATATAATTTAAATTCTCAATAAATTGAAGAACAAAAGTTTCAGAAAAAAAAATAATCAAGCTATTTTTATAGAATTGTCAGTGATCTTTCAAACATATATGTTCTTATGTATACGAATATAAATTAAATTTTTGATAAATTGAAGAAAAAAAAGGTTCCAAAAGAAAAGAAAAGAAAAGAAAAAAAAACTGGTCAAGCTATTTTTGTGGAATTATCAGTTATCTTTCAAACATATATATTCTTTTGTACATGAATATAAAAGAAATTCCTAATCAAATATAACAATTAGATTAAAACCTGTCTAACCTTTTATATAAACACAATTAAAATTTATTAGTTTAGTGGAAAATATATATTATGCATGAATTTAATTTAAATTCTCGATAAGCTAATAAAAATGATTACGCAACGAAAAATAAACAGGAGAAAAAAAACAATCAAGCTATTTTGGTATAATTATTAGTTATCTTTAAATCATTTCGTTAATTTTTCTATAGTAATTGAAAAACCGCTTTCCCATTTCATATTTGAATTTTTTAATAATTGAAAAAAATATATATATATTTTAGTATTAAAAAAGTAAACATCATTAATTACCTTATATGTGTAATATTCTACTAAACCTTTCTTATATTTGTAATGTTCTCTTAAAACTCAATTATATCTGTAATTTCTCCTTGAGAAAACTAATAACTTAGTGGTTATGGACCTATTTACCAAACTCTAATACACTACACATAACCACTATAGAAATACTACAGAGGAAAAAAAAATCTCGTCTCCCTTCTCTCTCTCACATTCATAACTTAAGGTACTTTTTGGGTGGTGGAAAATTATGAGTGTTCTCGTAATATCCACACACCGCGAGCGTATTATTGGAGATACCATAGGAGTATGTGATGATCCATAACATGCTTCTGCATTACGCTTCCTCAATCATCAACCGCCTAATCTAAGGTAACATTAGTATCAAAGAGGACTCGGGAGTCCTCGTACACGCTTGCTACGGAAAGAGTGTCAACACTGCTCAACACCGAAGCGATCAAGAGGCCTACCACAGTTGACTTAAGAAGGATTTTTGTACGCGTTTTACTATGCCGAGCAACATTCACAATATATTGAACTAATTATTAAAAAATTATTTTATTTTAAGCTATAATATTGACGAGTGATGTAATTTATCCAAGTTGCCAAGTTGGTATATGTGTCGTATAAACTTTCATTTCTTAACTAAATTACAACGAGTACTTTATTATATGCGCGAGAAGAAAGACACTAATAATTACTTTGAAGTACAATTTATTCATCATCACTCCATTTGGTACTCCCAATCACATTGCACATATGCGTCACATAAATATCACTAATAGGACATGTAGGGACTAATCATATAGATCCCATTATTGCATATTATGTGCTACTACTATAAAGAGAACTTAAAATATCAAATTTATTCAGCTGATGGTGGTAAATATGGCCAATTGACAAGACAATTTGGCCACATTTTTAATAGTCATAGTTCAAGCCATACTGTAAAGCTCCGGATCAGATGACCTAAAAGTCGGCACAGCAACGAGAGGCACCCGTTTCATTGCTACGATCCCGAATTTATCCGAAAATTCGAGCTCAGTTCCATGAGGAAGCTTCCAGTCGAACAAATGCAAGAACGTGGCTACCATGTAGGGCACCAGCTTATTCGCCAGAGGAATCCCCGGGCACGCTCTTCTCCCTGATCCAAATGGAAGATAGTTGAACTCGCCGCTGCCCGAGTTCAAATTAAACTTCTGGTCGCTACTAGCATCACTGTTAACCAAGAACCTCTCGGGTGCAAATTCCATAGGGTTGTCCCAAACGCTAGGGTCTCTTTGTAGACCCCAAATGTTGACAAAAATTTTAGTTCCTTGGGGTATTTTGTAGCCACCTATGGTGGTGGATTGGCTCGGTGCACGGGGTATAAGGAGGGGTGCCGCAGGGTGTAAGCGAAGCGTCTCCTTGATCACAGCATTCAAATAGGTTAATTTGGGTAAATGAGACTCTTCTACTTTGTTGTTTAACCCAACAACTTTTGTGAGTTCTTGTTGAACTTTGCTCAGTTTCTCTGGATGCTTCAGAAGCTGTGCCATTGTCCATTCCGTCGTGGATGCCGTGGTTTCCGTTCCACCAACGATCGCGTCCTGCAAACAAAAAATATTATATCATAAGATAAATAGTCATTTTCATTGAATTTATTTTTTTTAATTATTAAGAAAACTCTATTATAAGAACATTTTAAGGTGGGGACATGGTTCTTTTAAAGTAAATCTGAATTTTAAAAAGATAGTCAAAACATAATAAATATTTAATAAAAATAGTCAAAACATAATATAAAGTTGGCTTTTTTTCTGATCAACCAAAAATTGTTTACATTATTGTAGTATATGAGTATTTAATTTGAATGCAACATTAAACTTGTCTTTTAAGAGTTGTTGAATACTTAAAGAAAAAGATTGATACCGCACAATTTTAAAATAAATCTGAAATGACTCTGATATCGTAAAATAACGATTACCTTAGATAAGACCAAAGTAATATTAAACACGACAAGATAGAGATCATGAAATATAAAAATAGGAGTTAGTATAAAACAACCAAAACGGCAATAATAATTTAAAATTTACTGTATCCTTGAAATACGACAATGCCTGAGAAAACGACAATAAATTAAAAACGACAACAATATTAAAATGGACACTTAGCCTTGGAGTACGACAACGACCTGAAGAAACAGCAAAAAGCTTATATATCGAAACACATGATATATGACAATAATTTTGAAAAGAACAGTATCTTGAAATAAGACAATGACCTAAAAAAGATGAAAAGCATGTAAATGGCGACCTCCTTATATACGACAATAATTTTTAAAACACAGTGGCCGAAAGAAGACAACATGCTTGATTATAAGCCAGTCATGCAACATCCAAAACGACAAAAATCTAAAAGATCGGTAGCCTAGAAATACGACAATGACATGAAAAACCGACAACTAGCTAGTAAACAACAACAACCTGAAAAACGACAACTAAAACATCAAATAATGCCAAGAAGAATTTTATTTAATGCCCATACTCATTTTTATGTTTGGTGATCGAGCATGAGAATATACTATATTCTCATCTTCAAATAAATAAACAAATAAATAAAAAATAAAAACAAAACAAAAGAGAAAGTCATCAATTCATACGTACCAAGACTAAGGCTTTGATTTCGTCGTCGCTAATTACCGTTGCCCCACCATTACCGTTGTCAACATTAAGTTCCAAAAGAAACTGCAAAAAATCTTTCCTCACTTCTCTCCCTTCATGATCAATACCAGGAGAAGTTCCGGCAGTGACCATTCTATTCCGGCGGTCTTCGATTGCGGAATCCAGTACCCCATAAATCATCTTTAGCACACTCTTCAGGTCCCTCTCTATCCCTTGCAAATCCAGCCATTCCAACGCCGGAAACACGTCGGACACGTTCGGCTTCACCAGCAGCCTCATCAGCTCATCCGTGGCCTCATTCACCCCCGAGGCCTTGCCCGCCACCACCGATCCTCCTCCACCGCACATGCTCAACACTGCGTTCATTGCGGTCAATGACACCAGGCTTCCCACGTCCACCGGGCTGCCGATCTTGTCCTTCACGAATCGCACGGCCTCGCCGACCTCCTCTTTCCTGAGTCCGTACAACTTATCTAGCGTTGCGTTGTTTATCATGTCTCGCACGAATACCTTCCTGAGCTTCTTCCACTCGGGGGTATGGAAGGCGACGTCGTGGCCGCGGCCGTAGCTTGCAATGTTACGGGCCACGGGGAAGTCGTGGTTGGCAAACACGACGTCATTGTCACGGAGCACTTCCTTGACCAGCTCCGGCGAGGAGATCACCATGCAGAGCTTGTTTCCCAGCCAGAATTTGAAGATGGGGCCGTAGACGCGGGCGAGCTCGGTGAACTTGTGGTGCAGCTCGGTGCCGAGGAAAGGAAGGTATCCGACGAGGGGCAGGCCTCGGGGGCCGGGCGGGAGAGGAGGGGGGTCAGCAGCGGAGCGACGCCGGGCCCACGACAGCGCGGCGAGGGCTCCGCCGAGAGAGAGGGCGAGGAGGATGTTTGATGGATCAATAAGAGTGTTTTTGTTTTTTGTAATATTGGTTAATTCACTCCATATTGTAGACCACATTGCACTAATATAAGTGTTGATCAACATAGCTAATAATTTACTAGCTTGGCTTAGTTTCTACGTTGTATGAGTAAATTAGTTGAGCTTAGTTGAGTGAAGTATAGAGCTTATATATAGGGATTTATGAGGATGTTTGACTAACTATTAAAAATGCAATTTTGAGATACGCCATCACGTACAACTTGTTTTGACATGTACCACTTTAAAATAAGGTTTGCAGCCCATGCTATTTTTTAGTAGTGAATTTAATCAAATTGTCTTTTTTTTTTCTTCTCAAAAATGAAAAAAAACAAGTAGGAAGAAGATGAACAACATAGTAATTTGCGGATGAAAAAAGTGACATGACATGCAATAATAATATAAATTATAAACTTAAATGTTAAATGTGACATGACTGTTTTCAGTAAAAGCTACAAAATATAATTTCTTAGAATTAAGACAAGAAAAATTTAAAATTTATATCAGGGTTATAAAAATTTATCTTGACATAATATTAACATTATTTTTTCCAGACTCAAACACGACCTATTAAGACACAACTAATATGCGTGTCTTAATGGGTCATGTGAACTCACAAATTCGATTAGACCCATTTTAATAAAGGGTTAATAGCTCATTTGGTTCCTGAAGTTTTGCTCGGGTGACAGTTTCATCCCTATTCTTTTTTTATTAGCAATAGTAGTACCCGAACTTTTTAAATGTTGCTCCGCCGTTAAAATTGAAAAATTTCGTTTAAATCCAAACGGTTTTACCACGTGACTTGCACGTGCGCTGGTCTCCAATTAGAAAATCGAAAATACCCTTGTATGAAAAGAAAGAAAGAAAAAAAAAAGTGCGCCGAACGAGAGCTCACGAGGTTGGGACTACGGGGCTTCTCTGATTTTCGATGATCAAAGTGGATTCGCACAGCAAATTTGTGGTTTGTGGTTATTGTTCTTGAACTTTGTCCTTTTTTTTTCTTTTTCTGTTCGTGAATTTGTAGTTTGTGAAATAAAGGAACAGGGGGTGTCGAGGAGGGAAAGGGCATCGCGGAGGTCGGGGGGCGTCGGCGGAGGGGTCGCCGCGGAGGGGAGGAGACGTCGGCGGAGGGATCGTCGCGGAGGTCAGAGGGTGTCGACGGAGGTCTTGGGACGTCGCGGATGGGATGGGGCATCGCGGAGGAGAGGGGGCGTCGGTGGAGGTCTTGGGGCGTCGGCTGGGTCGGAGTCGCAGAGGTTGGGGTCGCGGAGGTCTTGGGTCGTCGCGAAGGTCTTGGGTCGTCGGCGGAGGTCAGAGGGACGTCGTAGAGGTCTGGGCGCGGTGTCGCGGAGGTCTGGGCACGGGGTCGGAGTCGCAGAGGTTGGGGTCACGGAGGTCTTGGGTCGGCACGGAGGTCTTGGGTCGTCGGCGGAGGTCGGGGGGACGCCGCAGAGGTCTGGGCGCGGGGTCGGAGTCGCAGAGGTTGGGGTCACGGAGGTCTTGGGTCGGTGTGGAGGTCGAGGGGACACCGCGGAGGTCTGGGCGCGGTGTCGCGGAGGTTTGGGGGCCGGGTCGCCGTCAGTGTGGGGGGTGGGGGGGGGAGAATTAAATTTCTCTGTTTTTTTGTTTTTTGTTTTTTGTTTGCTAATCATTCCTACTTTGTTTGCTAAAGGTATTCTGAGTGATTTTTTTTAAACCCAAAGCACGTGTTAGTCACGTGATAAATCTGTTAAAAAACTAACAGAATTTTTAAAATAGACTGGTAGAGCAACATTTAAAAAGTTCGGATACTACTATTGCTAATAAAAAAAAAGTATGGATGAAACTGTCACTTGAGCAAAAGTTCAAGGACCAAACCCTTTAATAAATTGGTCTTAATGAATCATGTGGTCCATGAATCCAATTAAAACTCATCTAATAAATGAATCTAAATGAGTCAGATGACCTGTTTACATATTTATTTAATGAGTATAAATGAATCCAAAATCCAGTTAGACCACTTTTAGTGTCAAAATAACTAATAAAAAATACTTAATTAAATTTATACTTTTAGTGTCAAAATAACTAATAAAAAATACTTAATTAAATCTTAAATTGTATAATCACAATTTAAACATCAAACATATATAATTCTAACTGATATTATATAGTCCATCAAAATGACTATTAAGATAGTTTCTCAAACCATAAAAGTAATAATAATCCACCAAACATAACCGTAAATATAAAACATAATCCACCAAATAAATAAATGTGTCTCAATCGTGTATATCCATTAAGGATACCCATTTAATAAACATGTCTTGATGGGTCTTAATCGTATCTACCCGTTTATGACCTATTTAATAATCATGTCAAACCGGGTCCTAATCGTGTTTGCGTTGTTGTGTTCATTCATTATTTAATCATGTATCCGATCCGGTTAGACTAGACGCATTAAAAAAAGAGCCAAACCAGTTAATTTTGTATCGTGTTTGTATCATATCTCGTATTCGGACCCAAATTGATGGCCTTACTTTTAAGAAATAAAAAAAGTATATATTTACCTTTGATAAGAATTATTATCAAATAATAATAATAGACAATATAATAATTTTACTAATACTTGCTATCTATCATTTCAACTCTCTATTCTTCTTATCAAATAACTTTAAAAAAAAAATACATTATTATGATCCTCTTCATCTTTCAAATTCTTTCGTCCCCACAAAACCAAACATATATACCCCAAAACAATCCCGCTTCTAAAATATTGTTCCATTATTGGAAGATTGGACAGATGGTTTACAATTAATATAAGATAATATAAATCAGTTATGAAGTTACGCCGTTACGCCACTACTTCATATATAATGGGGGCCACTCTTTCCTCTCCATGGACTAATTTACCTTTTGTTTGCCTTATTCATTTCTCCCATTCCATTCCATTCTCATTTTTTATTTTTTTCAACTTTTTAAATCCTTCAAACTATTCTATTCCATTCCATTTTTTTTTTCAACCATTTTTTTCAACTTTCCAAATCTCTATATAATATCTTTAAATCTAAATCATTCATATCACCTCGAAATTAGCAAAGTCAAATCATTCTTACATTAATTTTACAAATCATTTTCAAACTATTACAAACCATTTTCAAACTACTTTTTTCATCCCCATAAATGGTCAAAGATGGCCAAAATGGTCAAACCAAATAAAAGTTAATAACGATATCATAAGGTCAAAATTATTGAAATTAGCAGTGAAATGAAAATTAATGAGTGATAGAGAAGTCTGAAAGCTATATTATAGAGTCGTCCAAAGGCGCCTAAGTGCTTTGTATACTGAGTGGCAAAACGACAATTATGTCAATATCTGTAGAGAAAATGCCAGTTGACTACTTGCCCAAAGAAGATTTATAAGGTTTAAGATTCATATCTTACGGCTTTAAAAAGAAAAATGAGTGATAGAGAAGTCCGAGTGCATGACATAAGCTGGAAATTGAAGACAAGTTAAATATATTTATTGAATATTCTTCTCTAATGTTTACTAGTCTTTCGTTACGAATAGTTGCTTCTGCCACTTAATTAAATTTTTTTTATATATTGGCGTACCTGCATGGTAATTTGCGATTTATCAATTATTAATTGATAAACTTTAAACAATTCACAGATGGAAAAGTTAAAAGTCCAAGAGCGTTGTTAGCCACAGACGTGCGTGCCGCATCATCTGTACGCAATCACATACCCGAGTCTGTGCTTAGCATTTTTGAAAGTCCAAACACTAAAATTACTTTCTCAATTCTCAAGTATAAACCTGCTTACCAAATATGCGGGGGCTTCCACATTGGCTGCTCACGTGTCGTTATACATCTAGACTAAGATCTTTCATATATCTAAACATAAACAAGTCAGTTCTGTACATCATCAAGTACAAAATAGTTGTTTATTATGAAAATGGCATTCCATTGAAAAACTTGTGCAAATTAGCAGTCAAACCTCAAAATTCGTCATCTGCGCGCGGTTTGTGATCAACTTTAAAAAAACTAACAATGACTTTTCTGTTACTTTCATGGACCGAAATGAACATGGGTAGGTATGTTAATTAGTTTTTGTTAGAAAAGTTGACTCGATTTTTTATTACGTGAATATTTACTATTTCGGTTTATGAAAGTTTGAGATTATGACAATAAAAAAAATTAGGGAACAGAGAAAAGAGAATAGAAATTGTCAAATCTATTTTGTGTATAGCTCGTATGTTCACCAATGTGTATATATCGGTGCACTGTGTGATTAAAAATGGGTGCGGCAACGGCGTGAAAAGGAGGAGCTTCCATGCGAGTGTGTTAAAATTGAGAAAGTGAAAATAAGGCCACGTGCGTAAAAGTAATTGTGAGTATTGAAGTGTGTGAGTAAACTTTTGGTGATGAGTGTAATAGCATATCCACACCCGCACAGAGAGAAAGGAACAAGAGACACATTAATTTGTGCAAATTGTGTGAGCGTGTGAGAGATAGCAAATGGTGTAATTGTGTTTGTAAGAGATTTAAGATGGTGTTTATTGTGTAATCTCTATTGTTTAATATAGAAAAGTCTATTTACAGCGAACGTAAGTAATTTGTCAAAACACTTGAATATTATTTTTTCTCTATTTAATTGTTTTGTGTTTACGCATTTGTGTGACGATTTTTCCTCAACAAGTGGTATTAAAGTTTGGATTAAATTAAAAAAATCATTTTTTAAATTAAAAAAATCATTTTTTAAGACCAAAACAATGCGTTACATATATCTACCATCTGATATACTAATTTCTTATCAGTGCTCATAATAACTAAATTATTTTATTTATGCACATTAAAATTTTTATTATCTTTTCTAAAACCTTTTTTTGTCATATGATCTACAAATATTCACCTACTTATCCCTATGAAAAATCGTGAACTTGCAAACAATGAATAATGATGGGTCATTTTATCAAAAATGTATTAGATTTGGATAGTATATATACTTTTTTGAAATGGCATTATCTCACACACACACATATATATATATATATATATATATATATATATATATATATAATATTAATACAGTGGTATTTATAAACTGTAATCAGTAATATATTGAAGAAAAATTAGAAAATATTGTTAATAAAACATAACTTTGAAATAAAAATATTAAAGTTTAATAATGCTAATTAATATTTTTGAAGTATAAGATGATCAACTTAATTGGTAAGCATATTTTTTCTTAGGCGTGTGTCAACCTCGTTGGGATACGTTCCTAAAACAATTCATTTTGGTAAAAAAAAAAGTTTACCATAAGATTGGAGAGTTTTCCTCTTTTTTTTTTAACACAAATACTATATTTTAGTAATAATATATCTTTTAAGAACATGCATTTGCCCTTAAATGTTTACATTGTTTTTCAGTTGTTTTTTAAAACTCGTTTTCTTAGTGTTTTTGCCGTTTTAACAATCTTGTCGTTTTATATGTTGTTTTACTTTTTATTTTGTCGTTTTTCCAATCAAGAGTGGTTTTGTAATATCTTATTGTTTTTACCGTTCATTTTTAATTATTATTTATTGTTGTTTGAAATATATTAAGAAGTTAGTGTACAGCTGCAAATATAGCTGATGAGTTTGCAAAGTCTGTTACAATCTGTTAGATATTTGTTAGAGTTTGTTAGGTCTGGTTTAACAGACTTAATCATATATATATATATATATATATATATATGTGTGTAATCTCATAATCGTAATAATGATCGGTGGTTATTCTTCTAAATTGTTCTCTCTCTAAAACCTTGTCTAAATATGTTATATTGTTGTTTTTATTACCAATTTTAAGAATTTTTTTATCATGAAAATATTACACAAAATTTATTTTAGTAAATTTATTACTAATGTAATAAAATTTTTGAATAATGGCTATTTTTAAAAACTAAGCCAAAACATTGGTTATATTTTAAAGTCACTTTAAAAACTAGTCATTTTCTTATAATACCGAAGAAAATAATTTTTACTTGATTCAAATAATTAATGCAAAAATTAAGTATATGTTTAAGTTTAGGTTTCCTACCAAACCAAAGCTTCCAGAAATATAGCAAAAAATTACATTCTAAAAATATTGAAAATTTAATTACTTCCGTTTTGTAATTGCGCTAAGGATGCTAATACGAGCATGCAAGCGCTCTATTCGTAGTTCTTTCATTATTAAGTGGGACCTGATCAACTCTTCTTTTTTTTTTTTTTTTAAGGTTTTGTTTTTACTCCTAACCTCGTTAGTTCCCCTTAGGGGAAATGATCAACTTAGATATGTGATAATATCTCCATATTTCAGGGGCAGGTATGATTTTCTGTATTGCATTGCGTTATTCGATATTAGCCTATACAATTTATCTTTTGTTTAATGCATAGAACAATGATAAATGATCTTAGATATTGAAGTGAAAATTTGGTGGAATATGAAGATTGTTATTTGTATTATATAATAAGGTAGTATGAAGACAAAAAAATATCGTGATGTATTTTTTTTAATACAAACCGATTTAGCTTATATGGTATACCAAACATGCTTAAGTATACAATAATATATGAAGTGGAAAAATATCCAAAATTAATATAACAATAAAAATAAATACTCAAACTTTTAAAATAATTGAGTTTTTGGTCGATTCGTTAATTGCTTGTACATACTTTCGGTAACTAAGTTAACTACCATCCTTTACCACTGTGCAAGTAATTGAATCATTTGGGTAGTTAATTATATTTTTCAAAAAATTGGGTAATAATTTAAATAAGGTGTTAAAAAATAGGTTTTCACTATAATTTTTCTAATGTATTTGACGAGTAATGCAACATGGGTGTGTGTGTGTGTGTGTGTATATATATATGTTGTCAGTGATTTTTCGTCAGCAAATGTAGCTTCGGGGGCAGAGTCTCCAAGGCACATTTAATACGATCACAAAGCCCCCGATTCTAACAGCAAAGCAATGCCACATCATCACATGAGCTTCCCCGGATGAAGGATGGACGAGGATTGTCGAAGGTGATCCTCGATCTTACACCCACGAAGATGAGAAGGGAAAGCGGTGTCGATTTTATGACAAGACCCTCGGAGAGGGATTGACGGACAAGAAGGCCGCGGACCCTCGAAGATGATCCACCCCCGCGAAGCTAGCCTCGGAGAGGGAGTGAGGACTTTATTCAAGACGGAGAGCTCAACCTACGAAGCTGGTGACCCCGATCGAAGATAAATCCCACGCGTGATAGTTTAAGTCTTATTTGCCGTTCTGTTTTTCTAGCCCCGATCGTGGGATTTTCTGTAATTACTCCTGTAAGACTCGCGATTGTAATAACCGTTTGATATTCAATATTCGAGGCTTTAGGAAGAAATAACACCACTACTGTACATTTAATTTGTTAATTAATCCCGAAATTTAAGGGATCGTGCGTTACATTTCCTTCTCCGGACCTTAACTCCTTAACTATAAAAGGGGAAGATGGATACCGAAGAAGGGGTTGGTCGGTTTTTACTTGGAATTCCAAAGAATAAAATAAAATTTACAGTGGATGTAGGTTATTTTTCTAGAGGAGGGCCGAGCCACTTAAAAAACTATCTTTTTCTCTTTTTCCGACCAAAAATTATTTTTCATTGTCACATCACTTTCAGAGATGCAGATTTCATCGTTGGTTCAAATTCTACACCAACAGTATATATATATATATATATATATATGTGTCTCGTCTAAATTTTCATTCCTCATTTAAATCATAGCGAGTACTTCATAGTATGAAAGAAGAAAATCATTAATAATAATTACAATGGAAAGTACAAGTTATTCATCATCAATACATTTAGTACTATAAGGACACTGAATCACATTGTAAATATCATAATAGTTGGGACTCATTAGATAGATCCCATTATTGCGTTGTATTTAGAGAGCTTCGATTCGAATTTATTCAGCTCGTGGGGGGAAATACCAAACGGTGTACAGTACAAACATGGCCAAATGACAAGCCAATTTGGCCACATTATTATTTTTCATAGCTCAAGCCAGATTGTAAAGCTCCGGATGAGATGACCTCGGAGTCGGCACGGCAACGACAGGCACCCGTTTCTTTATTGCGATCCCAAATTTATCCGAAAATTCGAGCTCGGTTCCATGAGGAACTTTCCACTCGAACAAATGCAAGAGCGTCGCTATCAAGTACGCCACCAGCCTGTCCGCAAGGGGAATCCCCGGGCACACTCTTCGCCCCGATCCAAATGGGAGATAGTTGAATTCCCCGTTCCCCGAGTTCAAATTAAACTTGTGGCCGCCACTGGGATCGCTGTTAGCCAAGAATCTCTCGGGTCTAAATTCCAAAGGGTTGTCCCAAACGCTAGGGTCTCTGTGTATAGCCCAAATATTGACAAAAACTTTTGTGCCTTTGGGTATTTCGTAGCCGCCTATGGTGGTGGACTGGCTCGGATAACGGGGTATGAGGAAGGGCGCCGGAGGGTGTAAGCGAAGCGACTCCTTGATCACTGCATTCAAATAGGTTAATTCCGGCAAATGAGACTCTTCTACTTTGTTGTTTAACCCAACAACTTTGGTTAGTTCTTGTTGAACTTTGTTCAATGTATTTGGATGCTTTAGAAGCTCTGCTATGGTCCACTCCACCGTGGAGGTTGTCGTTTCCGTTCCGCCAATGACCGCGTCCTGTCAGACAAAATATATTGAATCGTAAATAAGTAGTCATTTTTAACGAATCATTTTGAAAAAATGACCGTGTTCAGAATTTTAAGAAGTATAGTCAAACCATAGTGTTGAATTTTTCTAATTAACCTAAAATGTTAACATAATTGTAGTTTGAGTATTTAATTTGAATGCAACATGTAGCTTGTCTTTCAAAAAAGTTGTTGAATTCATATTGGAAAATATAACAACAAAAGATCATGATTTTTTCTTTTAATAACAAAAATACCATATTAACATGGAAAGCCAACGTGGGAGTTAGTACAAAACAACCAAAACGACAATAATAATTTAAAAATTACTTTATCCTGGAAATACGACAAATTCTTGCGAAAACGACAACCAGCTGAAATTACGACAATAATATTAAAAAGGACAATAACTTTGAATTACGACAATGACCGTAAAGACAGTAATGAGCTTGTAAATTAAAACACATCAAATACGACAATAATTTTAAAAAGAATAGTAGCCAAAAATACGACAATGACCTAAAAACGACAAACAAATAAACGACCACCTTATATACAACATTAATGTTTCAAACGGACGGTAGCCAAAAGTAGACAACAACATAATAGATAACAAGCCAATCTCAAAAATCCAAAACCATATAAATCTAAAAACATTAGTAGCCTTGGAATACAACAGTTCGTGATCAACCTGAAAAAACGATAACGAGCTTGAAAACAAGAAGTAAAGCATTAAAATCTATAATTTCTTAAAAACTGGTTGAATATCGAGAATATGGAAAGTGAGATACTATAATCGCATCATCAACTCATACGTACCATGATTAAGGTTTTGACTTCGTCGTCACTAATTTCTGTTTTATCACCATCGGTGTTACCCATATTAAGCTCCAGAAGAAACTGCAAAAAATCTTTCCTCACTTCTCTTCCCTCATCAGTGACAGGAGAAGCTCCGGCAGTGACCATTCTATTCCGGCGGTCTTCGATTGCGGAATCGAATACCCCATAAATCGTCTTGACCACCCTCTTCATGTCCCTCTCTATCCCTTGCAAATCAAGCCACGCCAACGCCGGAAACACATCAGTCACGTTCGGTTTCCCCAGCAGCCTCATCAGCTCCTCCGTGGCCTCCTTCAGCCCCCCTGCCTCGCCTGCTGCCACCGATCCTCCTCTGCTGCAAGACATGCTTATCACTGAGTTTATCGCTGTCATGAACACCAGGCTTCCGATGTCCACCGGGCTGCCGATCTTGTCCTTCACGAACCGCACGGCCTCACCCACCTCTTCTTTCCGGATTCCGTACAAGTTGTCTAGAGTTGCGCTGTTTACCATATTCTGGACGAATACCTTCCTCAGCCTCTTCCACTCGGGGTTGTAAGGGGTGAAGGCGATGTCGTGGCGGCCTAAGCTGATGATGTCGCCGGCCACGTTGGAGGCGTGGTTGGCAAACACGGCGTCCTTGTCGCGGAGCACTTCCTTGACCAATGCCGGCGAGGAGACGACCACGCAGAGCTTGTTTCCCAGCCGGAACTTGAAGATGGGGCCGTAGACACGGGCGAGCTCCATGAACTTGTGGTGCAGCTCGGTGCCGAGGAAAGGTAGGTATCCAACAAGGGGCAGGCCTCGGGGGCCGGGCAGGAGAGGGGGGCGAGAGGCGGAGCGACGCCGGGCCCACGACAGCATGGCAAGGGCTCCGCCCAGAGAGAGGGCGAGGAGGACGTTTGATGGATCAATGAGAGTGTTTTTGTTTTTTGTGATGTCTGTTAATTCACTCCATATTGTAGACCAGATTGCACTAATATCACTATTCATCAACATAGCGTATAATTTACTAGCTTGGCTTAGTTTGTATGTTATATGAGCAAATTATTAGAATAAGCTGAGTCAAGTGTAGTTTTTTATTTATAGAGATTATATATATAAGCATTTAATCTTAGATTAAGAAAACTAAAATCCATTTAAATAAGTATAAATTGTTAAAAAGGAGTCACTCTTATTGAATTTGATTTGAACGGGAATTCTCAATTTGAATTCAAATTGAATTTAAATTCATGTTCGGTAAAGCTCTTTTTTATTTTCTGGAAAGATTCTCTTTTACACATGATGTATACATTTTTTCACCCATATGTATAGTGTCAATATATAATAGCTTGAAAATACATAGAAACATAATTTTCTTTCACGCTTTAGCGCACTGCATTTTTTTTTTTTCATATTATCGATTAATTTATTAACCCTTTGTTTGGCCCCCTCATTTCACTCATTCCATTCCATTCCATTTTTTCAACTTTTCAAATTTTACAATCCATCACATTTCATTCCATTTTTTTTAAACTATTTTTTAGGTTTCCAAATTCATATACAATATCTTTAAATCTCAATCATTTATACCGCCTTAAAATTCGCAAAGTCAAACTATTTTACATCACCATTCTAAACCATTTTCTAACCATTCTTTTCATCCCAAACAATGAGATGGAATGGGTAAAATGTTCACCCCAAATAAGTAGTAAATTTAACACCAAAATTACATTCAATCGGATATGTAAATTTTTTTTTCTTTTTTACCTCCAATAGAACGTAATTTCTGTGTTAAACTTGAAAAATAATTCAATAATATTTAAATAATTGATATAATATGCTAATGTGTAAAAAAATATATATTTTTAAGTTATTATAAATCGTATACCACATATAATATACAAAATGTGTTCACCATGAAAGAAGTATCTTTTCTTATTTGCCCCGATATCTAAGATGATGCAATTTGTGAACATATCAAAACAAAACTACAGCAAAATTCCTCTCTTTCTCTCTCTCTTATTTATGCGGCCAGAGTTTGATGCCATTATAGGCTGCCAAATTCTCGTCCAATAAAGATAGCCTTTAGTGTTGCTTCTGATGTTTTGGAGGCATGTATTATTAGATCGAAATGATTGTCTTTAGAGTTGCTGATGATCTATTGGAGGCATGAATTTTATGGACGATTTTATTAGTAAGGACTGCCTGGGTGTAAAGAGTGGTTTCCTAAATCAGACGGTATCAAGGAAGTAATATGGAATTTTCCTCCATTGGTTGGTTAAAATCGGAGCCAAAAAAGTATTTTAAAGGCTATATTTCGGTTAAAATAGTTATAAGGACTTAGTTTTTGCGCAAAATGACTTGGTAAGGCTTGTTGGCGATCCAAAGGAGTCCTTAATACTTATTATAATATATTATATGTTCAAATACTCAGTTGGGATCAAAACAATATTTTTTAGACTAAAAATTATGACCAAATCAAATAGCACTTTACGTATTTGTTCTAGGATTTAAGGATTCTTAATAATCTATAATAAATCAGTCAGTGACGTATCTTACTTATAAATCACAAACTCATCTGTTACATGAATTGTTGAAAAAGAAATCTATTAAAATTTAAAAGAGTTGAAAGATTTAGAATAAGAACATTAGTAAAAAGTACATTTTGTTGAATTTAAGTTAAAGCAAGGCTGCTACAACTCGACTAGAGTTATGGGGAGAAATTTCACAAACACCCCTAAAGTTTTGTTGAAATACCACGGGCATCCCTTAGGCCTTAACTAAAAGTCATCAACTTCCTCTTTGTTCTATTAAAATGTCAGTGACACCCTTTTTGTTAAAGTTCCGTATAAAGACTCCAAAAACATCCGTTAGTTATTTTAAATTAAATTGATAAAAATACTCTTTGAATTGCAAAAAATGATAAAGGGAGATTTTGAGGAATACTTTATTATTGACACAATGATAATTTATATCTCATATGTGTTGCATTTTTAATTTATATCCCAAAATTTACACTACAAACATAAAGTGGAAATGAATGGAGCACACCACATGGGGTATAGATTATTAAGTGGCATCAAGAATGGCTTTATTTTGAAATTCTCTCAATGATGATAAATAGCAACAAAATATTTATTTTTTAGTATTTTATTTTAAACCCAAAAAATTATTGATTTATTTCTATCATTTTTGTTTGAAATCTTTCATTTTAAATTAAAAAATAATGTATTCAAATTCTTAAAAAAAATTATTTCTTTATTACGTTGGAGGCTAAGGTGAGGTTAAAAAAAAATTAGCATTATCTTTCCTCTATTCCCAATATCATGCCTAACCTATGATATTCTATCTAATAATAGTGTTTAGTCTCCTATAAAGGGTATGAATTAATTTTAGAACAAAATATAAGATAGAATAGATTTGCGGGCATTTTGGTCTTTTTAAATAGTTAACTAATGGAACCTGTTAGAGGGGGTGTTGATGGTCTTAATTTGGTGGAGTGGTCAATTGCATTTCAACAAATGTAAAGGGGTATGGATGAAATTTTCCCCCATTATTATTGCTTCATTTGAAGACTAGTCTCTGAGACATTATTCCGTGTGGACCGTGTCCATATATATCTCAAAAAGTACAAATAGTTGCTTCTTCCGATTAATTAAATGTTATTTACTTTTACTTTATAAGTTGGAAAAGGCCAAAACTACTTAATAGAGATTATTAAGTAAATAATTATTTTTAATTTACTCAATCCTATAATACTGTTAATTTTGTCCTTCTGTTTTTAATTTTTTATGAATTGACGGTTAATTTTTTAATTTTTAAAGATATTGATTATTTATTTTAAATATGAATAATAAAAATAGTTAAATATAAAATGGACTGGACTAGAGTATCATATAGGAATTTGTGATTTATCAGATTATTAATGGATCAACTTTCAAACAATTTAGAGGTGGAAAAGTCCAAACACTAAAATTACTTTCTCAATTTGCTAGCACTGCGTGATCGTTATGGACTCGATACATAGTATTCCCCTGTGGCTGCTCATGTTTTATTATATAAACAAGTTCTGTACGTCAGAGTTTTTACCAATTTGTTTCCTCGTTATGAATATGACCGCTATCACCTACATATATATAATATATATAATTATAGGAAATTTTAAGAAAATAGTCACCGTTTACAAAATAATTTTAAAAAATAGATATAATTTCAAAAAATTTAAAAATTAGTCATGTAAAAAATTCTTTACAAAATTTTTGTTTAGTATCAAAAAATTTTTACAATTTTTTTATGTGTATTTTTGTTATTGTCAGAAATTTCTTACAATTTTATGACTAGTTTTTAAATTTTTTGAAACTGTGATTATTTTTTAAAAACATACCGTCCAAAATAACTATTTACCTAACTGACACTATATTATATATATATATATATATGGATTTTGGAACTTGTATAAATGAAGGTTCCAATTGCGAAGTTGGATCTATGGTGCGGTGCCAATAAGATTACCATCCTTAACTAATATAGTTTCTTACCTGACTATTTTTTTTGGTTAAAGTTTATTTCAACTAAGTTATTGATTTATTAGCTTGTGCTTTATATATATGGTTTGCTTATTCACGGATTTTCTTTTCTTTTTTTCTTATAATACCACTCTAAGAAGACACTTCTACAAAGTTGGTATATGCTTGAGAACTGTAGTGTTCATGGATTTTCCTTTTGAAATTTTATTACTTGCAATGTTATTACTTCGAATAAATTAAAATTTAGTCCCACTTACTATTAAATTAAATTTTTATTTAATTACTTCCATTTACCTTCAGGTCAAAATTTTAGCTTCTATTTTTATTCACTTAAACTGACCATCTTATTTAAATTAAAAATATGATTTTCGTAAATGAACAAATTTATATCACCGAAACAGAGCTTTGTATATAACTGTCAACTATATATATACTACATTCTTATCAATGCAAGCAACAACTAATTTTTTTATTTATGCATACTAAAATTCTTATATTTTAAATTTCAAGTAAAATTTCTCTGTAAGATCATTTATTTTCTTTTTAAAACTTTTGTCCTTTATGATCTACCAGTATCCCAACTACTAATTATTATTAAATCATAAACGTACAAACAATCGAGATGATATACCATTTTATTAAAAATGTATAAGACTTGAACATCATATTACTTTTATGTAATCATAGGAAATATTTTAAAACATTAATTATGACAATAATATATATATATATATTAAAACCACATGTATTTTTAAAATGGTAAACAGTAATATTAAAGAAAAATTATAAAAGTATAATTTTGAAATAAAATATTCATGTTTAATTTTGCTAAAATTTATGCTAGCTATTTAGCATAAAATAAGAGTCTTTCTTTTTAAACTCAAACACTATACTTTAGCAATAGCATGATTATTAAGAACACTCATTGGATATGATTTTATATGTTTACGTTGTTTTCATCATGCTTCAGTTGTTCCTAGGCGCGTGAAATTATGGAATTCCAATAATTTCTGGGTAATTACCCGAAAATTACCCATAATACTTTTTCGGGTAATACTCGGGAATAAGAAGGTGGAATACCGGGTAATTCCCAGGTAATTACCCGGAAATTCCTCGGATTTTTTCTTTTTGTTTTTTTTTTAAATTTTTTTATTTTATAAAAAGGTTTGTAAAAATTAAATTAAGATTGATAATTATTTTTTTGGGTAAATACCGGGTAAAATATTCAAAAAAAATTGCTTCCCAGGTAATACCTAGAATTTATCCGGAAATTTTACCGGATAATTATTTCCCTGGAAGATTTTGTTCCATATTTGCATACGTAGTTGTTCCTATTTCTTGTCGTTTTTGCACTGAAAGTGGTTTTATTAAGAACATGTATTAAATATGATTTAAATCCGATTGTTTTCACCCGATTGTCGCTTTTCACTCTGACATCATTTAATTATTTATTGTCATTTGTAGTCAACAATATTGTTGTCCTACATTTAGTCGTATTTTACTTCTGACGTTGTTTTTCCTAGTTCCAGTTATATAAGTATACTAGTTAGACCCCACGCGCTCCGCGCGCGTCAAAAATAAAAGGAAAAAAAACAAAACAAAACGGAGAAAAAAAAAACCAAAATTAAAAAAAAAAAAAAAAATAGCTGGCGCGTGCACAGTACGCGCCAAAAGGGAGAGTGAGGCATGAGGGAGCAGCCCCTGACACGCGGGCCCATGTCAGGGGCAATTTTTTTTTGCTTCGAAGTCCCTGCACTTAACATTTTCATCATTTTCATTTACATTTTAGTCCCTAAAGTTTTAGAAAATTACAAAATAGCTCAATTTTAAAAAAAATTCACTCTAACCCCTAAAGAAACGCGTTTTTTTTTATACGAAAAACGCAAAAGAAACGGTACGAAACCGTTTGAAAAAAAAACGGCCGAAACCCCTTGAAGAAACTTATTCCCTCTTTTATGTTAGTTAGGATATATATATATATTGTTGTCTTTTTTTTTTTCTTATGTCATTTTCTATTATCTGTAGTTTCCATCTAGATGTCGTTTATCTATCACTGACATTGTACACTCTATTGTCGCTTTTCTATTTGGTGTCGTTTTTTACTTTCTGTCGTTTTTTATAGTTTTATGTCGTTTTTCAGTTTACTGTTGTTTTTCACTACTACTTGCCGTTTTATTAAAAGCAGCTACTTATACTCACTTTTCTTTGTATCTCTTTGTATTTTACTACCTACTTATATCGACCTAAATTAAACATACAACCAACCAATTAAAACAGAAACTTGAATTTAAAAAAAAAAACCATTTACCAAAAAAATAATGATCCACGTACACATTATTTCAATATCCAAAAACACATTTTCATTTGGAGGATTTTGAGGAATGCCTCATCATTGACACAATGATAATCTATATCTCATGTGTGTTACATTTTTAATTTATACCCTAAAATTTACATTACAAATATAGAGTGAAAATGAAGAGAGCACACTACATAAGATATAAATTATTAATTGACATCAAGAATGACTTTATTTTGAAATTCTCCATTTTTCTTCTTCTTTCTCCTTCTCATTTTCGGTTGTGGACTTTAATTTGGCCTTTTTCATTATATTGATCGATCACGCACAAGTTGAATTATTTCTCTTTCATACTACTTGAAGACCGTTATTTGATATGTTGATTCCTTAAGCCAGCCTTTTTCTTCCACCAATAAAATAATTTTTATTTTCTTAGTAGAGAAGCTTACATATTCTTGAATTTTGCCCGCACGAAAGAATTCTATAATTTAATAACGAGTAGAGCAAAATAACTAAAGTTTATGTCTACTCATAACGTGTTGGACTTGTAGATGATCTTAGACAGAGAGCAGTATGAAGGATTTTTTTTTATTGGATACATAATTTGTATTGTATTAAATATGTTTATCGTATTTATAATATTATAGTTTAACACAACAAATATTATATTATATTCTAATTTATTTTTGGTAATTTGTTATTTGGGAGACACAAGGAAAAAAGAAAAACGGAAATTAAGAAGGGAAAAGGAAACATTGTTATATATGTGTTTGTGATCAAGAGAATGATGTATACGGTTATGGTGTGAAAAATGAGAAGCTACTAAGAGTGTGTACACAATTGAGAATATGAGGCTAAATAATAATAAAATTAAAAAAAAACATTGTTGTGAGTTTTGAAAAATTGAGTAGTGATCTAATTATAATTTGCAAAGACTAAAAGCTGCACCAAGAGAAAGAGAGAGAATGGAAATTGTTTGAGCGTGAGAGAGATAGATAAAAAGTGTACTTGAATATTGATGGGTTGGTGAGAGATTTGAGAGTATTTGAATGTGTAATCTCTACCAATTAATAGTGAAAAAGTAAAGGTCTATTTACAATAGACGTGGTCAATTTGTCAAACCACTTATTTGTATTATATTTCACCGTTGAAGTTTTTTTTTTCTGGTTTTTTTTTTTACAATGTCTCTTTTGAAATTATGATGTTGTTTTCTATATATATCATCTTTCGTTTTTTTTATTGTCCTTTTTTATTTGTGTTAAGGGTGATCATCGGTCGAGCGGGCGGGTGTCGACATCCTAAATTGCATTTCCGACGTCGGGAGGGTGGCAGAATTTCATTACCGATTTTCGACCGATGGGGTGGCAGGCGGGTGGCGGTCAGGTGCACGGGTTTGCACCTAATCACAATCACAATTTCCTTACCAAAATCCAAACTCCAAACCATATATATATAATAAACAAAACAAAATCTAGGATATAACCAGAAAAGTTATTCTAAATCCCACTCCATAATTAATCATATCGAGTGCACTTTATAAGGATATATATACTATATAGTTAGTTATATGCAATACTATACATAAAAAAAGATATTTATAGTTATATACAACATTAGATATATATATATATATATATATATTTAGTCATATACGCCATTGTTGCAGTAAAGAGTCCAAGACTTATATATCTAGTTCCTCCATGGCTCCACTCCACAATCTCTCTCCCTCATCCTATATTACACAATAATTTTTTTCTTTCCCATAAAGGTATCCTCGAGTTCGAACACTTTACGACCAAAGCAGAGAGAGTGAGAGAGGCAGCGACAAAGAGAATACTACTAAAGTCTGAGAGGTGCAACTGTGAGATCGACGAAAGCGTGAGACAGGAGGTTGGAGATAAGCAAAGAAAAAACGCAAACTCCTCGGGCGGGCGGGTGCCGACCGAAAAGATCGCCACCCGCCCGTTTAAAAACTACCATCGGGCGGGTGCCTCCCGATACAGACAAAGAAGACATTTTATCCGTCCGTTCTGGCGGGTAGGCGGTCGGGTGGGCAGGTGGGCGGTCGGGGACAATATTGTGTGCAGCCCTAGTTTGTGTCATTTTTCTACTTTGTGTCGTTTTTAATTATATGTCGTTTTCTAGTTTACTGTTATGTTTTCACAATTAGTCGTTGTTATATTAAGGACTAATTTTACGTTTTCTCCCTGAACTTTAGGGTCAGTTTCACTGTGCTGTTTAAATTTCAAAACGTTAGATCCGTTCCACTTCATCTTTGAAATTTCGAAAAAATGCCCCCTTCGTCAAATATTTAACGAAAAATGCGTTAAATTCGTGTTTTAAGGTGCTTTGAGGTTAAAAAATTTTTAAAATTATTGTTTAATCTTTAAATTATTGTGGAGTAGTTATATTTTAATAATTTTAATAATATTTATATGCAAAATTTATAATTAAATTCATATTTATATACAAAAGATCAAATCTTAATTTTTGTAGGAGAGAAAAAAAAATATGAATTTAATTATAAATTTTGCATATAAATATTGTTAAAATTATTAAAATATAACTACCCCACACTAATTTAAAGATAAAATAGTAATTTCAGTCTTTTACCAATTTCAAAACACCTTAAAATATGAATTTAAGGTATATTCCGTTAAATATTTGACGGAAGAGGCAATTTTACAAATTTCAAAGATTTGAGGAAACGGATCTAACGTTTTGATGGGGCATAGTAAAACTAACCACAAAATTCATAGAGCAAACGTAAAATTAGTCCTTTTATTAAAGGCAGCAAATTTATACTCGCTTTTGTTGGTTCTTCAAGTATTTTAATACCTAAACTAAAATCAACCTAAATCAAACATAAAAGCAAACAAGCACAACACTTCAATAATAAAAGACACAAAATTATACCAAAAATAATTATTCATATACATATTATTTCATCATCCATAACATATATTTTCGTTTTCATTTTTCATTTGCGGACATTAATATGGAGCTTTTCTCATTATATTGATCAATCACGCTCAACACGAATCTCTCATTCTGTCGTTCATATACTCAAAGAATGTTATTTGATTATTACATAAGTCGAGAAATCTCTTATAAGTAGAGAAGCTTACATATTCTTGAATTGTGCATAAGGTAGTACTAATGAGAAAAGAAATATAATTAAAACCTAAGTCTACTCATAAAGTGCTGGACTAAACAACCTTGGAGTGGCTTAGCAACAAGAGTGTCCTCATTTTCAAAACAATCCCAAATTTATCCGAGAGATCCAACTTTTCTTCATTGGGATTTTTCCACTGAATTAAATGAATGTGAAAAGTATAGCAAGAGAGTACTGAGTACATAACCATCCTCTCGGCCATTGCAATTCTGGAACAAATTTTTCCTCCGAATCCAAAAGGCGGGAAATAGTTGAAGTCACTACCACTCAAGTCCCAAAACTTTTGTCAAGAACATCTTGGATCAAACTTCAACGGATTTTCCCTACTGCAAGGGGTCTCTATGTATACTTCAAACATCTTTGAGAAAATTTGATCCAACACTACTTTTTAAGTCCAGATTTACAATCCATGTCAATTAATTAATGGGTCAGTTACAAACCATGTGATCACTTTTCTTATTAGTAGATTAGTGTTTTACCCTCCCTTTTGACTTACTTATTTGTAGAAGAAAATGGACAACTTGTTTAAATTCGTTGCTAAAAAATAACATAGACTGTAATAATTTTTAAAGTAACAATCTTCAAAACTTTGTTTGTCAAGAAGTGGCATTTTTTCAAAGGGGGATTTTGAGGAATACCCCATTCTTGACACAATGATAATCTATACCCCATGTGTGTTGCACTTTTAATTTATACCCCAAAATTTACACTACAAACATAGAGTGTAAATGAAGGGAGCACACCACATGGGGTATAGAATATTAAGTGGTATTAAAAATGGCTTTATTTTGAAATTCTCCCTTTTTTTTTTCAAAATTCTCCGAACATCTTTAGCATGCAAGCTTTCATGATCTACATACGCCACTTAAGCCCATAGGGTATCCAAACTACGTTTGGGCCCAACATACTTGGCGTCATGGATCACGTTGCAACGATTTGTGGTTTGTGAATACGACATCGTTTTCCTTGAGCACTTTGAACAAGGAAGGTGATGTCACGACTGTCCCAGGCATGCTTCAGAGTTTGAGCTTTAGAATTAGGCCATAGGTTTAGGCCAGATCTGCAAGTTAGTGGGTCTATAGAGAAAAGTTACCCACTAGAGGGAGGCCCAATGGGCCTTGAAGTAACTATTAATGCGCTTACGGAGAATTTCAAAATAAAGTCAATTTTGATACCACTAAATAATCTATCCAAGTGGTGTGCTCTTTTTATTTCTACATTATATTTATAGTATAAATTTTGGGGTATAAATTAAAAGTCCAACACGCATGGAGTATAAATTATCATTGTGTCAAGAATAGGACATTCTTCAAAATCCTCCTAATGCTTATAGTATATTTGATTAGGTGGATAGAGAGTAAGAAGGATGGAGAATAATACAAACATTAGTATATTTGATTAGGTGGATAGAGAGTAAGAAGGATGGAGAATAATACAATCCCTTGCGTTTTTTTCTGGTGGGAATGAGTGGTGGATGAAAGGATTAATAGTAATTATTTATATAATTACTATATTATTTAATTTATTAATTGTTATTTAATTCATACAAAGGGCAATATAGACTTTGCTTAATTAAAAATGACGGAGAAATTACATCCTTTCACGATAATGCAATTTAGTGGGCTCCGATGGATGAGTTTCTCGTCCACTCTTCTCTTTTACTCTCTTTCCTTTAACCAAACAAGTGGGTTGCATTTCTCCCTCTACTTTTCCATACAACTAAACACATCATTAAGGTTATTTGATTCAATGTATTTCAAGGCATACCATATTGTGAAGCTTTCTTTCATAAAGTGACTACTGACTACTGACTACTGACTACTATCAAAGATGTGTTATGATTTGGGATTAGAAATTTGTGAGTCGATTTTCAAGGAAATAATAAAATACGTGTGGCTCTTAGTTGGCAAGTTGTTTTGTTGGAAAATGCTTGGTGGGGTTTTCAAGAAATGAGATGGAACCATTATTTTATTCGGTGGAATCTTTCCATCTCAGCACACTCACTTCAAACTTTTGAATCTAATTTATATTTGTTATTTGATTGGATTGTGTTTATTAAATTCAGGCGTTTTGTTTATAGTATATATCGAGATCAAACCAAGTTTGCACATGCAACCTTGTCACTTTTCTAAAACACTTTAGGCAAACAAAAAAATAATTATAATCATCAACTTTATGTGGTCAACTCTTGAGCAATGATCTTTTCACCATTTTTTATGTGTAAATTTATTATAGGCTATAACTTATTCGCGCCAAACTAGTGCTTGCAAATTTCTGTCATCATTGTCAACTTCGCCAATTTAGTCACACCAGCTTCAATCCATTCACCATTAAAAACTTAAGATTCTCGATGAAATTATATCATCTACTTGCTAGAGCGCATCTAAAATATAGTCGCATAAAAATTGTTTTACAATTGAACAAGCAGATATATTAATAGAAAATCAAGCTTGTATCTTTCCGAGATGACAATTCCAAGGAAAGATCCGACAAATACTTCGGTATTCACTCATCCTACCAAGTCGCCTATACTCTTATCTCATGCTAAGGCAACAAACAGAAGAAGGCACATGGAGCGGCCAATAATGAATTTTGGGCAGATAGCAAACAAGAAAGCACAAGACGTAGAAATATCTTGTTCAATCATGACACTTGGGAGCATATTGTATTTATATTAATATAGAGCTCATACATACAAGTACATGACAAATATACCTATATATATAAGGTACTTATTATTAAGTATAAATTTCAAGTCTACTCATAAAGTTTCGGATCAGATAACCTGGGTGTGGGAATGGCAACGAGAGGTATCTTCTTTTTCATCACAATCGAGAATTTCTCCGAAAGATCTAACTTTTCTCCGTTGGGAACTTCCCAATCGAAAGAATGCAGAAGCGTCGCAAGAGAATACATCACCATCCTCTCAGCCATTGCAATCCCCGCGCAAATTCTTCTGCCAGACCCGAATGGCAAATAGCTGAAATCACTCCCGCTAAAGTCCATGCTACCATCCAAAAACCTTTCGGGGTTGAACTTCAAGGGGTCTTCCCATATGGAAGGGTCTCGTTGCATCGCCCAAACATTGATGAAAACCCGAGAGCCCTTAGGGATCGTATAGCCCCCAACGGTGCAAGTCTCGCTCGGGCAATGAGGGACTAAGAGAGGCAAAACTGGGTGCAACCTTAAGGTCTCTTTCATCACAGCTTGCAAGTACGCAAGTTTGTGAATGTGAGACTCTTCTACTACGCTGTCTCTGCCAACTTTGTCATCTAATTCTTGTTGTACCTTTTTCATAATCTCCGGTTGATTCATGATCTCAGCCATGGCAAACTCGATTGTGTTGGAGGATGTGTCACTCCCACCCACTACCATGTCCTGTCCACACACATTGAACAAACATTATAATGTAAACATGGCATGTCCTAATCCACATATTACACGTATAACTTGTGACTTTATTTTTCATAACAATATATAATACAACTTAACCTCTCCTCTGTTCGACCTGAAAGCAATACCACCAATGCAAAGAGTAAAACTGACGAGTGTGGGTAAACTTCTACACAATTCAAACATGTCTTTAGCCCTTTTTCCCACTTTCAAAAAATATAAATCCCAACCTTTTTCAGTTCTACTTTGAGTCTCTGACAGCGGTGGAGGCCCACAACGCCCCAAATTTAGAATCCAATCGAGCAAACAAAACTTTTAAAACATTTTTAGCCATCTTTAGTAGGTTAGAAAAATCTATCATAAGATCATCAAACAAGTACATGAAACATACTTCCAGCAAAAAAAAAAAAAGTACATGAAACATACATACCATCAATAAAGCCTTGACATGAACCATAGTCAAAGGAATCTTTGAATCCACTTCACTATCTTTCAACTCCAACAAGTACTGCAAAAAGTCCATGCTCTTGTTCCCTTCATCTCTAGCGCTCCCAGCCTTGGCGGACCGTTGACTAATCATCTTGTCAAACATGGCGTCGAACCGCTGGGCCAACCGGGTCATCTGCCTGGCCACCCCTTGCAAGTCGAACCGGGCCAGACCCGGATAAAAGTCCGACACGTTGGGCTTGCCGAGAAGCTCGGTCATCTCGGCGACGATCTGCCGGAACTCGGAGCCCAAGCTCTCTCTCTCCTCGCCCTCCACAGTCCCACCCCACAGCATGCTCGTCACGACGTTAAGGACCGTCAGGAACATCTGTTCGCCCACGTTCACCTCCGACCCGACCCGGCTCCGGAAATACTCGACCGCGGCACGGACCTCGCGGCGGCGGAGCCCGTAGACGGCGTCGAGCGTGGCGTTGCCGAGCATCTTGACGACGCACACCTTGCGCAGCATGCGCCACTCGGGGCCGTACGGCGTCCACACGACGTCGCGCCCGCCGGTGGCGATCCGCCCCGACACCGGGACGTCGCGGTTGGCGAACACGACGTCGTTCTCCCGAAGGATCTCGCGCGCCAGCGCCGGCGAGGTTACGACCACGCCGAGCCTGTTGCCGAGGTGGAGCTTGAGGATGGGGCCGTGGGCTCGGGCCAGCGCGGCGAAGTGGGTGTGGAGCTCCGGGTCAAGCTGGTGGAGGTTGCCCAGCAGGGGTAGCGCGCGCGGGCCCGGCGGGAGGCGGCGCTTGTCGGCGGAGATGAGCTTGTAGAATAGGAGGAGGAGGGCCAGAGAGAGGGCGGCGAGGCTGAAGAGCACGCGCGGAGAGTTAGCGGCGACGTCGTTTTGGGGCCATGAAAATGATGATTGTAGAGAGTCGATAAGGTCTTGCGCGGTGGTCATGGCGGTGATTGGTGATGAGGCTTTGGATATTGGAACGAATATTGAGAGAGAGAGAGAGAGATTAAGAGATACTTTGGAGTTTCAACTTTCAATGCTCTATTTGATATTCCTTTACCCTTATGGCCTTATATATAAAGCGGCAAGGAGTTTCGTACGGAACGTTTCGTCTTCATTTCATTTTAGAGGGCAAAAATGAAAATTATTTTTAGAATTAGGTCCAGATATGAATAATATAAAATTTAAGGTAAAAAATAAAAATTATTAAAGTATGGATACAATATCATAAGTGGGACCAATAAAGATTTGACACCTAGACGTTGAGGTGGCAACAGTATATCAAAGACTTGTACAACATGGCATAGAGCGGAGCAATACTGTTTGGTTTGTTGAATTGGTCATAATCAATTCAATTGTATGGGCTGTGTATATAAGTCAATGAGATTAGAACAGGTAGTTCATAGTTGCACTGTTTCATTGTGAATTGAGTGTGAGATCAAGAAAGAAAATCTTGTAGCTTACTGGGTTTATTATTGCAATCTCTGTAAAGCCTCAATTGAAGGAATAAAACTCTCCGATCAAAGTGGACGTAGGGATTTTTCCCCAACCACTATAAGTATATGCTTCAATTTTCTCTTGTGTTATTCTCTCTAAACGTGTTGCATTATAATAAATAAAGATAAAATAGTAAATTTTTTGTGACTCAAACGTAATATACAAAAGGGCTGAAGCGGTGAGACTCGCGAGTCAATTCTTGGAACGCGCACGCGCCTGCACCCTTAAAAAAACTCTCTTGGAGAAGAAATTTGATATAATACTACTTTTCAAATATAAGTTGACAATCCATGTTAGGGCCAACATTTTGCAAATCATGCCACAGTTCTTATTAGTAAACTACTATTTTGTTCTTTTACTTATCTTCCTCCGTTAGAGAAAGAAATAGGCAATATAGTTAAATTTGATGTTAAAAAATGATATTACTGCAATATTTTTTTAATGTAGCAATTTTTAAATAATATTGTCTTCAACTAAAAGTGGCATTCTTTCAAAATTCACCGTCTTGAAGGGCTATTTTATGTTTTTCCTTTTCTTTCTTGTCAATGAAAAGTATAGTTCAATGAACAAAGATCAGTTATTACATTATTGGAGAACTGTTTCATTCAATGTAACTAAGACTTTAATCGGTCAAGTCATTAAAGGAATGCCATAATTGGCCTATCCACTTGATCTATGTAGACAAAAAATAATAATGGAGCTCCTGATGAAAAATATCGTTTTTTCATCAATTGGATATAATTGCTGTCCTTTCACAATTCTTCCGCAGACAGCCATCTAGGGGTGGCAATTCGTGTCATGAGTCGTGTTCGTGTCGTATTTTATTTGTATTTAAGTAATTTTGAATAGATTCAGACACGATTTATTTATTAATTGTATCTGAAGAGAAGACCCAGATATGATCCATTTAAATATCGTGTTAATCGTATCACTTAATTACGATTCATTTATAAGTCGTGTTTAATTGTGTCTAAATGGATCGTGTCACTCTCGTGTCTATTGACTCAATTAGCTATAATTGAGTTTAAATTAATCAACAATTTTTTAATTATTTTTTGTAAATCTAAAGTAATTTTTGTTGAATAAAGACCTAATCTTGATAATGTATTTAGTTATGATAGCAATTCTTATGTCACGCAGGTAAATTTATTAAATAATAAATAAATAAATTTTAAGTACATGTAAATAGGTGTTAAAAATATATATATTTATTTATAATTAATTTAATAATCGTATCTTAACGAGTCTTATTGCGTTCGTGTCGTGTTTATCCATTATTTAATCGTGTTCGACCTGTTAAGATCCAGACCCATTAAGAGAGGACCCAGACCCGCTAACTTCGTGTCGTGTCTCGTGTCTGTACTCAAATTACCGGCCCTACAGCCATCCATCGTTATTATGTGAAATTTTTTATTTTTGCATGTTTTCTTATCGAAATGCGAATATTTATTATACATGAAATATATTAGCATTACAAGATCAGTTAGAGAACACTCATATCTGTTTTGTTTTTAAGTGCCTAAGAATCAACTCAAAGACGTCAATTAGAATCAAGGAAAAAAAATTGGTTCTTAGAAATTTTTTTCCATGTTATATATTTTTTGGAAAGTAATGGTAAATAAAATATGAGCAAAATTTTGATACAGTACAATATTACTATTGATCGTAATGTAATTTTTACAAAATTAGAAAAAATATTGGTAAAATATCATAAGATCGAAAAAAAATCGATTTTTTTTTAATTTCCCTGTTTACTCTTTCTCGCTAATATATATATATATATATATAACAAACAAGAGTAAAAAAAAATTAAATCAACAAACAAACTTATAAATTACTTCCAACATTTCACGATATTAATATTGTTCAAATTAAGATGAAATTCTAAGTACATTGGACCCAACTAAGATAATTTTTTAGTTTTTTATATCTTAATTTAACTGCAACTTTTTAACACTTTTTAACGTCTGTTTTTTGTTGTAAACATGATTGTTTGAGTTAATCTTATATAAATAATAGAATTTATCATAATCACTACTTAATTAGCTAAATTTTTTTAGAGATAATTGAATAAATAACCATTTTCTTAATAGTGTTTCAAGAAAATGGTCAATGTTTCGATAATTAAGAAATTAGTCATTTTTTTAACTAGATGATGTGCATTTATCTCTATGTCCTTAGTTCTCTTATGTATTAGTGGCTAATAGCTTAATTTTTGAAAACTTTGGCTATTTCTTTAAAACATAAACCAAGAAATTGTCAAATATCAAATAGACTCAAATTTTTAATTAATGCAATTTTAAAAAAACTTATTATGTCGTAGAATCCTATTAAAGGTTTATGAGTAAAAAATATATGTAACTTTAATTTGGGTGAAATAGGGAAATACTCAAAATTTACATAACAAAAATAAATATCAAATATATTAAAGTAGTTGAATATATAATTTTTCTTAATTATTGGAATAATATATACTTTGTCGTTTTTAACATGTATATTCTAATGTCACAACTCACATATGCCTGTGACTGTGAGACGCCAATTAACTGGATTAAGTACAAAAAAAGCAAAGAGCATCAAGATAGATTCATGTCTCATTCAAATTTTCACCACCCCAGCCAGCCTTAATTCTGGCGTTGGCCCCTCTCTATTCCTCCGTACATGTAACCCACGGCCGGCAAGTCCCCATCAACGATCCTAGGATTTTAACCAATGGTACTGAAAGGAAACGTTAACAGCTTTGTCAGAAAAAATAGAAATAAAAATAAAAAAATTTGTCCAAGAAGTGTCATTTTTCAAAATTTTCCGGGTGTTAATAACCCGTTGCCCACTAGAGGGAGGCCCAATGGGCTTGGTGGAAACTGTGAGGTCTTAAGGTTCTTGGATCTGATGAATTTCAAAGGGCTTTTTACATATATATTCAAGATTTGACAACATATTACATAATAGTTCAAGATTTACAAGATATATTAAATCTGTTCAAATAGTATATTTAATGCTATATTATAGTACCATAATACCCTTTAGTCACTAAACCCAATTATAATCAGGTATAACATTTTCAAAAATAAATATAGACTAAAAAACAAAACTAACCAGCCTATTAATTAGGAAATTGATTTCGAAATCAAAATTTAAAACACAATCAAAATCCCGTAATTCTCTATTCCCCCAAAAATCTCAAAATTGCTCCATACAATGAAAGTGACACAGGGTATCAATATAGATCAAATGAAAAAAAAAAACGTGTTAAATTTTTATACCATATTCAAATTTGAATATCGAATCAGAAAATAAAATTGTATCAGAGAAACATGTAAAAATCTAGGTCATATGACGTTTTGTTTTATGCCACAAATGTTCCCTACAATGTCCAAATAAACAAAAAAAGACCTTAAAAGTGACACAGGATATAAATATAAAACAAATTCAAAAGCCATGTTAATATTTTATACAATATTCAAATTTGAATATGAAATTAAAAAAAAAATTGTATCATAAACTTTTTGTACCATATTCAAACTTGAATATCAAATCAGAAACGAAAATTAAAAAAAAAACATGTAAAGAACTAGGTGATATGGCGTTTTGTTTTATGCCAACAAATGCTCCCTACAATGTTCAAATAAACAAATAACAACTTAAAAGTGACACAGGGTATTAATATTGAAAAAATGTAGAAAACATATTAAAAATTTATACCATATTCAAAGTTGAATATTAGATCAGAAAATAAAATTGTAGCATAAGAACATGTAAACACTTTATATTATGTAAATCATACAATGAGGACGTGCAATTCCTCACTTGTCTCCGGACAATTCGCTTCAACTTCCGGTGCTTCGGGTCCTTCCACGTCGCCGATATCACCATCGACGATGACGACGATGATGGCCACGATGAGTTCGAGGACGGCGAGGATCGGTTTTGAACATCGGTGTCGGTCCGCTCCAACGAAGATGAAGACGATGAATTTGAAGACGGTGAGGATTAGTTCGAGATCGGTTTTGAACATCAGTGTCGTCCACTCCGACGAAGAGTTGGCTATAGGAGAGAGAAGAAGAGGAAGAAGCATATGAGAGAGAAGATGAAGATGAAGGGCATGAGAGGAGAAATAACAGAAGCTTGAGATTCTTGATGGTCGAGGACGGAAGAGAAAGATGAAAGAGAGACTTGTGTTTGAAGCTGGTCTTTGATTTGTTCACCCCTACAATTAAAGGGATTGAATACGTATGCAGGAATAAGTTTGAAATTTAAGATCCATTCCTACAATCAAGGCATTAGTTACCATATTCCTAACATTAAATATGCAAAAATAATAATTAAAATGAATTATCATAAATCCCAACTCTCCCGAATTGGTAACTAAAGGGTATAAACGTCAACTAAAAATTGCCACATAAGCTCGGTGAACTAACGTGAGAATACTTGTAATTTTGAATTAATATGTAATATGTTATTATAAGGTGAATTATTGTGTAAATTCTTCAATTTCAAATGCATACAAAATGCAAACAAAGATGGAAGAGAGAATGAATAAATTGAGAATTTTCAGTTTCGTTGTAGCTTTCTTTCAAAGTGGCTATTGTCAAGCTGTGTTGGGATTTGGGATTAGAAATTTGTGAGTTGATTTTTAAGAAAATAATAAAATGAGTGTGGCTTTGAGTTGGCAAGTAGTTTGTGGGAATATGCTTGGTGGGGTATAAGAAATGAAATGGAACCATCATATTGATGCTTATATTAATAATTTTAACATCAAGACAAATATCATGGTGTTTTCAACGGCTGGAACTTTTAAATGGAATCTTTTTATCTCATATCATGTTTTACTTTTGTTCATTAACACACACACTTCAAACCTTTGAATCTATTATATATACATTTGCTATTTGATTGGATAGGGTTTATTTATTAAATTCATGCGTTTTGTTTTTAGTATATATCGAGAATCAAAACAAGTTCGGCACATACAGCCTTGTCACTTTCTAAAACACTCTCGGCAAACAATAATAACAATAATAATAATAATAATCAACTTCATATGGTCAACTCTTGAGCAATGATCTAATCGTCGGCTTTTTCTAATGCGTGAATTAACCATGGGCTCTAACTTATATCCCACTCCATTCATCATTAAAAGATTATGATCCGTGATGAAATTATATTATGCTCTTACTAAAGCATCTAAAATATAGTCACATTAAAATTGTTTTGCAATTGGACAACCATATATGATAATAAAATCATGCTTAAATTTTCTCCTTGTCGACAATTCCAAGAAAAGAAGAAGGCACATCCATCGATCGGCCATTAATAAATTTTGGGCAAATAGCAGACAAGAAAGCACAAGAGGAATATCTTGTTCAATCAATGAGAACATATATAGAGCTCATTCATACAAGTACATGACAAATCAACCTAGATTAGCTAGGTACTTATTATAATAAAGCATTAATCTCGACTCTACTCGTAGAGTTTTGGATCGGATAACCTCGGAGTGGGAATGGCAACAAGAGGTACCTTCTTTTTCATTACAATTGCGAATCTCTCTGAAATATCTAACTTCTCTCCGTTGGGAAGTTGCCAATCGAACGAATGAAAAAGCGTCGCAAGAGAATACATCACCATCCTCTCCGCCATTGCGGTCCCCGCGCAATTTCTTCTGCCAGACCCGAACGGGAAATAGCTGAAGTCATTCCCGCTGAAGTCCATGTTACTATCCAAAAACCTTTCGGGATCGAACTTCAAGGGGTCTTCCCATATGGAAGGGTCTCGCTGGATCGCCCAAACATTGATGAAAACCCGCGACCCCTTAGGGACCGTATAGCCCCCAACGGTGCAAGTCTCGCTCGGGCAATGAGGGACCAAGAGAGGCAAAACCGGGTGCAACCTTAGGGTCTCTTTCATCACGGCTTGCAAGTATGCAAGTTTGTGAATGTGAGACTCTTCTACTATGCTGTCTCTGCCAACTATGTCATCTAATTCTTGTTGTACTCTTTTCATAATCTCCGGTTGATTCATGATCTCAGCCATGGCAAACTCAATTGTGTTGGAGGAAGTTTCAGTCCCACCCACTACCATGTTCTGTCACACACATTGAACAACATTAATATAATGTAAACATGGCATCGCATTCGCATGTCCTAGTCCACGCACATTATGTTACAAGGCCTTGAGGTGGCTAAAAAATAGAAAAAGAAACGCATACCATTAACAATCCCTTGAGATTAGCCATGGTCAAAGGAGTCTTTGAATACTCTTCACTATCTTTCAACTCCAACAAGTACTGCAAAAAGTCCTTTCTCTTGTTCCCTTCATCTCTCTGATCACTCCCAGCCTTGGAGGACCGTTGACCAATCAGCTTGTCAAACATGGCGTCGAACCGCCGGGACAACGGGATCATCTGCCTGACCACCCCTTGCAAGTCGAACCGGGCAAGGCCCGGATAAAAGTCCGACACGTTGGGCTTGCCGAGAAGCTCTGTCATCTTGGAAACAATATGCCGGAACTCGGAGCCCAAGCTGTCTCTCTCGGCACCCTCGACGGTCCCACCCCACATCATGCTCGTCACCACGTTGAGGATCGTCAGGAACATCTGCTCGCCCACGTTCACCTCCGACCCGACCCGGCTGCTGAAATACCCGACCAAGGCCCGGACCTCGCGGCGGCGGTACCCGTAGACGGCGTCCAGCGTGGTGTGGCCGAGCATCTTGACGACGCACACCTTGCGCAGCATGCGCCACTCGGGGCCGTACGGCGTCGACACGATGTCGCGCCCGCCGGTGGAGACCAGACCCGCAACCGGGACGTCGCGGTTGGCAAAGACGACGCCGTTCTCCCGCAGGACCTCGCGCGCCAGTGCCGGCGAGGTCACGACCACGCCGAGCCTGTTTCCGAGCCGGAGCTTGAGGATGGGGCCGTGGATCCGGGCCAGCGCGGCGAAGTGGTGGTGCAGCTGCGGGTCGAGCTGGTGGAGGTTGCCCAGCAGGGGCAGGGCGCGCGGGCCCGGCGGGAGGCGGCGCTTTTCGGCCGGCATGATCAGCTTGCAGAGGACGACGAGGAAGGCCAGAGTGAGGGTGGCGATTGTGAAGAGCGCGCGCGGAGAGTTAGCGGCGACGTCGTTTTGTGGCCATGATGATGATAGTAGAGAGTCGATGAGGCTTTGCGCGGAGTTCATGGTGGCGATGAAGAGACACACAGATTTTGTGAGTTTCTACTTGTAATTCTTGATGTATTTATATACCTGAATAATGTGTTTAAGTGCTATATTTATTACGCAAAGATGCTTCAATGACGCATGTGTTAGGTTTAGAGTTTTTGTTTATGAAACTTTCATTGATTAAAAATTATAATAATACACACAACAGTATAGAAATATAGTTTTTAATGATTTGGTTTTTCGAAAGATATTTTTTGACAATTTGAAATCATTTAACAACGTGACACACTATGAAGTATTTGACATATTTTTGTGTTCGTGGATTATTATGGGAAGGGGGGATTTTGACCTCGTTAGAATGATACATTGATAATATATACTTCACATGTGTTGTATTTTTAATATACATCTCAAAATTTACATTATAAATATAAAGTGAAAATAAAGAGAACAAATCATTTGGAGTATAGACTATTAAGTGGCATTAAGAACATCTCTAATGCAATGCCAAATTTGTGTGCCAATGTTAAAATTTGGCATTTTGACATAAAAAATATTCTCCAATGCAATGCCAAATTTCGCATTAAATTTGGCAAATGCTATACATAGTGTCAAATTTGACACCAAATATAGCATAATGCCAAATTTTGGCATTTGAAATCGAGCATTGATTGGTCAACTTTTAGGCATTTAATTAAAGACTAATATTTTATTTAAAAAAGTTTCATCTTACCAAGAAGTCATTATGACTATTTGTAGTCTTATTTACTATTGGTTAGCATCAACTAGTTTTATTGTTTTTTACAACTAAAAAAAATAAAATAACAAAATAGCATTTGAAATAACATTTGTGCATTGGAGCATCAAACGTCAAATATATCATTTTTACATTTTTGAATGCTAAATTTGACATTAACATTAGTATTTGCATTAGAGATGGTCTAAGAATGACTTTATTTTGAAATTCTCCTATGGAGGAAAGGTATATATAGTTCTTATTCTAGTTGTTCTTTCTCGACTAAGCATCTTTTGCGAGGCATTTTCATTATTATTTTTTTATTATTGTTCATTAGAGAATCAGCTAGAGAAAACTCTTATCTGTTCTGTTTTGTTTTAAGTGCCAAGAATCAACTGAGTAGACTTCGATTGGAATAAAGGGAAAAAAAAATGGCCGAAATATCAAAACTTAGAATTTTAGGGTTTAATTATTTTTTCCATGTTACATAATTTTGTGAAGTATTCGTAAATAAATTATGACCAGTTAAGAAATTAGTCATTTTAAAAGTAATGTTTGAAAGATTTAGCCCTAAAATGTCAAAATTAATAAAATAACCATTAAATACCTTAATGGACATAAGTATTCACGATAATTACTTAAAAAAATGCCCAAATCAAATAAAAAAATCTTAAAAAATTCGGTTCCTTCAACTTAAAAAAGCAAAGTAAATAAAACCTACTATTACTAAAATTTTCATCGATTGTGATAAAATAAAAAATAAAAATGGCTAATCTCTTAAGTTTTATGGCTAATCACTAAAAAAATTAGTATAAAATTTGGCTAAATCCTTAAAAAACTCAATAAAATACCAGAAAAATTTTGATAAAATATTACTATTGATCGTAATGTAATTGTTACAAAGTTACAAAAAAAATTTGGTATGTGTAACTCTCTCTCTATATATATATATATATATGTAATATTAATAATAACAATATAATAATAATAATTTAAATCAACAAACTTAATATTTGTGGTATATATCTAATTACTTTCAACATTTTGTGATATTAATATTAAGATGAAATTCTAAATATATTGGAACCAAATAAGATCTTTTTAGTACTTATATCTTAATTTAAATGCAATTTATTCTTAATATGCGTTGATCGAATTAATCTTAGAGTCAATTAAGGATTTAGCAATTTTGCAATATATATTTTAAAGATATAGCCCATGTTTTGAAATATTAGCAAAATAGTCATCAGGTCAACATCTAAAAATCTATGATTAAAGAAATAAAATTTGTGACTAAATAAATAAAATACACAGTCATAAAATTTGTGACTATAGTCACAAAATTTTAGAAAATTTCAAATAAACACAATAAAAAATTTAAACATCCATTAATAAAATAACCAACTCACAAATAGATTATTGCATATACTACCAGTTTCATAAAACTTATTACTAAATAAAACATATCTTATAAATAGCAAAAAAATATGCAACCAAAGAAGTCACAAATTTCATGACTAGAGACACAAAATTTTAGACAATATTGTCTGCAACTAACAATAAAAACATAATTAAAAAAAATTAATGACTGCAGTCTCAAAAATCTAGACACAAATGTATGACTATTTTGCTAATAAAAGCAAACATAGGCTAATTGTTAAAAACATACATAAAAATATAGCTATTTATTTAAAAAACCGTTAATCTTATGCAAATAATGTACTAAGAGTTTATCATAGTCTCTACTCAATTATATTAAATGATATCATGTACATATAACAGTAGCAATAATTGTAAGCCGAATAGTTGTCTTAATTAGAATAATACTTAATCGCTTCAACGCGCATATTCTAATGTCACATATGCATGCACTTGACTCGAATAAGTACAAAAAGAGCATAATTGTGAAAACAAAGAGCATCAAGATTCATGTCTCAATGAAAATCTCACCCTTAAAAGAATGTCTCAACGAAACAAAATTAAAGACTATACAATTACAAGTGGACACAAGATCCTACCAATGATCTCACTTAAATCAACCGCATTGTTACTATCTGTGCCAAACTACACTACAAATCATACAACACCACAATCATTTGAGTATATAATACAGTTTTCTTTTTCCTTTTTTTATTTTTTTAACTTTCGTTTTCAAGAGGCAAATTGTCCAACCATGAATCGTCCAAAAGAGGGGCAGAAGGATCCAACTCAGTGGGCCAATCAGAACTAACATCAATTTCATCGAAGGAAATAGGCTTAGATTTCCCATTTCTGGTTTGGGAAAGAGCTTGCAACCACAGATTGCAATGCACAAACACCAGATCATTCATTTTTTCCTGCTCCACTCTGTTACGTTTCTTGCCGTGTAGTGTACCGAATGTGGTCCAATTCCACCGGCACCAATGGGAGCTGCAAGGTTGGCTCAATATCCGTATCGCGGCTCTCTGAAGTGTGGGGATTTCGTAACCATATCCTGCCCACCAATCACCTGAGAATCGAGCCAAAAAGGTTTCGTTGTTCTCTATAATATGAATCGAAAGACCAGCGCAATGAAAATGAAATAAGTTGAGCTTGTCTTTCACTAAAATGCTTGCTAGGCAAGGACAAAGAATCAGGACCCACATGAAAAAAGAAATCACGACAAAACGACAGAGAAATCCCAATCAAGTTAAATCTATTTGTGATGCAAAATGCAGAATTTTCGTGTATGTTGAGCCATTCGAGCAGGAACTAGTATCAATTAGAAAGGCTTATTACATGGTTAATAGAAGTTTTGTACAAATGGCATACCTGGGGCATTCAATGTCCTTCCCATGATTGCAAAATCAGTTCCGAGAGCGCCTTGTGCATTAAGATACACCGGATGTTCCTTTGTTATCTCCATCTTATCATTGTTTGAGGTCGCCATTCTCAACATGGCTTCTTGAAACCCATTCCTCAACCTCAAATCAATCTTGAAATTTGGGTTGTAAAATACCGAGGGATTCAAGAAAGCTGCAGCTGAGTGCAAAGACGAGTGGAGCTGCATGTTCCATCTTTTATCAATCATGTCCCAAATTGGCATATATTTCTCTTCGACACCCTTATAATAGGCCTTAATGCTGGCCTTGGCCCTCTCTATTCCTTCGTACACGTGGCCCATGGCCGGCAAGTCCCCATCAACGATCCTTAGGATTTTAACCAATGGTTCTGAAACATTAACAGCTTCATGTGCATACTTCCAAAATCTGTCTAAATATAATAAGAACTTAATAGCTTGAGCCTCGGTATGTCTACCATGCACAGACGACAACCACTCTGAATGAGAAAACATGTGCTTCAAATTGTCTTCTTGAATCACAATGGACCTTAGAGAGAGAAAATTTGTTACATATCTACTTATTTTATGTCTAATTAATTCTCGTCCACCGGTAAACTTTCTCATCATGCTCAAAGTCCATGAATGGCTATACAAGTACCTCGTTATGGTCTGTGCCTCTTCGAGGACTGTGTTTACCCAATCTAGCTTACCGATATCCTCCAAAATCTTGTCAATGCAACAAGATGCACAAGGAGACCAAAACAAAGAGCTATACTTGGCCATGAGAAGCCGCCCCACATAAATATAACTGGCTGCATCATCGGTTATAACTTGAACAACATTTTCCACGCCAACCTCCAGCACAACTGACTCAATCAGCTCAAATAGATAAGTTGTGTCATCTTTATTAGCCGATACATCAACAGACTTCAGAAATAATGTACCCTTTGGGCATGTAACTGAGAACACTACAAACAATTTTGTTCTACCATCTGACCAGCTATCGCACAAGATAGTACAGCCCGTTTCTTTCCACTCATCTCTGTATTTCTTGTACAAATCATGTACGCTACCTTTCACTTTTTCCAGTAGAGAAGATCTGAGCTTCTCATAACTCGGGGCTCTATAGCCAACACCACACTCTGCTATGGCATCCACCATTTCTTGGTAATACACGGATTTGGCAGCGCCAAAAGGGATACAATTGTGGAAGAAGAAAACAGAAATTTTCTTATCAGCCTCGTCTTGCTTTTGCTTTTGAGCATCTTCCGCAGTGGGTTGTGCACTTGGTGAAGGGTGAGGAAATAGCAAAGACGGACAAGTGCTTCCGTTTTGACCACTAGATCCGTTGTTGGGATGAAATCCGCCACTAGCAGAAGAGCTGTTTGCCTGACCATTTGCTGCAGCTGGCTGATCAACCTTCGTTTTCTTGGCAGCTTTCTGTTTCTTGGGAGCGCTTAATATACTTAAAATGCGGTCACGCACGTCAGTTGGGACTTCGGTGCACGGGATAATGTCTTTGTTCTTTATTTGGGCCAAATGAAACTTCATCCGGTACACTCCTCCACTGAACTCCCGTTGGCAATAATTACACCGAACCTTCTGTCTATTTGCATCAACAAGGACGCAATGTTCCCAGCACGCGTCTCTCCCTCGAACCATCGTCTTCAACAATTCAAAAGCTCAATAAACTCCTTATTCAAACATTGTAAGAACGTTCTGTACAAAATCAACGCAATCTTTTAAGTAAAGATAACAGAAAGTGAAACAAGTACCTAGCTGTCTGAAAACAAAACGAAATTGACAAATGGATTTAGCAAGAACCTAGAAGCAACTAAACAAACCTAGATGTATTTGCTATTAGACTTAAATGTTCTATAATACAATAATGCCTTAAAATTGAGCAAAGTTATACTACAGTACATATAGTAGATTGACTATATTTTACAAAACCAAAACTATTAGTTACATGTTGTGAAGAAGACACTCATGTCAGAGTGATCAACTATATATAAGTGAACTGTCCTCAACTGTGTCATGAAACATCTTTGATCTAAATATTCATAACTAACAACACACCCTTTCTCTTTACTTAGAAACACAAACAAGATTAGGAATGTCAAAGCTCTCCTAAAAAAAACAAAATGCATCTATAAATGTTGTATCTTGAATTATCCTGAATTAATAATCAAATTCGATAGACCTTTTCTACATAACTAACAGCTTCGTAATTTTCTTGCTATAAACAGAAAATCAAACAAATCCGAAAGTATATACATTGAATAAAACTAAAAAAAAAAAAAAAAAAAGCTGGAATCTCTGTGATTGTGAGAGACACAACAATGAAGTGTAAGGTACCTGATAAGCTGGTAGAAGAAGAAGGTCCGACACAAAGATATGAGCTTTCTGAGGAGATGGAAAAAATCGGAGTCCGGGGAGATTGGGATCGGCGATTTGGATGGGAAAGAAGAAAACGGGAACGAGGAAATCGCAATAACTCGCCGATAAATTAGTGTTCCTCGGCCAGCTGGGAAAGAGGATAGCGTGGAAATCGTCTCTCATCCCTTCATCACGTGACCTGCATGTGCCTTTCATTCTTAAAATTAACCCCTGGATTTTTGTAAATGTTAAAATTCGCCCCTAAAAGTACGGAATCGTGTCAAAATCATCCCACCATCCTACAATTAAATGGCATGCTTATTCAAACAGTTTCAATAAGAGTAATCAATTAATAATGTGTTGATATAGTATAATTAATTAGGACAAACCTCACTTTTAGAATCAAAATTTGGAAACATAAATACGCTCAATAATTTGAAACACTATCTTACCAATCTCAAGAAGAAACAATGCCTAGATTATCATTGTTTGACATAAACAAACGTGACTATTGCGACTTCACATTCGATAATCCATAGCTTTAACATTGTATTATTATCCTTGAACAGTCCTTGTAAATGAATCATGATTCAGGGAAAGAGTGAAAAAGAAATTGAAAGAATTAATCAAAAGAAAAGTGCGCAAGCCCTTTTAAGGACAATACGTCATAACTAGAAATCAAGAACTTTGTAATGTCCCAAAATTAAAAGAGAAGCTTCCAATTTGTAACAGCAAAATTATCAACATTTTCACTTCCAACTGTTATGAATTATGAATCACAGTTTTCCGACAGAGACTAGTCATGCAATCACAAACATGTAAATTGCAATATGAGGGCACAACAAACAATCCAACTATGGGAATCCCAACAGTCTTTTGGTTTATTTTGCATTCAAAAATGCTTTGGGAAAATAGTTTCAACTCATTTCATGAACCAAAATTCTCCTATCCATAACACATCTACTGTGCCGAGCTCACTTGCTGCCTGACTCTTCGGGCGCAATCTGCAAAACTTCGGACAAGGTCAGCGCATTTCAGAGGATCCTTGAGATGCTCCTTATAGCATGCCAAGCAGGCTTCGTTCTCTGCTACGCAGGGTGAAGGCTTCTGGTACGGAAGCTTGAACTCCTTATCACGGAGCTCCTTTGCTCTTTGTGTTACTTCCTGCACCATATTCTCTTCCTGTTTCTGCAACTTCTCCACAACCCTCTCGCTCTCTTGAAGGACCGACCGTATTGCTTCCAACTCCGCATTCGCAGCCTGTGCAGGAGTTGACGCCGGCAAGAACACTGGTGGCTGAAGTGGCCATCCTGTGGATGTTGGTCCCTTGTGTATTTCAAATTCCTCAGAAACCTGCTTCTGAATTGGTTTGCTTTGGGGTGGTTGAGGTTGAGGCTCCCGGGGGAGCTTAGTTCTAGTTCTTTTAGTCTTCTTCTTTGACTTCTCATCAGCAAGGCTATTAACCAGGTTGGTGCTGATTTGAATGCTAAAGTCACCCATGACTTAACAGCTCCTCAATTAAGTACCTGGAAACATCAAAAGTAACCTCCTTTACTATGTTGTTTAACTAGTATCACAAGACACACAAGAAGAAAATGACATCAAACATTGGAGTCAAAGGCCGTTGGAGTCAAAGGCCGTTGGAGTCAAACGCCTCTTGTAATAAATCCTCAACCTCAAAGTAAATCAAATTATAGAGAAGGGTTTGGTGTAATGTCCTCAAATTTTGTGACTTTATATTAAACACCTCTGCTATGGAAATACGAAACCTGGCATTGGCTTTTTATTTTGACTAAGAGTGGAAAAAAAGAAATTGATCCAGCATAAAATCAAGATAAAAACACAGATCCAACAATCTAAAAAGCACAAATGCTATCTGAAGTCCCTGTCTAAACAATATCTCCACCTATAATTATAATGATAATGACTGTGGCAATAGTGAACAACTTTGTCAGACGACTCTTTAGCCCCATAATTCCCTGATGATCCACACCAAAACACACATCTTGGTTAGAAGCAATAACACATAGACACAAGCCTAAAACCACCACATCCAGTTGCTCCAAATTTTTGCCATCTGGTAGTGGTACTTCTCCACAACTATCTATCAGCCACAATTGTCACGATCATCGACCAATTCACTCTTTTCTCCATCGACCAATTCACTCTTTTCTCCAACTCGAGTTTCCTTAACTAGCCAAAACAAAAACCATTGACACAAACACTCATTACTTCAGTATTTTGTCCTTAAATTATGCACTCAATACAATACTCTAAATGCATAATTTAAATCATGGACCGAGATTGAAATGCATAATTTAAGGACAAAATACTGAAATAATGAGTGTTTGTGTCAATGGTTTTTGTGTTGGCTAGTTAAGGAAACTCGAGTTGGAGAAGAGTGAATTGGTCGATGCTCGTGACAATTGTGGCTGATAGATAGTTGTGGAGAACTACCGCTACCAAATGGTAAAAATTTGGTGCAACTGGATGAAAGAAAATACCTTATGAGATGTATTGACTAAAGAAAAAGTAAATAAATAGAAAAACGATATGCACACTATCCAAAACAAGATAAAAACCTGTTCATTGAGATATTGTTTAAACTCTTCCCATAAGTTGTGAACTTTAACTACCACATATCTAAAGAGTAAAGGTTAAATGGTGAAAACAAATAACAAGTATACAATCATAACAAGAATGAAGCACATCATGACTATTATCTCATTTGGACGAACCAACTTCTCAACATCACTATCGCCAATGGCATGGAGGGCAATGAGCACACAAAACTATGGTACGATAATATTGAGCTAAATGAAACGAACTCATAGAATACTGATTAACAATCATTTCGTCCAGAAAGGCCAAAAGAAGCTTCAGATAGGAGAATTACGATACAACAATAATTCAGTGCATTTCAGTCAACAACACACACAAAAAGTTCAAGGAGAAATAATGACCCCCCCACCCAAAAAAAAAAAAAGATTGTCAATTTTATTTACCCACGACCTACTCCAAGCTGATGAAGGAGCAATGGAGAAGCTAATAACAAGAAAAAACGAAGGGCAAATCTCAAGGGGATTTCGAGGACCACTGACGTTCAAAAATAGTGTACAAGCAGGTCTCGCCTTTGTATATACACTGATTTTCTAACAAAAAACGCTAACCACCTGCGACATCAGCCAATTACTTCCTCACAATCCCTTTTCCCTCCCTAAACTCTTCAAAGTTCTCTCGAAATCCCTCAATTTTCCCTTTCTCTTCTGCAACTCTCACAAATAAATCTGATTACCGGAGCATTCCTAACAACTCACCAGTCTTTTGAAAAATTAAAAATTAAAAAAAAAATGGATAAGATGGAATGTCCTCAACCAAGAAACAAGGAATTTCTATGAGCGCATTGCAGCTTTGGTAGTGCTTGGAGAATTGTGAAAATTTTTACGTTCTTAAAGTGGATCTGTCTGCAAGAAAGATAACGGAAGCAGCAAAAATAACGATTTTCTGAATCAAACATATCAACAAATCAGATTAACAAATCAATAATACATTGCAAAGCAAGATATAACAATGCAGATTTTACCTGAGAGGGCTGTCGGGGCTGAGAGGGTCGAGAGGACTTGAGAGGGCTGTCTGGGCTGAGAGGCGAGAGAGGGCGGAGGACGGAGAGATTGCTGAGAGGGCGGAGGACGAAGGCGAGAGGGCAAGGACGGAGAGAGGGTCGATCTGACGGGGAGACGGCAGAGGCGGAGGCGGAGGCGGAGGCGGAGGGGAGGCGAGGCGAGAGGCGAGAGGCGGAGGCGGAGGCGGAGGCGGAGGCGGAGGGGAGGCGAGAGGCGAGAGGCGGAGGCGGGAGGCGGGAGGCGAGATGCGGAGGCGGAGGCGAGAGAGTCTTGAGTGCTGAGAGAGTGAGACGGGGTGTACAATCGGCTAGGTTACCAAAAAAAAAAAAAAAAAAAGAAGAAAAAAGAAAAAAAAAAAAAAGAGCCTTATATGGGAAATTATAATGAACTTAATAAAAGTTATTACCCAATTTTTAAAAAATATAACTAATTATCCAAATAATTTAATTACTTACACAGTGATAAGTGGTGATAATTCACTTTGTTACCAAAAGTATATACAAGTAATTCACAAATTGATTAGAAACTCAATTACTTCAAAAGTTTAGATATTTATTTTTATTGTTATATAAATTTTAGGTATTTAACTACCTCACCCTATTTTAAATAAAATTTTATAAAAATTTATTAAATATATAAATATTAAAAAGGGAGAGTTGCAAAAATAGGTCAAAATTAAATGTTTGTTTTAAATGATAGCCTGTGTTTCAAAAAATTAAAGAAATAGTCATGTTACGAATTGTATAACAGAAAAGTGTCACACAAAATATAACAGATCTATAAATATTTATAAGATATTATTTAACACTTCAAAAAATAATGAAAAAAAACTTAAAGTGTTACAAAATATCTTACAAATATTTACATATGTGTTATATTTTGTGTGACACTTTTCTGTTATATAATTCGTAACATGGCTATTTTTTTAATTTTTTGAAACATAGACTGAACTTTAAAAACAAAATTTTTTTTTGGCTATTTCTTACAATTTCCCAAAATATATAGATATTATTATATATATAAATATATATTAAATATGTCGTGTTCGTGTTGACCCGTGAAAGACTTGATCGTGTCTTAAAATTCTTAATCGTGTCTTCGTGTTCGTGCCGTGTTCACCCATTTAATTATCGCGTTAATTGTGTCGACCCATTTACGATCCATACCCATTAAGGCTAGACCCAGACCCGTTGTTTCGTATCATTTTCGTATCGTGTCTCGTGTCTGGACCCAAATTGTCACCCCTAATTTAAATGATCTTTCTAGATTTGCGTGATGCGCGCCAAACCCTTTTACGTGAGTGAGAATATTAATGAAATACCCTTAATTTGGAGATCAAAACAACTGTGTTTTTAGTCTCTAAATTCGTATCCCGCACAAATTTTCAAAACATAGTGTATTTATTTAAGAGTTTTTTAGGCATTTAACCAAATTTTTGGTAATTTTTTAAGATTTAGCCCTAAAATATCGAAATTAAGGATTTAGCTATAACATAAAATGTTACATGTAACATATATACGTTTAAAAGTGTAACACTACATGTAATGTTACATGTGTTACATTTTATATTACATATAACGTTACATTTTATGTTGCATTTTTTACACATATATATGTGTAAAATTAGAAACTGTGGCTAAATCCTTCAAATTTTACCTTTAAAATGGCTAATTGCTTAATTGGTCAATTATTTAAATTAATTATTAAAAATTAGATATTTATTATAATTTTTATTAAAAAAAGAATAATTTGAAAAAGGAGCAAAAGCCAAAAATGAAGGCTATTTTGGATTAAATAATCAAATCCGGTGATTATAAATTTTGTTTCAATTCCTATATGATTAGTGTAATTTTACATGTATATCCACGAATATGACGTTTATACATTTAAAGAATATATTTATGCGTACGGATGATTTTTAATCACAAATTTTACTCGATCTTTCAATATATTTATTAATGTACATGCACTTTAAAAAAATATATATTATGAATTTCTCAAGCTAACATTTTGACCCTTGTTTGTTTCTCCCATTTTACTCATTCAATTTTTTTTTTTAACTTAATTTTATTATATTCTATTTCATTTTTTTTTCAATTTTCTAAATTTCTATACAATATTTTTAAATTTCAACCATTCATACCGTTTTGAAATTCGCAAAGTCAAACTATTCTTACATTATTTTTTCAAATCATTCCAAAAATTATTTTTTCCATCCTAAAAAATAAAATGGAATGGGCAAAATAGTTTTCCCAAATAGGGCAAATATTTGCACTAGCGACTTGGTGAATGCATGACGCATATATATGTAGGTAATATAATTGATAGCTCATTATATATCTTGTTTGTTAAGGAAATGCATAATGGTGACATCATGAGGCTGCAAATGAAGTACATTATAAATAAATAAAAGTCAGTGGCAAATACTCGTTTAAAACAACTAATATTAAGTGATCTTGGTGTTTAATAATTACTATCTTTAATTTAGTGCTTGCTGATTAATACTTCTCGTTGAATTTGAGCTCCAGCTGCAATTGAGTCTTTTTCGGTCATCAAAGTATTATTACAATATTAATCCTGCTTTATTTTTAGATTAATTACGTAATTTTATATCAAATCATAAAGTCTTGTATTTCTTTCAAATATTATTTTCCAAAATGCCTTTGATTCTTTAAAGGCTAATTTAATCACCAACTCGTCTTTCATATTGAACCTCAAATGATCAGTCATCAACCGAGATCAACAGTATATTATGGTAATCGGTTTTTATATAAAATAGCCATCCATTTATTTTATTAGTTTTAAAAATCTAGCCTAGTTTGTTTTTATTAGTAAAATATATAGTTATACATTCGTATCTGGATTGTTGAGACTGTAGTCGTTAGTTTTTCTAATTCAGTTTTTATTGTTTGTTGCAGATAATATTTAGTCATAAATTTTATTTCTTTGGTCATAAATTTTTAGATGTTGACCTGATTGCTATTTTACTAATATTTCAAAACGATGGCTATATATATTTCTAAAACATAGATATTGTAAAATAGCTAAATCCTTAACTATTAGAAAAAGATTGTTGTAATCAATAACTACAACAATAATGGTACACTAAATATATGTTTTAGGGGTCGTCTTGTTCGCAGTTTAATCTAAAAAATTTAGATAATTTTTTTTGAGTTGAAAAAGTTATAAAATATTTCATTTAAATTGTGTATTTAATCCCACAGGCTTAAAATCAACGCACTACAAACACTTATATCATCTTCAATTCATGAACATGAGAGATGAGAGCGTATTGTCTACTTTACTCCGATGCATGATATTAGAATTCTAAATGCATTTTTTTTTTTTTGTTATTCAATGATTTACATGACAACTTCATTAGCACCACCGTTTGTTGCCCGAGGTAATTTAGTCTCCTAAAAAGTTTATATATATAAGAATATATGTACTCCACCAAAATGAATCACTTTCATCAACAATGTGGATAATAGATAAAGGTATAATTAGGAAGCAGCGTATGATAATACATTGACATGCGAGATATTTTTGGTAATCTCGTAATAAGGAGCAATCCAAGAGTTAAAATGTGTTATATCAACTTTACAAGCAAACGTTGAATTTAGCACAAATGTTGATATTATTCTATTGATAGAAGTTATTTAATAACACGTGTATATGGCACTGTGATGAAAATGTTTATATACTGTTAGCTAAACAATATTTATTATCACACAGACCATTTGATCAGATCGATTAATAGTATAGTGTAAAAGTGCACAATTTCGGATATGAATTCACAAAACCATCTCGAGAAGTGACATATACGTCTAATATAGTATATGTATAGATCATGAAGACCAACTTATTGTGCACAAAATTAGGCCGAGGCAAAAAATTTAAACATAAAAACCACAATATTTATATAAAAAAAGTCAATAATTGTTATAACCTTATCCTCTTTTATTCCCATCATGAAAAGGACATTATGTACAAAATAATAGGTTTCGTATTTGACAAAACCTACCAAACACTTTTGACGTTTGTTCAACGTCTCTAAACTTTGGTACACAAACTTTTGCAATAACTTTAAGGAACCGAATACTAATTATAACTTATAACATTATTGTTGAAATATATTTAATATTTTTGTGTCTCTGTAAACGATTTGGTTGGTGAGAAAAAAAAACCCAGCAGTACTTAGAAAGCTGCAGGTTTAGCCTCTCTACCCTCCGAGAAAACTACGTATTTACGTATATATATACTTACAGTACATATATGTAATTAAATATCATACATAAAATTGATGATCAACACCACCAACGAAAATAAACCCTAAATACTCGATCATGAACGAGACGTGCATGGAAATTTGTAGCAGATCATGTTCACTTCTTGGAAATCTTGAAAACGTTTTTCCTATTCGGCGACTTCTCACTGCACTAGCCATATATGTACGTACAATGTGGACATATATATATATATATATACGTATATGTGTGTCACATGTATACTTACTAGTGCAAAGTTTGTCCCAAATTATTTTCTATGGTGCTGAGGGCATTGCTCAATTCGAAATCGTCGACGAAGGAATCGAATCCGAAGTCTTGAATGCCGAAATCCTCGCAATCCAATAGCCACGAGCAATTATCCTCAAAATTGGATGGCAAAATTCCCATGTCACTATTACCTAATTTCTCACCATCAATTAGTGGGTAATTATCACATGTTGAGTTCCAAAATGCATCAACAAGTTGATCAGGAGATTGGTCCTCCGGCCACAAGTTTTTCATCAACGACACGTCGTCGTTGCAAAGGCTGTCTAACAAGAAGGACTCCTCGCCACCCGAGGCTGAAGAGTTCTCGGCCGTCGCGGGCGAAGAGCTCGAGTTGATCTCCTCGGAGTTGATCATCATGGTGGTGCTGCCACAAGTACTATTCTCTTGAGAGTGATTGGGCTTGTTTGCATTTGCAAGATCAGCACTTTGTGGCAAGTGATGATCATTGTTACTACTATTAGCATCTTTAGGGCAATTTTCCTTATTGTTATTAGAAGATGCTAATAATTGAATATCATCCTTGTTGAGGGGTTCATGAGTTACAGGGTCAATTCCCATCTTAAGAAGCTTTTTCTTGATGTGTGTGTTCCAATGATTCTTGATCTCGTTATCAGTCCTTCCTGGCAATCTTGATGCAATCTTGGACCACCTACTCAATTAAAATACAAAGAAAAAAAAAATGTATAAGAATAGATCAAGAGATATATAACTAAGCATCCAATCAAGTGACTTAATGTGATTCTGAAGGAAGAAAATTACTGAAAATATTAGTACGTCAGGACTTTTAATCATCTTGGTCAGTGGATTCCATCAGTACTACTTTACAATTTCTTATTTTTATTTTGAGGAATTACTTTATGAAAGGTTAAAATCAAGAATTTCCCCCGGATATGACCTTAATATGAAAACGTAATATATTGACAAGAGCATTATTATACATATATATATATATATATATATATTCACCAAAAGATTGATTAGGTACGTATGCGTATGGTTGATCAGGTTAGACAAAATACATGCTTGCTTAAAGAAAAAAAATAGCTTAAACATGACAATTTGCTAAGTTATACTATCTCCTTTCAAGCCTAAAGTGATTTTTTTTTTTTTTTACAGGAAATAATTCGACAAAAGACTATAAGTATCCTTGTTTTATCATATTGGATTAAAAGTATCCTTGTTGGCAAGTCAAAAAATATGTTGCCTATAAAAGAGTCAACTACAAGTTGCCTATTAAAAATTATAATTACACTGTTTCATCTCTAGGATACGTATAATTTCTTTTATTATTTCAACTTCATGATTGAAGACGAAGAAATGTTGACAACAACTTGGTAACTATAGCCAATATAAACAAAAGTACAAAACAAAACCCTAAAGATAAAGAAAGGATGACAGAAATATGAATGAATATTTTAACACGTCAAATTAGCTATCTAGAGGGAAAAATAAAAAATTAATCATAAAATCAAGCTGCACCAAATAAAGCCATTACTAATCAATCCATCATCTTAATTTTTTCAATCACACTAATTCCCATCCAAAATCAAATAGCAGATTAAAAATGTTGTGCACTAACGATTCATATGTGACCACAAACAAAAGATATATCCAACGTATTCATATTAATGTGATCAATCATATTAAAAAAAGAACAAGCAATTATATAGGATAGAGAGAGAGAGAGAGAGAGTGAGAGAGAGAGAGAGAGAGAGAGGGAGAGGTAATTAGACATTGAACCTATTTCCAAGACGAGCATGAAGATCAATGACCAACTGCTCTTCAGAGTCAGTGAGAAGGCCTCTCTTGAGGTCAGGGCGGAGGTAGTTAGTCCAGCGGAGGCGGCAGCTCTTGCCGCAGCGGCGGAGGCCCGCCAGCTTTGGGACGGCCCGCCAGCAGCAGTGGCCATTCGTCAGAATGAAGTTTATCAGCTTCTTGTCTTCCTCCGCCGTCCATGGCCCTTTCTTCACCCCAAGCTTGTCACAACAAGGTTGCCTCCCCATATCATATATAAATATACCTTCTTTGATTGATAATTATATATAGTACTGCTTGCTAGCTCTAGATATTATAAAGCTGCTACAATATTATTATCTAGCTAGCTAGGACGTAGTGGTACTACTATATATATATATATGTTTTACAAAGTTGTGACTAAATTCAAGAGAGTACATTAAAAGTTGGATTTTCTCTGATCAACAATAACGCACAGCTTTGCAAAGAACCCAAAAGCCCCACAAACAAGCAGACCTTTATATAAAGATATGTTGATGATGATGATGAGGATCAGCCAAACTTTCCCCAGCTGCTCAAAAATTCAACATGTCTAATTCTTATTATAGACACAAACTTTCACACGCACAAAAAAGTAATGGAAATAATAATAATAAATAAACTTGTTACTCTAAAAGTTTTGTGAGGAGAGAGATAGGAAGGTGGGGTCCACTATTGGGTTGTGAAAGGGAGATGGGAACTAATGGTGTTTGGAGTGGGTTCAGGTGCATGTAGGCACACTTAAATTGGTGGCCAACTGAGATGGATGACACAAGAACAAAGCTCCATGTCAGCAATTATTTTCTTTTTTCCTTATTATTATAATTAAGTAAATAAAGCTATATATATATATAATATAAATAGGGTTTTTCTTAATTTTCATATGTGTGTGTGTGTGCATATATATTCCTATATATTTTTCCTTGAGAAATCCTCGATCGATCACAGACTGTCCTCAATATATGACTTGGATGATTGCATTAATCTTACTCAACCATTCCATCATCAATTTCGTCATCATTACGTGTCGTTTATTGCTGTGGACTCCGACATGCTGTTGCTTTTAAGTCTACAATCTTTCTCTCCACGAACACACAACATCGACCGTTAGATCAAGAACGTTTCAACCCCACAGACAAATTCATACCACATTATAGTGTTGTATAGTCTATATTATTTCCCTCGGAACAAATAGGAAATAGCCAATAGGTTAACTAAAAGGAAATTTTGTAAAATATTATTCGTGGATAACTTGTTTTATAAATTATCATCTCATAATAAAAGGTTTCATGTCACCTTTTAGCAATGAATTAATTTGATTGAATTGTTCATTTTTTTCTAAAAAAATGAGAAAGGCAAATTGAGGAAAAAATAGTAATTGGCTGATAAAAAAAGTTGCGTGACTTGTCATAGATTGTAAATTTATGTTTCAAAGGTGACATTTGATCAAATTTTCTCGGGTGCCAACAGAATTATGTTATAAATTAGTTTTCTCTATATGCTTAATATCTTCATTTTTTTAAATAGTATATATTATATAGTATTATTTCTTGATAAAAGAAAATAGAAGCCATAAGGTTGCTCTTATTTTTTTCATTTGTTATTTTAAAGAAAGGAGGCTACAAAAATCAACATCTTCTTGTTTTTCAGGGAGAGACGGTCATGTAATTTCAGCCGATCACAATATGCCAGAATTTTGGACAGCTAGGACCGTACAAATTTCTTAGTATATTGGATTCTCTAAAGGACAAGGATGATATTCAATTCTTAATTTTTGATTTGGCAATAAATAACGAAAAAAAATTAAGCTAATTAGACTAATTTGGGCTGCCGAGATATCTCTGACTTTCTCAAACTCTTATATATGTATAGTACTTACTAGAAATCACAAAATGAGCATTGAACAAAGAAGTGGATTTAAAATTTGTTAAATTAATATACCCCTAAATTAAAAGGGAAGCCATAATAAAAATAATTATGTACTAACTAATTGCAATTTAACGGTTACATACAAATAAGGTGATTTCGTTTTACAAGTTTCAATTACATATATACTTCTTACGAGGGTATGTTCTTCAACCATGAGAAAAATGACAAAGTAACAAGTCCAAAAGGCAATTAATAAATTAGGTATATATAGTCGTATATATTTGGACAGTTGAGCTTCCACCTTTGAATACCTAATTATATATATATATATATATATATATATATGTATTTTCATGTTAAGGGTAGATAGGGAAAGAAAGTTATAATTATCAAACTACCTTATTTTTCAAAGGGTGAAGTAGGCAAATACCCAGAATTTATATAACAATAAAAATAAATACCCAAACTTTTGAAGTAATTGAGTTTCTAGTCAATTTGTGAATTACTTGCACATGCTTTTGGTAACTAAGTGAATTACCACCACATGCTTTTGGTAACTAATTGAATTACTTGCACATATTTTTGGGTAGTTGGTTACATTTTTCAAAAGATTGGGTAATAACTTACATTAAGTTTTAAAAATTGGGTATTCACTATAATTATTATTAGTTTCCGTATATATCCTTCCTAATTCATCAAACTCTTGCATTTGAAATCATATTGTATCTAATCAAACTAACTACATATTCATATTCATTATTTGCAAGTATGTATTTGTGCTTCTTTTTTTTTTTTTTTTTTTTTTAATTCCTTGCAAATGGTGGTCGATACTATTCTCACCTACACATATGGGAATAGAATATATATGTTGCTCATGTGTATTAAATTAAAGACATCATAATTGTAATAGATCTTTCACTAAACTTAATATTAAGAAAACCATATATGACAGATTTTAAGCATTGATTGATCTGCTACTAATTTAGTGATCACAAAACACACGAAACATGCATGCCTCTAAAAAATACACACACAGGCTTGCCACGTCTGTAATAAACAAAGCTTTTTCAATCGACTCGTATAAATCGATTGTATTGTACTCATTCTTAATTAATAAAAGATAACGTTCACTCTTAATTAATTATTTTATAGTAGATCGTTAACTATATAAATTATTCTAAACCCAAGAGTTGGCGTACGTACATATATAAATCCATCTGAGGTATATGATTTTCAAAGCCGATCTATAGCTTGATTGTTGTTTACTATATAGCTAGGCATATGTAAAGATCAACAATTTAAGCAAGCTCACTCACACTCACAAAAAAATGCGTGCATATCTAAATAAAAGCAGACAAGAAGAAATGATTTCAGTATCTTTCAACGCGGACCATGATAATAAGACAATAACACGTACTTACATATATATATATATATATATATATATATAGACTAGTGCTACGTACGTCTGTTGCTATAGAACCAAGCTCTAGTTTCGCGGCACGTCAAGCTTGATCATTCTCGATTGTTTCATAACTATATCGTGTACGAATACATCATTCTGGGTCAAATGATTGGCAAAAGAACATACAGGTTTTCCATGAGTACGTACGTGGTCTAGTTTTGCTTAGTCTGAGGTTGAGAAGTTTAGGGTTATACATATAAATTCAACTTATGCTAGGATTTTACATATCTACGTGTCATTATTTGAAGGCAAATGCTAATACATACATACATACATACAGATATACATATAAATCTAGTCAACTATATATATTGCTAGGATATTGACTTTAATGCGGGGCTAGTTTTGCTTAGTCTCGGCCGGAACAAGTTTAAGACGATGGATAAATTAATATACTTGAATCTACGGTTGAGAAGTAGTATTACACATATAAAGTCAACTTATGGTAGTATTCTACATATATCTACGTGTCATTTGAAGGAGATAGCCAGGAACAAAATATAAATTAAGAAGCTTTCACTTTAATAAGCTCGTAACTTATGTAATATAATGTCACACTTTATTATCTCTAACCACATGTTTGATTATACTAGGCCAGTTGGGGTAGTTAATAACCCGATTTCTTGGTTTTTTGACTTTTATCTCTTGGCTTAGGTGCATGTATGGTTCAATTTGGACCCTTTTCCTAATTAGTAACTGAGTTTTACACTTCATCTTCCTTAAGTGATTTATCTAATCCACAAAACCCTAGTTTTTAGTATAACTTATCATTATCTACTCGTTAATGCTTGGTATATACGTGCAACTTCAATATAACTTGAAACAAAATTGCTTGATACACATGTTTAATCCAAAATGGTCTTTTTCCAGCTAGTTGATCCCATTATTTCAAGTTGGCCATGTGTCAATAATTTTGATCAAATACCAAGTACATATATACATATATTTGCACGGCACTTTTAGACCCTCATGCAGGTGTTTTAGTTAACTTCTTTTCCTCGTTTTATCAATTTTTTTAGTCACAATTTATCTAATGATCAGAATCATATTATATACTTTACCCATAAGGGAAGGGATAATTCATAGGAAAACTTTGCTTACCATGCATGGTACTTCAAATACATAATTTTTTTTATTTTTTATTTTGTAAATAGGGCTTCAAATATATAAATATATTTTAGCTACCTGAATGGTCTTCCAACAAAAATATATAATCCAAATGTCTCCATGAGCATGTAATTCAAGCTACACTTACGAATAGGTTGATAATTCATAAATTACATCGGAACTCTCAAATTATATAGTGATTTATAAGGGTTCTGATTTATTTCGACTTTACGTTGAGCAAACGGTACAATACTTTTCTCTAAAATTAATGCCCAAAATGCTTCATTTCATAGTAATTGATCCAAACAGAAAAAATAAAAAAGTGAATGCAGCATAAAAATACTAAAATAAGGTATTTTTTTTTTAATTGAATGAGTTAAGAGATGAATTTTTATATTAAAAAGATTATAATAATTAAACGTGGTATTTCAATGAAATATAGGAGATGATTATTGTTTTTTTTTTCCGCTTTTAGGTAAAAACATGTGGGTAAATATGCAAAAAGGAGAGGGGTAAGAGTAAGAAGAGCAGAGAAATGGCATTGCTTGCAAGTGAGGAATGACTCTAGTTTAAGCACAGTCATTACTGTAGCTGTTGAGGGTTCATGATCACCTCAACGACCTAGCTAGCTAATGAGTCCGAACAAACATATTATTTAATATTAATTTATTAATTGTTATTTGTATTATTGTTTCACACATTTCACGGTTGCTTCCATTTTGGATTTTCAAATATCTATTCTCTATAATATGTGCATAGAATTGTTGCTTTCGTTTTGGATTTTACATATTTTTTCCATTTGGAATTTTACATATTTTCTCTAAATATTGATGTCCCTTTGCAATATGCTGAGTTATATATAATAGAAATTCCCCAAAAGCAACCAAGAATTAACAATGGTGAAGGTAAAGTCACGTAAAATCCAAGTAATAACAACGGATTAAATTGAGTTTGTATACGCGTATATTGGGTAAATCAAATCAGTATATAATGTACGAATATATCTCAATAATCGGTCAGCATGTACGTTATACAACAAAAGCAATTGATCAATCAGTCAGCATGTATGCATATATATGATTAATTATATAGGACACAACAGTTTTTTTTTTGTTTTTTGAGTCATTGGATCTTTCCTGATCAATTATAATATATATTACAATACATTTTATGTGGTGCTGGTAATAATTTTATTACATATGATTTTTTTTCCATGATTTAAGAATTAAATATAGTAGTATAAAACGTAACATCCACATCCACTGATGTGAATAATAATCATCCAAAGAGCACAATAAGAATAAAACTAATGGCTCAGACACCATTGAGGTTACCTTAAAGCGACTTGTGAGCTACCCGGGTTGAATCATTATTCAAATAATCACTATTATTTTTTTTTAAATGCTTCTAAATTAAACCGAATTATAACGTACCATCGAAAGTTATTAATTGATTCCAAAAACTCAAATGAATATTGAGAAATGTAATTACGCCATTAAGGTGTAATGCAATCGTCATTAAGAGGCAACCATTCGGAAAAAAAACGTCATTAATTAATAATAACTTTTGAAAAACTAACCACCAATGACCGTATTAATAGGAGAGTGACAAGCAATATTAATAAAGATCCGACCAAGACTTTGTGGGTACTTTCATCAGATTTAACAACTTGCACTAATTTGCCATCTCTATGCAATGTCGTACACACGCTTGAGGAGGACTAATATTCAAGTAAACATGATTAAAGCATTAATTGTATTCATCAAGAATTTAAAATTGAAAAGTACAACTTATAAATACATATACCTGTCATGTAGAATTAGCTAGCTAGCTAGCTTATTTCTTTACGATCACAAGACATTCCAAAATTAGAAATTTAAATTTCTTACTATCTTCTTTTTCTTATATCTATTCATTAGTTGCGACTTTTGGTCTTACAAGATTACATCAAAGAGTGTTGAATCTCTAACCAAGGTTGATGGTTGGTAGCCAAAAATTCAGGTAGATATATGGATTCCAACTTTGGCCTTTGATTTTGTATTGTGTATTTCGTAATATTTTACAAAATTGGAAGAGGCACAAAATTTGTGGTTGAAATTGAAAGCTATATAGAATTAAGGGTATCTATTTATGTTTGCCTCTTTTCACTCTTTAAGTAGCTTAGAACGTTGTACCATGGTCTGGCTTCATTGATTTTTGGCGTTGAATCTATCCAAATTATTGTTGCTGTTTGTTTTTGTTTTCTTTTAGTAGTGCAAAAATTCTCTCACCCCTTTAATTGGTTAAGTACATTGATAGATTGGTTCTATCTTACTGCCAATGATTGTGTTCATTCATGACATGTACATGTAAATCAGATATGTTACCTGTAGATTAATAAGGGCATGGTTATGAAAAAAAATAATTAAGCATGTACCTAATACCTAGGAGTGAACCAGATATGTTACCTATATATTAAGGGCATGGCTGAAAAATTATTGAAGCACTTACCTATATGTGAACCAGATATGTTACCTATATATTAAGGGCATGGCTGAAAAATTATTGAAGCACTTACCTATATGTGAACCAGATATGTTACCTAGGGCATGGTGAAAATTAATAAAGCTCCCCAAGCAGAGAGAGGGAGTAATTCTATATATAAAAAGAAGTTTAGAGAAAATTACTATTGCAAGGAAATTTTAAAATTTTGTCAATTTCATCAAGTTAACACTTCTTTTAAAATTTAATATAGTCAAATTACTAATCAACGTAAATAATACAGTAAGGTATACGTACGGGTTTGTAGCTTAGAGAGAGAAAGAGTTGAGTCATTGTTATTGTCTTGGTAAAGAACTTGGTTGAGAGTTCTTAGAGACTAGAAGGAGATATTAAGTTATTAACTTGGTTGTAAACTCTTGTATTTAATCGTTGAGGCTAATAAAGATTCATTGTTTTCTCTAAGTTTTCGTATCAATTTCGTTGATTTTGTCGTAACATTAATTTAGTGTTTAATATATATATATATATATATATATATATTAATAACTAGTGTCATAGCCGACAATGGGTAAAATGTCACTTTCCATATATATCCGAATAAAATGAGTTTATTAGAGCTTAAGAGTCAAACTTGAACCTTATCTTTCTTCTTTTCTTTGAGCTATTAATTGCTATAATTTCAGTATGTTGTAATGATGAAAGCCATATTCTTGAGGTCATGATAAGTCAGTCCTAAGACTTGGTCTATCTTCCTCTTTGCTTCGATATATAGTACGGACATGGGACATAATATATAGTTTTGATTGTGTCCAAATAATGAAAATAACACTTGCGAGATATATTTTTTCTTTTATTTTTTTTCTAAGCAAACTTTATTAATCACAACTGGCTAGACATTGCTAGATCAACAGTCTTCTTACGTATATATATCTCGACTGATGGCCAAGATTAAGTAAGTTATTTCTTGTCATATCAGATAATTATGTGATCAATGAGTTTTTGTGAATTTATAAAGATAGATCACTCGGACGGCAAACCCTAGCAAGTTGATCAGAGAAATACATGCATGTTTGACCAGCTTATTTCTCAGCTAACCTTAAAACAGACGATATGTACTTGATTAGAACCACTATATATATAGCCGGCTGGTTTCAACTCTCAAATCATTATAAGTAAGAGCTTATAGTGCTTTGTAGCTGAAGATTATATAATCTTCATTCCATCTTTCCTGGGTATTGTAGTTATGGTCTAATAAATCACTACGACTAATTTCATTACTTGCGTTGTCGGCAGATGATGAAGGACAAATATTATTTAAAAAACAAAAAGAAAAAAAAAATTGTACCGAAACATTTTATTACTTTTTTCTCATTTTTACTTGAGTGAGAGAGAGAGACAGAGAGAATCACAATTAGAAACATGAGAAATCGCCACAACAACAAAAAGATTTTGTCACAACAACAACAAAAAAAAGTGTCATTGAATATTATTATAAGTTCACAACTCGTAATAGCTCTCTAAAATTTTCTTCCAACTACTTTCTAAAGTAATTGAGTATTTTTAACTAAGAGTACTTTTAATCAAATATATATATATATATACATATGAATATATATTATAAGAAAATTATAGAAAAGGCCTAATTTTTAATACTTAATTTAAATGAATACCCATTCTTTAAAAAATATTAAAAAAAATACTCAAATGATTCAATTACTTATATAGTGGTAATTGGTATAATTAACAGAGAACTCAAAAACATGTACAAGTAATTAGTGAATTGACTGTACTCCTTTTACTCCTCGTAATTGAACACATAAGTCGCTTTGCCTTGCAAGTAATTTTGTGCTTTTTCTAGTAAAACCTCATTGGTAATTGGCAAAACGCGGGTATCTTTTCCCGTGCTAGAGTTTGTAGTCGTTCAATTTGAAGATGTGAAGTTTTTCAAAGATTGCTGTCGTTGCAAGTGCTAAACGGCATGTCGTTTCCAGTTTAGAAGATTTATGCCTGAAACAAAGAAAGGACTTGCATTTTCTCCGGCAAGTATTTACTGACTCATGTCGTTTATTCCAAAAAAAAAAAAAAAAGTTTTCCGTGCAACATGCACCGTCGTTTTCAGCAATTCACATGTCATAGTCATAGGCTTATTTTCCGATTTCCTTTTAAAAAAAATGTTGCTTTTCAAATAATTTCACCGTCATTTAAGCGTACAAATTCTGTCGTTTTCCAATATGATAACCATTTTCCTGTATGGACTTCACTGCTATGATTTATTTTACCTCACTCACAAAACATACTCTATTTATGTTTAATTCGCGACCATCAAATCAATTCTTAGGTAAAAACTCAGGATCTGAATGATATCGACAACCTTGAACGACAGTCACAGATCACAAGAAAACAATTGCTGTCCATCACATCGAGGCAAGAAACACCATGACTATACCTAAAATTCATGCCAAACTGCTTGACAAAATAGATAAAATAAAACTAGTTGAGCTAAACATGTTTCATCAAGCTACGACACAATGCTCCATCCCAAAAAGGCGAAAGTTACTCACTGCCCTTGACAACTAGCTATGTCGGAAACATGAACTTAAAGATGTTCTCACTTTGCTCCACCGAATTTGCTCATCATCTTGGCAATGATCGGAGCCACTTTGGGGTTCGCTTGATGCTTTGCAAGATTAGCCGGGTTCTTCATCACTGCAAATTACCAGAAAGCATCAGATATGAAAAACATCCCGAAGATCTCTACGCTTTAGCTGTATTAATCTAAAAGTACTAGTGAAGCCACAAATATCTTTTTGAACTGCAGTCTGCCGCTTCTCTATTATAATTAACTATTTATATTTTTCAAGGACTTATGATTTATATCGTTACAGATGCTCATAATCCTTAACGTCACAACTTGGAATGCCAACTTCAAATCTTAAGAGACACCTGAGAGACTGTTGAATGTAGAAAGAATTCGACTATCAATATGATTATAAGCTTAATGTTGACAACTCTTTACACTCATGTCGGAACATAGCCAACAAGTATGCATACACAAACAAACTTATAAGATAGATATTACAAAGAGTACCATCTTGAAGTGCAGCCATGACTTCTGGATCACTGAATGCCGTCATCAGTTCCGGATCCTAACAAATTTGTTTCAATAAAACACATTACACATTTCATCATTTCAACTACAGCTGACTTGGAAATTAATTATAAGTGAATGTTCACAAGTCATGCAAGTACTTACATTCAAAATCTTGCTAAAATCGACATTTCCAGGCATTCCTCCAGGCATGCCGCCAGGGAAACCGCCGGGCATACCACCAGGCATGCCTCCTGGGAAACCACCGGGCATACCACCTGGAAACCCACCAGGCATGCCTCCAGGTTGTCTACTGGAAGATGATTCCTCCTTTTTCTTAGCTTTCTCATAAGCGGCCTTGAAAAATGCACATGAAGATTTCAATCAAAGGGATAATCAACTGGGAGGCCAAGTTTGCCAGAAACAGCGCATAGAAAATAGTTACCTGAGCTTCAGCACGGCGACGTTGTCGCTCATGTGCAATCTTTTTCTCCTCTCTCTCTTTGCGCAGCCTTTCATACTTACGACGGTGTTCCTCAAGCCTGTGTGCATTTGGCTCAACCTGTGCAAAAAAGCCAGGAATCACAGTGAAGATGCAAAGGCAAATCAGAACATGAACACAAGCAAAGACAGGATTTAAGATCAGAGTTGCAGGTAGCAAGCCAATTTCTGAACATGCCAAATCATTTCATAGTTCCCCATAACCACTTTAGTTATGTTTTACTAAGCGCTACTCAAGAAAACTTTCACTGAGACAGATGGCATAAACATGATTCATAACACAGAAATATTACACATGCACTACAAAACAATTTCCTCTAGTTCACTTCTTTAAATTTTTGAAGGATCTTGTATCTTATACACATACCAAACAGCTTTGAAAAGTCAAAGTAGGAAACCAAAAAATCCAAACTATTTACTTCTCAAACAACAGAGAGAGAAAGAGAGAAGAAAACCTTCTTAAGTACAGAATTTATTTCCTCATCGTAATCCAGCTTTGATGCCAAATGGAGATCCTTTGCTGCCTCTTCCCATTGACCAAGCATTGCTCGTGCAATGCCACGTGACTTGTAGCCTTTTGCAGAGTCGGGATTAATCTGACCAAGAAGATAATATGTTTTATTTTTCATAATACCACATTCAAACTTACACAAAAAATCATGCCAGTTTCTTTAATTAAATGGAGGATCAAATCATAACGTGCATAAATGTAAATTAGTCTCATTTTAATCACCAGAATGGGAAACTACGATCATGCCCGTTTCTTAATAAGTTGCAGGATCATCTCCTAATGTCCACAAATATAAACAATCTCATGTTTCTAGAAGGTACGATTATGCATGTAATAATTTCGAAGAAAAACTTGTGAACACATGAAAAAAAAAACAATATTCATAGCATAGACACTTGAGGAAAACTTTTAATGTAATAACACCCATTATTATCTAGGATCAGATAGGGTAAAGGAGGTGAACCTCAAGAGCGGCACTGGCATCCCGAATAGCCGCATTGGGCTTCTTCATCTTGATGTAAACACTAGCTATCAAATACAGCAAACAAACACAATTTAGTGTCAACAAAATAACTAACATGATCGATCAATCTCTGACATTACAATCTCACAAATTCCAATCCTGTTAATGGCAACATACCTCTCGTAGCATACATGATCGCAGATACCGGATTAAGCAAAATTGCCTCAGTTAGATGTTCTATCGCTTCCTCCAAGTTACCTGCATCACACAACAAGCGACAAAACCATAAAAAAATAAAAAAATAAAAAAAAAGAAATCTCCATAACCAGTTAACCACAAGCCAATAGGGACATTCTTTATCAAATGAAATGCAAAACAATCATTAGTACAAAACATTACCTTCTGAAATGGCTTCCATGGCTTTTCCCTTAGCCGCCTGTGAGGCTTCGCGACTCTCCTCGGTGACCTCAGCCGACGGGTCTCCCATCTGCAATCGCAATAAGCAATCAACATAGACAAAACATAGAACGCATAAATCAGTTCAAAAATACTTTGAAAACACAACAAACCTTCTGTGGAGGATCATTGTCGGGCTCAACGATCTCGCCTTCGAGCTCGACATCGGATTCGATTATCTCATCTTCCTCTTCCTCCTCGACATTCACCTTCGCACCCTCGTCTTCTTCTTCTTCTTCTTCCATATCCTCATCGCTCTCATCCACGACATAGCTCTTCTGCAAAACCTCACATTTCTCAAATTCGCAATCACGAACAACCAGAGACGAACAAACACACAACAACAAAATCCAGAAAACCCTAAGAAATCGAACAGAATCAGTACCGATTTGGATTCACCGCCATGGCCGTAAGCAGAGGAAGGAAGCTTCCCGCCGAGACTGAATTCCAGTGGAAGTGAGCCATCAAAGTGCTCGATTTTGGACAATGGAAAGAGAAAACCTAAAAATAAATGACAGAGGCATGGAGAGAGGCAAAAACGGTGGTCTTGTGTTACCTCTCGATGTAGTCGCGGAAGAAGGAGAGGGAAGGATCGCTGAGAAGAGAAGGATTGGACTTGCACTGTTCGACGAACTGCTTCAACTGGCTCAGCTTCGAAGCGTCCATTGCTCTCTCGCCCGCCGTGCTCTTTTTTTTTTTTTTTTGGTCTGAGAAATGACGAAACAAAACAAAGCGGGGGATTTTTTTTTTTTTTTTTTCTAGTGACGAAGGAATTTAGATTTGTTCTAGTAGTTTCTACTAGACTGGATAGGGATTGTCACTTATCAGGATTTGATTTCAAAATCAATGTACTCATAAAGTTTATTGTTTATTGACTCCGCATGGACGGCCAAGAGAGAGGTCAAAACTGGAAAGTAAAAATACAGCGAGGTATGAGGCAGAGTTATCTTAGGGTTGATGACTCTGGATTAAAAATATATATATATTGTCAGAAATTGTTTAAGAAGAGTTTGGAGTTGTTTAAATTATAAAGGTTGGTAGGCTTTTAGTCTATTTTAGACTCGTATTTTAAGAATTTAATCATAATTTCATAAAATTAATAATTAATTATTTTTATATTTGATAAATGTGTATCATTTTTTTTATACATATAAAATTAAAGTTAATTTCTAAAAAAAAAAATCAAAAACTTAGATAAATCTTTAAAAATCTCAATTATAAATCAGAAAATAATAACTTACAATAGAATAGTATAAGCGAAGATCTAGGCATTAGCAAGAAATAGCCCTTTGTAGCTAACAAGAAAATTGGAAGCATAAAAGCGTGATTTATCGATTTACCATTTATTGTGTTTCGCCCAAATAAAATTTGTCAGTGTGGATAGAAATGTGAAATCTTCAACAAGAAAAAATAGTAAAAAATAAGTGAAATATGCTTATTAGTTATAAAATACAATTATAAATGTAGTTGTTATATTATTATAATTATTTTTTCAAGTCATGTACAATTTCTAGTTGTTTTTATATCAACTACAATAATAAATTGACAAACTTAATGGGTTCTTATGTGGTAGGGTTTTTTTTTTTGGAAATAATTCTAGATCATCATATTTATTTTTTCGGTAGCTCCCGCATCTTAAAAAGTTTAATCTGACAATCCATAATTGTTTTTCACCACAAAATAAAAAAAATCCACTAAAGGATTCTCCAACTTAATAGCACTACCGAACTAAGAAAATTATCTAATAAAACCATTCTCAACATCAATTCATGTGCAAAAACTTGTCTCGATTCAAGACGTTTCCATCTTTTAATGCTCGAAACTTTATTATTAAATATAGACATACTCAATTTATAAAGAGAAATTATACGAAATAGTCATTCTGGTTAAGTGATTAAAAAATATTGATCAATATTTTTAATTATTAAGAAAGTAATCATCAAATAGTTCATGTCTTGTAATTCGATCATTACTATTTTCTTTATTTAAAACAATTCACATGTGACGAAAGTAACATCATGTCATCAGTAACGTTTTTGTATATTATACCGATTGTGGGCTTGAGCCCACACTTAAATTTTCAAGCCCATTTATTTTTCATTATTTTTTGTTCAATTTATAAGTTTAGCTCACACTCAATATCCTCTCCGTGACATTAAACCCCACAAAATAAAAATAAAAATAACAAAACCAAAAAAGAAATGTTAAGTATTACGGTTGACTTAATTGAGAATGAAAAAAAAGTAAAATAAATAAATAAAAAGGCATAGAAGCCTTTACGTTTCTATAGTGGGCTTTTGATAAATCATAAAAGCCTAGGCCCATATTCCTATTAACCTTATATTAATTAGTTTTGGTGATATAGCCGTGAATATTAGTGTTGTGCGATTAAAATGAGTATCCACTTAGCTGCCACACGAAGACCAAGAAAAGCGAGAAAAAGAGAGAGAAAGAGAGAAGAATCAGAAAAAAAAAAAAAAAAAAAAAAATTTAGGGTATTTTGTGGTATTTTTTACGTTGAATAACATAAGATTACCGGCTAATCTTCATCTAATCTTTGCAAGATTTTTTGTTTGTTTCCCCCATTTTTCCCATTCCATTCCATTCCATTTTTTTCAACTTTTCAAATCCTTCAAACTATTCCATTCCATTTCATTTTTTTCAACCACTTTTTTCAACTTTCCAAATCCCTATACAATATCTTTAAATCTCAACCATTCATATTACCTCAAAATCAGCAAAGTCAAATCATTCTTACATCATTTTTATAAACAATTTTCAAACAATTTCAAACCATTTTTTCTATCTCATTTCCATCCCAATAAATGGGATGGAATGGCCAAAATGGCCAAACCAAACAAAGGAATTAGTATCTCGTTAGTGGCGGTTCGAGTACCAAAGCTATTAGTTCGAATCATAGAGTTCTCTTTTTGGTCACTTTGGTGAGAGCAAAAGCCGTCTATGTATTTAATTATTCTTGAATAATATTGTGATTTAGTTTATAAACTTTATATATTTTAATTATATAGTATTTTTTAAATAAAATAATACTTTGGTATACGTCAACGCTCAATTTGACTGCTGCCACTGAGTGCTCTAACGGAGTCATGTACTTTTATTATTATTATATTGGCTAACCATGCTTTTTAGTCATGTTTGTCGTAGTTTAACAAATGCTATGAATTAGACTAGTTGTCTTACACCAATAGATCGATCACTTACTTCTAATAGAAAACAAATTCTCTCGTAAAGAGAGAGATTGAATGACATTGTGATAGAATCTGCACATTACTATAAATGAGAAGAATGACATTGCAATAATTCCAAAACAAAACAGTGCTACCACAAGCCATTACTATAAAAATGACTTTACATAGTGGTCTGTGTGAATAAGAATTCAAGTTCAAACAACATAAAATGAGATTTCAAGTTCAAACAACATAAAATGAGATTGACAAATATATATATAAAATAAGATAATGGGGGATAACAATGCTCCACTAAATCCAATAAAAATCAAACAAGAAGCATGAACATGAACACGAACATGAACCTGCGATTGTGATAGAATCTGCACACGAAGTTCTAAGTCCCTAAAAATTATCCAATGATTTTATTTAATCTCATAACAACTGTGTCTGTTTCCGAAGTGGTAGAGAGTCTAGTCTGAGTGTGTAGCCAGACTCTAGTAAAACAACGTAGAAACAAAGAGTAAGAAGATGGTACAAATGCCACCCAATTCTGCTCTCTCTGATCCATTGCCATCACGTCCTGGGACTCCTGAAACGTTGGTTCATCAATCACATATAAACAAAATGTTAGTTTTGCTTTGCACTTTGACACATCTCATTTAATCCCGCAATGGACTTTCAATAATTGAATCAAACGTTCAAAGGCTAATGGTACGTAGCGTAGACAATAAGGAATAGTTTTCTTTTCTCTACTTAGACCTAATACTTAGACAGAGATGATCTGTTACTCATGATCATGTGCAAGATTGTACAAGTATAAATTTTTATGGATCAGTTAGGTAAATAGCTATTTTGAACTTTGTTTTTTTTTTTTTTTAAATAGCCACAGTTTTAAAAAATTTAAAAATTAGTAAGAAAATTGTAAAAAATTTCTGACCATAACAAAACTACACATAAAAATACTGTAAGAAATTTCCGACACTAAGCAAAAAATTTGTCAAAAATTTCTTAAATTGTTAGTTTTTAAATTTTTTGAACTATGGTTATTTTTTAAAATTATTTTATAAACCGTGACTATTTTCTTAAAATTCCCAATCTTTAACTATATCAGAGCTATGTATCATGAACTTTAATTTCAGTGAACAAAACAAACAAATATGTCTATGTACTTTTGCTGTCAAGTGTCAATAGAAGGAAGGAGAGAGCTTTTTTTTTTTTCTTTTTTCTGTTTTGTTTTTTTTTTATTATTTGGGATTAAAAGTGGGAAAATGTTTTGATTGGGATTGAGAAGTTGTAATGTAAAACCTGTTATTCGAACCATTTGACTTGGACAATTATGCCTAGTTAATTACATTTAACTTTTTCATAAAGTGGGACTTTGAAAGTGCATAAACGACAATGTGTTACATAAACTTCAACCATTCACACTGGTTTTTAAAAGAATTCGTTTCAATGGAAGCAGAGGCGCCTAATATATATGACTCTTGGGTTTGATTTTTATTTATTTCATTATTTGTCAGAGTCAAATATGATGGCCACATGGATTGAAGACCAGGTGTCAGTGTCACATGAAACTATTTCTATGCCTTCTCGAGTATAGACCTCATTAAACCTACAGTTGGACAGGCAAGTTAACCCACCTACACATTTCGGTAATTATAAAGAAAATAAAAGCAACCAAACTCAAAAACCAGGAAACTATGGTCAAGTCTCAAGATGAAAGTTTAAGCTTCCATTAGCAGTGACATGATGTTTTCTATGTGAAAATGCTTTAAAATTGTTATATAATATAAATAGAGTTGGGACAATTCTAATTCTATCAAATTGTATACGTGTCAGTTGTGACAAAAGATTGGTTATTTCAGCATTTTCGCAACTCCCAGGTGCTTTTGTCAATGTATTGTGAGGACTAAAAAGTTTTTGAGTAATGGTTGGGTTATGGTTAGTCATTATTATAATCATAAAAATCAACTAGTGATGTTGGAGTGCGACAGCTTAGCAAGCTCTGTTTTTTAGCGTTTGAAAAAGAAAATAAACAAATTATTAAATAACAATAGAGAAAAAGTTTATCACCTGGTGGAGTCCCTGCCTGTGGAGACGGGGCCGTAGCTGAGGAAGAAAGAACAAAAATAAAAATAAAAATTCAGTTCATACATTTTTTAACCTTCCCAAAAATCAAATACATAATCTTAGCATACTATTAGAGAAAATGGACATATATAAGCCGATTCATCAAAATTACAATAAGGTATTATGATCCTAATCAGATGACAATTATACACCTAACTTCATAATCTCATAAAAATTGAGACTTTAAACCCTAAAATTAGAGCATTTAATCAGCAAAAAAAAAAAAAGAAGATCCTATGACTCATACGCATCAACAATAGCAAACAATCCATCAAAATGAATTGGACAGTTATTCCCCAAAAGAAAAAAATCATTTCTTTCCGTACAAATTCAAAACAAAAAACAATCCATTCACCAAAATTGGTGGGAACTAATAAGGCATGAGAAACCAAATCGAGAGAGAGAGAGAGTGTGGAGTGTTTACCGTTGCAATCTTGGAGCCTGACGGGGACGCCACAGGCGCGAGTGATGTTGAGAGCCTGAGGGACGGTGACGCCGAAGCCCTCGAGCAGGCCGGGAGTGTTGTAGAGGGTGCAGAGGCAGGGGAGCTCCTTGTTCACCGCCTCCTTTATGGAGTCGCAGCACTCGCTCGACGGCTTCGTCCCGTTCAGGTAGCTCGCGCACGGCACCAGCTTGCTCGCGCACGTCTGCTGCGCCTCCGCCGTCCCCGCCGCCATCACCATCGCCGCCACCAGAAGCACCATCGCCACCGACATCGAACCCATTTCTCTCGCTTTTCTTTTCTGTGTCTCAGACTTAATTGCGGTGGTGATTGATGGGTTTAGGTGGTCTTTTGCTTTTTGGCCTTTTCGGACTTTCTTTTCTTGTTTGGGGGCTTATATAGATAGTACATAGTAGTTACTGACTTACAGCTAGCTTTTCAACACGGCGTTTCAGTTTCTTTCTTTTTCTTTTCTTTTTTGTTTTTGTTGTTTTTTCTTTTCTTTTCTTTTCTCCTAAATAAATGGAAGGTTGAATATTTTACTGTGTGGCTCAACCTTTTTATTGAGAAATGAAGTATGAATAGCTTTTATTTCTTAGGATTTTAAAAGAGAATTTCGAGTTGTTTTTCAAATTTATATTTGAGTGAATTTTGATTTAAACCGAAAAAAAACATTTAAATTATAGAATAACTTTCAATATGAAACTTTACAATAACGATTGATTTTGGAGAGCAAGACTATTGTTATTTATTTTTATAGTATATTTTGTCGAAGATTTTACCTTAAATTAGAATATCATTCACTTATGTGTTAAAACTTGTGTATTTACTATAATTCTCTTTATTTAACAAAATTTATATAACTAAATTAAAAATAAGGAACATTTTTATCTTGAGATATTAATTATTCATGTTATAATAATCATGTAAATGACATATTGGCTTTCTCCGATCACAACAAATTGTGTTTCGTGATGTTTGATTAATTAATAAGTGTTCATTCACTTATTAATTCAAATTCTTTGTTCGTGTTCAACCCTTTTATATGTCTCTTCAATTAATTTTTGTCGAGTAATGGTAAATCATTTTATTAAAATACTATAAATATATAATAGTATTAACTATTATGAGTACTTCTGTTATGGGTGTTTTTTGTGGTGTGAAATAATTTTAGACCATTGAATTCACTTTTTAGTGGGTTCTGCATCTTAAAAATATGAATTTGATCATTCAAAATTATTTTACACAAAAAAAAAAAATCCACTACAGAATTTTCCACTATTATATATATTTCCTTTCCATTTTTTTTTTTGGGTGCAAAAGAGAGATATCATATGTTTCATATATATATATATAAGAGACATATATTTTTGTTTAGTTGTGACAATATAATTGAAGAGAGAGAATAAGACACAAAAATAAGATAAAAGTTGTCCTATCCAATTTACTTCTTCATTCTAAGTTTAAGTGTTAAGACAGTGGATTTCTTTTTCTATTTTTAAAGTATCTGAAAGTGAATTCTTATTGGATTACCTTGCAACCGATTGCATCTTTTTATTTCTTTAATTACTAATGTCTAGTTTATTTCAATTAAATTATTTTAAAATAAATCATTTTGATCAATAATAATAAAATTATTAAAATAAATATGAATAATAGTAAACCGGGTACATTTTGGTACTTAATCTATAATCCATTATATAAAATTAAAACATTCTTTTTATATAAATAGCTAATATTTGCAATTGTACTTTTTTGTTTGATTTCTAATATGGTAAGATGAAAAATAAAAATTAATTTGAGCATCGCAGTCCAACCTTCTACCTTAAAAAAAAAAGTATTGTTTTTATTTTTTTTATATCCGTCGAATTACATTTTGGTTGGGGGGTACCCACACGGCATTGTGGAGGGGCTGAGGATCGCGGAGGGTCACAAAGTGGCGGCAGACCCTTGCTCGTCAGGAGGGTTGCGGGTCGTTGTGGTTTGTGAAGGGCGGCAGCTGCTACTCGCGGTAGTGGAAGAGTAGAAAATTATTTGTGTTTGTCTTTTTCTAGGGGTATTAATGTCTTTTTATGTATTAATTTTGACAAAATTAGAGACAAAGGATAATTTTGAATCAAGTTTAACAAACGGAATGCTTATTTAAAAATTATAAAAAAAAAAACATAAAGATGAAAAAAGAATTTTGATAAAATTCATGAATTATTTAAAAATATTCCTATATTTATGTTACTTGATAGACAAACAGAAAGAAGCGTTCATAAGTTTGGCAACAACTCTTGCAATAAAAAATATTTTTTATGACCAAGTTAGAGAGAAAAAGATTATGAGTATCATATTCTCATCGTTGTAAATAATAATATTGTTTATTCAATAGACGTGTGTTTTTAAAATAATAATAATAAGTCTTCTCTACCTTTTGAACAAGCGCAAAGAGTGTGACAATCAAATTATAACGTCTCCCTTAAAAATTTGTTTGGTATTTTTTTAGGGCTGCTTTAATATTATAAAAAATTAAAAAATATATAGTGTTAGCAACCTCGTTTTTGTAATTATTTTAGTAGTACGGTGAATATTGTTCGAAGGGGCATGCTACAGACGGACGCGGGTCTGTCGAATCGTGACCGTCCGTAGGCGTGGGCTCGAACGTCACTCGCGTCTGTCGTTAGCATTACTCTTGTTCGAAAGTGCTTTTCATTATTAAATTATTAAAATATCTTAAAATTAATTATCACTTTTCTATTAGTTATCATTTTTCAATTACTTGTTTTGATAATTATAAATGTTCATAGTATTTTAATAGTAGTTTTAAATTATATAATTTACTAAATATTTTAAAAACTTTTTTATTCAATACAGAATTTTAAGAAAATAGCCACTGTTTACAAAATGATTTTAAAAAATAGCCACAGTTTCAAAAAATTTAAAAACTAGCCATGTAAGAAATTTCTTACAAAATTTTTGCCTAATGTCAGAAATTTCTTACATTTTTTTATGTGTATTTTTGTTATTGTAAGAAATTTCTTACAGTTTTATGACTAATTTTTAAATTTTTTGAAACTATGGCCATTTTTTAAAAACACACAGTCCAAAATGGCTATTTACCTAACTGATATTTTATATAAACACAACAATATCAAAGTGACAAAATATCATGACTAATCAACCATGCATATATGTTTAGAATAGTTTGACGGCAACCCATTTGACCTCAAAAGTAATATGCGTAACTTTCCGAGTTTTTTCTTTCTATTCCTTAAGTATTTATTTAGACTCGAAAGAAAAATAAAATTGAAAACTTAGTATTGATCAAAGCATCACCTTCAAGAAAATTATTTTATTTTTCTTCTTTTTGGTGGAACACCTTCCAATTCTAAATTGCAGTACAAAATGGCATGTCGAATCATTATGATATAGATAACCTTCAATTTATTAATTTGGTTAACAAGGGACTAGGAAGAGAGAAATGGTAAAGGAGGCCAGGATTCTATATCTCGGTGAAGGCAAATAATTTAATCTTAAAATAATGTAATCTTAACTCCCTTTCTTTCATAATTAATTATTTTTCCTTTATTTATGTGTTGTTACAAAACTTATACATAACAGATCAACAAAAAAAAAAAAATTGTCCCTCATAAAAAAAAAGGCCTATAAATATGATTTCCTCATCAATTCAAGCTCAAGCTCATATGCGCATTGTCCTTTGAGTAATTCTGAAAATTTCGTACCGGTGCCGTTTTTCACGGAAAACAACGGATAATTGTGTCGTCAAATCAAATTATGTGACAAATTAGAGGGTGGTAAGAATATTGTTATTGTGGCCAACGATATTGTGGAAAATGGAAATCAATGTGAAAAGTATTTTGGAGGTACATTAAAAATGTGGACGTTTTGAGGGTTCAATAACTGCTGGCTGGGCCAACGAAGACAAAAAAGGACTAGATATATATATTATTGAGATAGATAGATACGTGTATGGTAATGAATAGTGAGTGATACGGATGAGCGGTTGATGTTTATTAATAACCAGTGCCTGCCATTGAGCGTTATATCTACATGTATGAGAGACATAAATATACTACACAATACAAATATACAATCAACCTCTTTGACCAATAGTTATTTTAGCAAGCGTGATAATCATATATCTATTTCCTTGTCACTGTACACACAAGTATATATATATATATATATATATATATAGCATATTTTAATTGGTCTTGCATAAGCTGATTCTGTCTCAATATTGGTTAGCACATATGCTTATCTGTAATTGATATCTTATTAGTGGGCAACCTAACAGTGCGATTACACTTTATACATGCAAAAAAAAAAAAAAAAGAATAAAAGAAAGAGAGAGCGAAAAATTAAGCTAATTTACTAATATTTTTAAGTAGTGTGTACAACTACTTACAAATTTTGGTTAAGTAGTTGATATGCTTATCTGTAATTGGTTAGCACATATGCTTATCTGTAATTGATATCTTATTGCCTAACGGTGCGATTACACTTTATACATGAAAAAAAAAATTCTGAATAAAAGAAAGAGAGAGCGAAAAATTAAGCTAATTGACTAAAATTTTTAAGTAGTGTGTACAACTATGCGCGTTTTTAGCATTATAATGGCATAATAATTAAAATTTTGGATAAAGCATATATATATATATATTCGCCAAAGTTATTGATTTATGAGCCGGAATATCACGTGCATCTGTAAGATATAAATAGCAAATTGTGGATGGAAGCTGTGAAATAAAGAAAATAGAGTCTCTTTTTGATTTTCTTAAAAAAAGTTAGAACAAACAATAGAAGATAATCTTGAAAAATCCATGAGTTTAGGGGTTCAGGGTTGTCGAGTTGCGATCGCGTGTTTGGGGGTCGAGACTGCAGGTCCCCGGGGTCAGGGGGTCGAGATTGTGGGGTTGGAGTCACCGGGCCATGTAGAGGGAAAAAACAAGGGTTTTGCTCTGTGGTTAGTGGCAAAAAGAATAAAATAGTGTTATATTAATTGTTTACATGCCTAATACCCAAGCGATGTTGCATGTGTCTTTATTTTTAATGAATTAGTAGACATTAATGATATCTAGAAAAAAAAAAATTAGAAGAAGAGAAACAATGGCGAAGAGATTAGAAGAATGAAGGTGAAAACCTTATTTTTGAAAAACCGTTAAAAAAATAGGGAGTAGTGCTAGATATATCAACTCTTTATCAACTTTTTTAATATCAATTATGTATCATATGATTATTGTTGAGTGTTTATGACCTAGTAAGAATGATTTGAAATTTAGCCAATAAAAATATGATACTTTAATTGCCACATAAGTAAATGTTAAAAGTTGATAAAAGAATTTATATGTCTAGCATTAAGTATTAAAGTCTTGACTCAATTCGAAGTATGGTTGACGACGATATCGGCCTCTGAAAAGAGGGTGATTGTGCTATCATATATTGCATAAGTAAGTGTAACTGTCTATAATGTGATGTACTATCTTCCTAATAACGGAGGGTTTAAGTGACCAAATAGCAATGTATTGAAAATTTGTGCCCAAAGTGAATACTTGTCATGGGATAATTACAAAATGGGGATTTTGAGCCCCATTATTGGAACAATAATAATCTATACTCCATATGTGTTGCACTTTTAATTTATACCCTAAAATTTACATTATAAATATAGAGTGAAAATAAAAAGAGCATACCATTTGGGGCATGATTATTAAGTGGCATAAAAAATAGCTTTATTTTGAAATTCTCCCGTTACAAAGTAAGTACATTCTTAATGCCACTTAATAATTTATGTTTCAAGTGATGTGCTCTCATTGTTTCCAGTTTATATTTTGTAGTGTAAATTTTAGGGCATAAATTAAAATTGCAACTCAAATAGTGCATCAATTGTCAATGTGCTAAAAGATGGGCACTAGTCAAAATTCCCCTAATGTCATACCAAATGAAGGTGTAGGCCATCACAAATGATATCGTAACCTTGACCGAACTAGAAGTGTGGCCGACGATGATGTTTGGGCCCCGAAAGAGAGGATGATTGTGATAGTAAAAAAATATTAATAGTGAATCAATTGGTATCTAAATTGCAAAAAAAAAAAAAAAAAGAAGAAGAATATTATAAGTGTTTAGTTAGTACCTTATATCTCAAGTTATGTGCTCACTTAATTTTTATTATATATTAAAATAGAAATAAAAATTATAAATGCAACAAAATAAAGGGACAAAATAATCAATGAGAAAGTTTGACCGCATGCCACATTTTAAACATTCAAGTTTGCAATTTATGCCACTATTGCATGTCATGTCACTTTTTTCATCATCAAATTTCTATGTTACCCATCTTTCTCCCTCTTGTCTTTCTCATTTGTAAATAAAAAAATATATAATTTAATCAAATTCACCACTAAAAAATGACATAAACCACAAACTTTTTTTTTTACGTGACATTTTTAAACAAATTGTCCATAGGCATTTTTCAAAATTTCTCAAAGTGCCTAAAAAAGGGGTATTCCACAAAATCTCATCTGAGTTAGTTTTGGGCCTTCATTGGCCCAATCCCGATGCAGGAAAAGTGGGCTTCCAAAACCAACACAGAGCGCTGATGTCATTCCCGCCACAAAACTGCCTCTTATTTACATTTGGTGCCACGCAAATCAAATGGATAAGGAACTCAACGACGACACAGAACCCCCAAAACCCGCAGAGAAGCTTGAATTCGCTTCAACCTCAATCCATGGCGGCTCTGACGATCAGCCTTACCAACACCCTCACCTCAGTCCGTACGCTTCCGAAACTGCCCAAATTTAGGCCGAACAAAATCTCTTGTGTCTCATGGGTAACTAGTGCTTCAAAATAAATTTTTTATTTTTTTTGGCAGTGTCCGATTCCGAAACTGTTTTTTCCTATAAATTCCGCGTTTCTTGTTCGAAAGGCAGGACCCGGAAGGCCTGTTCGGGCAGCCTCAGACGGGCCATATCGCGCGGCGAGAGATCAAGCGCCGCCTAGAGAGGGACGCCGAGGCCAGGGAAGAGTTCGAGCGCCAAGTGCTCGAAGAGAAAGCTCGTCGTCAAGCTCTTCGACAAGTTAGGGTTTTGGACTGTGAATTGTGTTCTTGATATATACAATGTCTTTGGAATTCAATGGTTTGTGTGGTTTTGGTTTCAGTCTCGGGTTGTTCCCGATACTCCGTCGGAGCTCGTTGAGTACCTTCTCGACACCGAAGCTCAGGAGATTGAGTTCGAGATCGCTAGGTTGAGGCCAAGGTCAGTGCTTTGAGTTCGATGCTGATTCTGATTCTGGAAAACAAAGTGAAGTTTAGAACTTTTTTTGATAATCTGTTTGAAAAGCTCAAGTGAATGAGAAAGAGTGAATAAAAAGTACCAAAATTTTACACTCTGTTGGGATTGAGTAATTAAATGAAATGGACTTTTTTTCAATTAGCAGTAACTCTCTAGCTATCCATTTTCTCTGTGTCAGATATTGTGAATTTGGATTGGTTTATATTTTTTCCCTGAGAAATGGCTTGTTTCATATTGCTCAATAAACTTTAAGCTGCCATTTTGCGGTGTTTAAGGTTAGAATTTTGACCCAATTTTGCACCTTTCTAAATGGTTTGCAAACTTTTTGACTTGTTGCGTAAACTGAGACCATTTCTAGGTTATTCCTAGACAGTTTAGGGGAAAGAGATGAAATTGAAGGTGTGGAATTGCTGTGTTTTTTACCATGAAGCTACTAATGCTGACAGAAAATATGTGACTGCAGATTGGATAAGGAATTCTTTTCACACCTAAAACTGGAGCTGGGTCAGCTTCGCTTTGCAGTTACTAAAACCGAGGTTCATTGATGAAAATGGTTGTGGCTTGAAATTGTAAACAAAAGGATAATTTGATCCCAGATACTGATCATATGTAAATGCGCTATGTGCTGGTGCTTTTTTACCTAGGATATGGAAGACAGAGTGATCGAGCTAGAAGCATTGCAGAAAGCTCTGGAGGAAGGACTAGGTTTGTTGAGATTCCGAAAACTTTGGTCATTTTGGAATTGGTCTCTTACTGTATGTTTAGTGAAATTTTCATACGATGCTTTTCTTTCAGAAGCATATGACAAGATGCAAGGTGAACTTGTAAAGACCAAGGAGAGTTTAAGCAAAATTTTTACATCAAAGGATGTCAAAGCAACTGTATGTGCATCGCTTTATGCTTCTGGAACCAAGTCTAATCGCTTGTACTTTGTATTTCACTGATCTGAAATAATTTTTTCTTTGTAATGAAGTTGCTAGATATGGTTGAGAAGAACGAACTCAATCGATCCTTGTTGGCCCTTCTGGACGAAAATATAGCTAATGCACACAGCGCCAACCAGGTAATAGCCGTTTGGAAAGGTTCTTTTTATGTTTACTTAGTTTTGTTGAATAGCTTAATTGAAGACCGTTTGCTAAGGCACTTCTAGTCCATATCATACTAAAATGTAGAATTTTTATTACCATCGATCCTACTTCCAGAAGCAAGCGGCTGAATCCATGGAAAAGCTTCGCAGTGCCATGCTTAAATACATTACAGCTTAGTTCTCAGGTGAGAAAATCATGCTTTTTGTCACTTTTGTTTTGTTTTTCTTTTCACTTAATTTGTTAAGTTATGTTTTAAACAGAAGCATAAACATCTTTTGAGGTTCCTTATCTTTGTATGCAGTAGTTTATTACGTATACCGCATCATGATGTCTTTTGTAAATGTTGTGACTGAGTTCTAATTATGAAAAGATCAAACTAACACTCAATATGGTTACTGATTTGGAAAGCATGTAAAAAAAAGTGTCTAAAAAAAACAATATATTGCACTACGGCTCTTTTCCTCTGTAAAATATATAGGCTGACCAGTCAATAATGGGGCAGATGTTGAAGGCCCATGGTAACTTGTAAGAGCTACATAAGCAAACAGGAGGTTCTCAAATCAAACTCTTCTTTCTTTTACTTTTTGGCTGAAAGTCTTCACTTGGAACTCTCAAAGTTTTGGACATTTGGGCTCTGCTTGTATTAAGGTATGAAGGAGGTGAAAGATAATTATAGAATGATGAGAAAAGAAAAGAGATGGGTTGGGTTGAGAGCTTTTTGGTGGTTATGGTTGATCAAGTTAACCCATGGCATTCAAAATTTGTATATAATTATGTTCTTTACCCTGAGAGAAAAAGATAAACTAAAGGATCTTTTTGTTACTTGGAAGTTCTAAAAAGTAGGCAATGCCTCAACTCTCTCTAGTGGCAAAAAAAAAAAAAAAAAGTGAAAACTCTCTCGCTCTCTCTCTCTCTCTCTCTCTCTCTCTCTCTCTCTCTCTCTATCTAACGCACAAAAGCACAAGACGAGCATTGTAAAATGGGATTTTTGGAGAGATGTGTCGTTGTCTGCTTTACCATAAGGATAGATGCTGTGGCGTCCTTATCTACTATAAGGGCTCATATATCTCTGCCAACTTTGGTTTTTGAGTCAAAGTTTGTGGAAATTATCTCAACAAGAAAGAGATATGCACTTGAATTATATATACATATATGTATTATGCATATGTGTATGTGTTGCCACGTGTATATGTATTCAGTTTGAGAACAATCCAGAAGTAGAACGGCATCAGTACCTTAGGGAGACGGAGGCCCACTCATTAAATCCCTGCAACCGCCACAATCTCTTCACTCTCCCATCAGTAAAGCCATACATATTTGTTAGCTTTGAAGTAATAAAGTTCGTTTGTCCTCGATGTCTCTTCTATTAATTGAAGTTGTTAACAACTTGTTAAAAAATGCACAAAAATCTAGTTAAGCTTAGCTAGTATTTATTTCACTTAGCCAAACTCTGCCTCAACAATACTAATGTTATGGATTCTATATTAGAGATCAAATATGGTTTTCACTATTTTCCTATATAGATAAGAACAGAACATATTAGTATATAGATATCAGAGAATAAAGAAGAAAACTTATGAGCTCACATATTCTACATAAAGAAATAAGGTAATTCTATAGTAGGGTTTGAATAATATATATTGAACCTAGAATTTTAGCCCGTGTTTTTGGTATCAATTTGTGTGCACTTTTTATTAGGTAGAAAAAAAAAACGAAAAAAAAAAAGAAGAGGGAAAAATGCTTGTAACCAACTTTTTTGTTTGATATATATATATATATCATAACAACACCACACAGATCACAAATAGGCCCCTCCAAAACTCCCTCTCCATACAAAGAAACCAGAAACTTCCAAACACACTCACTCAGTAGTTCACTCTCTCTCTCACCGAATCTCAGAATCAAAGAGAGAGAAATGGCAAAACTTGGCCTAGCTTTACTGGTCATAGTCTCAACCCAATTCCTCAGCTACTACACAGTTGAGTCAAACTCAAACCCCACAGACTTCATCAGAGCTTCATGCAAAGCCACCAACTATCCAACTCTGTGCGTGCACTCTCTCGCGGGCTACGCCAAGCAGATCCGCCGGAGCCAGCGACAGCTCGCGCAGACCGCCCTGCGAGTGAGCCTGGCGAGGGCGAGATCGGCGTCGGCCTTCGTCTCCAAACTCACCAGAGTCCGAGGCATCAAGCCGAGGGAGTACCTGGCCGTGAGGGATTGCATAGAGAACATGGGCGACACGGTGGACAGGCTCGGCCAGTCCGCCCGGGAGCTGGGCCGCGCGGCGGGCGGGCGGGACTTCCTGTGGCACGTGAGCAACGTCCAGACTTGGGTGAGCGCTGCGCTGACGGACGAGAACACGTGCCTCGACGGCTTCGCTGGGCGCTTCATGGACGGGAATGTCAAGGCTGCTATAAGGAGGAGGGTTGTCAACGTTGCTCAGGTCACCAGCAACGCTCTTGCGTTGGTCAATCGCTTCGCCAATTCCAAACGCGCCGCTACACTGCCTCATCAATATGCTCATCGACAGCCTTAGACTCAATGTATAATATATGTCGTAGTTTGAGCTTTAGGTACACTTAGGTCAAGAGTGAGCTGTGATGATATATAGTATGAGAGCTGTTATATTTAGAAATAAGTTCAAACGTCAAAGCTGGTTTCTGTTTGCGTATGCTTTTTGGGTATCAATGTTTTGCTGCTTGTCTAGCTAGCTAGTACTATTTTGCATATACATGAATTATAGTTAAACTCTTTTTAGCTATCATCAGATCTAACTGATTTTTGTTTTTGACTTTTTGTTTTTTTGTTTTTAATCCCTCATTTAGATGCTGAGAATTTGGTTCAGATCGCCTTTATTGTTCGTTTTCTCTTTTCACATCATGAGTCTTAGCTTTAATATGTATGCTACTTTGAGCTTAAGGTGGCTGGATCATGTAAAGAAAGAAAATGGGAAGTTTTTGGTATGGCTTAAAAAAAGAAAAAAAGAGAATTGATGGTGTGGGTCTAGAAGGGGGGGTTTTTGTGTCTTCTTGTTGTTTGATGTGAAAATGGTATTGATATGAACTCTAAAAGGGTAAGTTTTGCAACCAAAAGCATTTTTATGATTTTGGGATGTCTTTGTTGTTTGTCTAACTATTGTTAGTTTCTCTCGTTATATTAGTAATTTTTTATAAGATCAGTCCTGACTAGAGCATACGTCTTAAATTTGTAAGAGTTCAATAAATCTATTAATTCACGAGGACTTTCTTATCCTTTATCACATTAGTACGTGGTTGAAAAAGTTTCTTATATAGATTTTCTGGGTGCATTATGAACTAGCAAATGAAGAAGATCAGCTTTATATAATACAAAGATAGTTCCCCCTGAAAAATAAAATATTAAAAGGAGAAAAATATGTGAGAAAATTCTTTAAATTATCTAATTAACCTACCTATTACCTAATCCGCACCTTCTCTTGAACAACTGGCCAAGTATAATAAGTGGAAGGAAATGGATGAAAATTAGCTCCAATAATTTAGGTACCTTAATAATTAGTTCATACCTAAACTTTTTTTTCAAATTTATAAAATTAGTTCTCCTTAATTGTACAGATTTTGTTAGTGATCATAATCATTAGGTTTCAAATTATGCTTGTAGAATCCTCTTTAAGGAAAAAAAAAATAGATATTTATAGGACATTTACCTAATATAGGAGCCACAAAAGAGAACAAGACCAAAATGATTTAAAAAAAGTTGGCTAATTGAAAGAAAAGGGATTTCCCACATGGATCCATACATACTCTTTTTTTTTTCTTGGGGTATTTTGAGAAATGCCTCTTGGTAGGCACGTTATATCTTTTTTGTATTACACTTTTACCCTTTGTTTGGGGTGGACATTTTGTCCATTGTATCTCATTTATTGGGATGGAAAAAATAGTTTGTAATGGTTTGAAAAAATGATGTAAAAATAGTTTGACTTTGCTAATTTCGAGGTAGTATGAATGGTTGAGATTTAAAGATATTGTATATAGATTTGAAAAGTTGAAAAAAATGGTTGAAAAAATATGGAATGGAATGGAATGGTTTGGAGGAAAAGTTGAAAAAAATGAAAAAATAAAATTGTTGAAATGGGTGGGGCAACAAATGATTAATTTATGTCATCGTTTTTACATTATAAATATATAGTAGAAGTTAAATGAGTACATCACTTGAGGTAAAGATTATTACGTAGTACTTAGAATGACATTATTTTACAATTCTCTATTTTTTTACTATTTTTTTTAATAATTTTGTAATACTCCATATCTATATAAAAGAGTCCTAATAACGTAAAAAGCTAAGATAATAAATATAAAATAATCATTACATTATTCTTTTATTTTGTTATAGCAGTCTTTTATAATGTTACGTTGGCACTATAATAGGTGAAGCACTAAAAAAGAATTCGTTTTTTTTTTAAATAACATTTTGGTTGATATATACATGTCACTTATATTTGTCTATCTTTTGGATTGCCTCTACCCGCAGACCACCAAATCTGATTCTAGTCACCCCATCACATAAAAAGACTCAAATACTTTATTTAGAAGATTATCTTCTCAATGTCTTTTCCTGATATTCTGCTCAAAAATTTGTTATTGATGACATAATTTCGAAATATCACAAAAACTACCCTAAAAATGATGGTGCCAACTATATCAAAGTCGATATATATATATATATATATAAACTTGTTAATGACAATAACATCATCACTTACCCTTTTTCTTCAGAAACTGACAATAGAGAAACCATATTGTTTCTTGACACATCTGTGGAGCCTGAATAGCAATTCATAATGTTAAAGTAAGCCAACATGGTAAAAGCAAATAGTAATAATTAAAAAAAAACAAAAAACAAAAAACAAAACAAAACAAAAAGGTTAAAGAGGTAACAAATGAAATCCAAAGTTGGAAGAACTTTGTTGTTAAAAGGTGAATTAAATCTAGGCCAGCACAAAAACATCCACAAATACAAATTGATCTGCTCAGTGATTTGTGGACCATATTGTGAAGCTCTCTCAACTTCCAAGAAAAAGATGGTAAGTAGACATGACCTAAAGGAAGGCCACATGTAGTTATGTTTTACACTCTTGTTTTGGATGTACATTAAAACATCTGAAAAAAAGAAAAAGGAGAGGCAAACAAAATCCTTCTTTATCTGATGCCCATTTAAAGTGGAGACTGTAAAAGCAATACCATTATGGGCCTATGGTATTATAATAAGCTACATTAATAATAGGGGGATTTTGAGGAATACCACATTCTTGATACAATGATAATCTATACCCCATGTGTGTTGCACTTTTAATTTATACCCCAAAATTTACACTACAAACATAAAGTAGAAATGAAGAGAGCACACCACATGGGGTATAGATTATTAAGTGGCATCAAAAATGGCTTTATTTTGAAATTCTCCCTTAATTTTTTTAAAACTAAAGTTTCTTAGTGCATGTGTGAAAGAATCACATATCTATAAAGTTGTCACTTTGTGGATTTTTGTATGATGAGCTACTATATATGGTGTGGTCGTCCAATTTGAAGATCTATGGCCTTTTGTCCTATCAAATTGATATGCCAAATAATAACCAATTGAAAGGTGATGATCAAATTCAAGTGGGACTTTGGACTTTGAAAAATCAGTTTGATATATAACTGATATCACCATAGTGCATGCGTTCAAATTACAGGCCAAGTCCATGCATGTCAATTAAGTGTAAAAATGTAACTTTTTGTCTTCTTATTCTTGATCAGGGTCCATGTGAAAAATAAAGCAATATTGTTAGCTGTGAGCCTTTCTATTCATATATTTTTTTTTCAAATTGCTTTGAAGTGTAATTAGTAATCTCACACATAAAGCACATCCTTATCTTAAAAGAATACAAATGATCGCTCATGCTTGTACTACATTCTTGGGTAACTTCAAATATGATAATAACTATTTTAGACATTACTAAAAGTTTGCAATATGTATCTACTATATTAAAAATATTATGCAGAAATAATTGAAGATTTCCAGTTGGCTTGAATCCCCAGTTGGGAATAGAATTAATGGCAATATTCTCAATTAGACAAGCTGGAAGTTTCCGACCGGTTTGAAATAACTTCGAAAGAGACGGTAAACGGGTAAAAGGTGCTAGCTATATAGTTTGACACATATTTTCATGTCCCCATCAATCAACCATATATTACGTACACGAAATTTCAAAGAGTGTACATAGTGGCCACCGGATAAATATAGTACGAAATATAATTTGTTATTAACATATCAATTGTATGTTCCTAGCAGCTAACTATAATTGTGCAAATTAATTTAATGTGAATATGGACACTGAACAAACCTAGTTCCAGCCACATGCAAGCAACTAATTCCTCTAATTGGTCCATGTTTTCAAATCATGCATGAAAAAAGTGTATACATCAATCAACTTTAGATCACCCTTTTTATTCCTTGGGCCCCAAAATCTGGGAATAGGGAACCACAAGCTTTTCTATAAATTTCCCACCAAAATAAAAGAAGACACATAAAAAAAAAAAAAAAAAAGGAAAGGAAAGAAAAAACAAGAAAAAGAAGTTCTAGTGAATTGGATAGTGAAGATGATCAAAATTTCAGATTTCCTTCATGCCCTTATTATACATCTTTTTATAATTATTATAACTCTCCAAACAAACCCTTGTGCACAAAAACCAATTACATTAATATGCCCAAACAAAACCTACGTTAATTACCTACAAAGTTCATGCAATGTCACAGTCTACCCAAAGTTGTGCTACAGATCTCTCTCCATCTACGCATGCAAAATCAAAACCAGCCCAAAAGTCTTAGCTCATATTGCCCTAAACGTGTCTCTTGCAGCCACCAAAACGACATCTCTTGTGATCAAACGACTGTCCAAGACACGGGGCTTGAAGCCCATAGAACGGTCAGCTCTTTGCGACTGCGAAGAGCTGACCGATGAGTCGTCCGACGAGCTTGAAAGCTCCATAACCGAGATGGGTCAGCTGGGAAACTCGGACTTTGCGCTTCGAATCGGTAACATTCAAACTTGGGTTAGTGCTGCTTTGACCAACTATGAGACTTGCAAAGACGGCTTTGCTGGAAGTGACAAGGACGGAGATATCAAAACAACTCTTCTCAGGCGTGTTGTGAAGCTTTCTCATCGGACAAGTGTTGCTTTGGCTCTTGTCAACAGCTATGCCTCGGCCAAGGAGTGAGGCTTCTTCCATGGTATTTTTCTCTTTGGCTCCCAGGAAAATTAGCTAATAAGGGAATAGGGGAAATAGTTTACTATATAATAATGAAATTCTATTTTCCCTTAATTTATCCTATTCAATATGCATGGGAAGTTATAGATAAAATAACATTCAAGGAATTAATTAAAGTGTTAAGAGATCATATAATCACGTGCTTTTAACTTGGATGTGTATAACTAGCTATATGTTGTGTTTATTAGTGTATATGTGTGTGTATGTATGTATCTATGTGTATTGTAATTGGTGTGGAGGTTTGTACATTTTGAGAACATGTAATGAGTAACTAGTCTTCTCCTTCAAGAAGTACTGTTTGTACTATACTAAACTTGTTCCTAGAAAATACAATATTGCTTTTGGCTAATTTGTTTGGAATCTATTTTTTTCACCCTTTCTTTGACCATAAATAGTGGGATAAATGGGGTTTTTTTTTTCGCATGCAAATGAGGTCAGACAAATGGTTTTTTCATTGTTTACGCTATTATTTCCATTTTCAACATTAAGAAGAATAAAAGGTGTGATGGTTTTAATTGTGTATTGTTTGTGTGTGATTGTGCGGAAGGTGATAGCTAGTGTGTGTTTAGAATTTTATATTGTGAATAGAGATGGCTACTGAAGTAGTGTAATGATGTGTTGTGATAGGGAGGGTTGTATTAGTTTTTGTGATTTAGACTTATAGGAAGAGAGGGCTTTGCTTTTTGTATCAGGAGAGTAGGTAGTAGATAGATAGGCAATGAGTAGTATAGGACTTTTCTTGTATCTTAGTTTTCTTCTTCTTATTCCCAAGGCAACACTCAATACATATTTATACTTGTTACAAGTCGGTTACTTTTTTTTTTTTTTTTTAATATTTATTTAACCGACATTTACTTGTGGTTAATAATTAGATTCTAGACTATTCTACACTTATTTTTACCATATACAACACATATTATTATTTTTTTTATTTTTTTTATTTTTTATAAAATATCTAGACTATCCTAGAAATGTGTAGCACTTTCAACAAGGTGGTTAATTATTAAAAGATTCGACTTTCCTTTGTGACTATAGAAAATTATTCACGAGACTTGTATGCAAATGAATTGACATACCTTATAGTTAACCAAGCAAAGCCCCTAGATAGTGGATTCCGAAAAACTGCATAGTTTTGAGCACATGGAGAGATATTGTTTGAAAGAAGGCCTTAAAGCCTTCTACAGTTAGGAAATTGCAACAGAGCGAGCTTTTGGGCTTTGCCTGTTCTGTTTCTCTCTTAGTCTCGATAGCTAATTATTAATAGCAATATAATTTGACTCACCAACAAAAAGGATAAAAAAACAAACACACAACGTATTGCAATGACTCAAGATAGGTCCTCACTCCATAACCTTAGTTAACAAAACAGTGAGAAATGAATAGAATATATAGTCTTGCTAATTGCTTCTCAACATTAATTAACTTGTTACCAAACTTTATATAACGGCCGGCCTTGAAACCAAAATGATGCAATACATTAAGAGCATTGTAAGTGAATTGCCTGTGTTGGTAGAGAACCTTTTAATCTCATAATGGATGAGGATGGGCATTGGGTCTTGTTTTAATACTTAAAATTAAATTTTCATTATATACCAATCAATATTCCTAGACAGCTGGCAACATCTTTCCCATTCAGAAATTCGCTAGTATGTCTATAACTATCCTACTAATTAAAAGAAGAAAAAAAAAAAGGAGGGGCGTGGGTGGGTGTTGGGGGGGGGGGGGGGGGGGGGGGGGGGGGGGGGGGGTGTGTTTTGTGCTGGGGGAAATATTGCAATATTGTTAATTATTGTACGTTTTTATGACAATATTCACTTACCAATGAATTCTTTATTTTTATACTAATTGTTCCCTTTTTTTTTTTTTTTTTTCTTTGCCCTCTCTCTCTCTCTCTCTTCAATGATTCTCTTAATTTTTTTCATTTATCTCTTTTTTGCTAACCTCTTGACATTTTCTGGCTTGTAATTGGTAGTTCAAATGTGGTTTCTAGAACCGTCAAATTGTGGATCAGTTTCTTATGGAGGTGCTAAGGGATTGACACTGAGTGGTCAATAACATACATGTTTCTCAGTTTTGGATTTGAGGACCCATGAAAAGGATGACTATTAATGCATGAAAATGAATGTATATATATGCCAAATACATCTATGCATGCAATCACTCGACAATATTTCATTGAGACAATTGTTAATTATAACCACTTACAATCTTCTAGTCCAACAATTGGGGGTAAGATAGTAGAGAGAAGTACCAAAATGTAAAGAAACATAACTATGAGATAGAATATTAGAATGTAAAAAATTAGATATGGACATATATAATGTGGTGTGGTGTTATTAGCAAAGGTAGTTTTAAAAGTTTGTATAAGTTAGTAAATTTTTGGTAGGACTTTCATAGAATAGTGATTTCCAATGAAAGAAGTATGATTATAATTTTATAAATGGTTTTTCATCTTGGTTTAATACTTTAATTTATAACTATGCCTTTGATCATAAGGAATATTTCTGAAAGACGCCACTCTCAAAAGCCAGCTAAAGTCTTAAGGCCATGTGGAGGGTCCTATGGTGTAGAAATTTCAGAGCCTTTTAAACTTTGGTAAAGCCACTTTTTCTATTTATTATTATTATTATTATTATTGTGAGTTTCAAGTTTCGATCAGTTATTCACCATTTTGCGTGGCAAAAAAAAAAAAAAAAAAACAGTTATTCACCATTTTGGTCTCTCGTATATGTACAATTGTACATGGTATATTAGAGTTACATTTTCAATTTAGATTGAATAAATTTTCATCCGTGTAATCCCAAAGTATGTCGACTGTTCATAGTTCCTAATACTGCAAAGCGTGTTTGTTTGTTTGTTTTTTTTTTTTTCACGCACTTCAAATTGTTTTTAAACCACTTATCGCTATCTAACCACCAAATTACATTTTAAAGTTGATCAAACAATACTATTTTAGTACAATAATAATGAGCCATCATGAAATAAAGTTGGTTAGCTAATAATTATTGATCAATCACATGTTTAATTCACGATTCTTATGATAATACAATGCAATTTGTAACTGATCACTACTTGCAAACTCAATCAAATCATGCATTCTGTCATATAGTGATGTTCCATATATAATATTTTTTAATATAAAACAATATTTTTGCAACATTATTGTTAATTAATTCATAGACAGCCACACATGTATTTTAGCCCTATTGATCAGAATACATATTAAGCAGTGCAATGAGTGTGACACTTATCTACCAATGTAAAAATATTAATTCCATTAATTGTAATTGGCTTTATATATCTCTCTCCATAAATATATTTGGAGCCTCTCTTCTCACCAAAAACCTTCCATATATCACTCTAAAGAGAGAGACTGAGAAGCTCAAAACACTCAAAACACAAAACACACAAATTAAGGACACCATGATACACTACTCAGCTCTCTCTTCTCGCATCCCAAAACTCGTGGTCTTCACATTTCTCATATTGATCAGCCACGTAACCCTAATCTCATCAACCACTAGACACTTATTACAAAGCTCATCATCACCATCAGATGATGATCAAGCAAACTCAGACTTCATCAAGAGCTCATGCGGGTCCACCACTTACCCGGATCTCTGCTACGCAACGCTCTCAGTCTACGCCTCCAAAATCCAGACAAGCCCAAGACTCCTCGCCATGACGTCCCTCTCGGAGGCACTCAAGACGGTGCGCTCCACGGCCGAGGCGATATCGGGGCTGTCACAGTCCCACGGCGTGACGGCCAGGGACGCCGCGGCGCTGAGCGACTGCGCCGAGGAGCTGAGCGACACGGCCGACGAGCTCCAGCGGTCCATCGGCGAGATGGGCGAGGAGGGCGGGCCGGGTTCGGGCCCGGAGTTCAGGCTCCGGATGAGCAACATCCAGACTTGGGTCAGCGCGGCGTTGACCGACGAGGACACGTGTGTGGATGGGTTTTCGGGGAGTTCTACGAATGAGAGTACTGTCAAGTCGGAGGTGAGAGGTCACATTGCCAATGTTGCTCATATGACTAGCAATGCCTTGGCTCTTGTCAATCACTTTGCTTTTAATAAGAGTCATTGAGTGAGCGATCTGTGTAGAGTGTGATTTTGGGCCCATATATATATGTGTGTGTGTGTCTATTTGTCTATGTTTTAACTTATCACGATTCGGTTTTTCTTGAGATAGTTCGTTCTTCTTGTGGTGAAGATTATTAGGCCAACTATAAGTTGTTAGTGATTAATAATATATATACTGTCATGTATGTTAAGGTGGGATTTGGGATATATGCAGTGATAGTGGTTGAAGTTATATATATACGGCTTTGATCACATGTATTTTTGTATCTATTTTTCGTGGTGTCGTGAATGAGTATCGTTTAGTAGTTTGGTTAATCAAGATTGAAGATTTTATAAGATTAAGATTTAGATATGCTAAAAAGCCAAGTTCAATTTGCTGTAAATATACTTATAAGCAGGGAATCTTATAAATATTGGCCTCAAATATAGTACTGTAGGCAAATACTCTTGTAAATTAGCTATATATTTGGTGTAACAGAATCAAATTACATATTTGAACACTGACCTTTTCACTAACTAAATCAATTAGTACATGTCTTAATTTCTTAAGCAAGGTCGCTTTTTGCTGACTCTAACTGCCACTTTGTCAACAAATTATGGACCTCTTGTTGCTGTCTAAAAACCTAGTGGTCTCTTTTTGCTGTTCTCTATGTGGCAACTATAGCCCAATACAAATTGGCAAATTGAATTTATTGAGCGGTTACAGATAGAGGAGATTAGTAGTTATTTCTGTCCTCATAATAATACTTTTTAAGAATCGGATAAGAAGCAAAGTTAAAACTTTTCCCCTTTTTCGAGTGTTATCCTAACTGTTAGGTAGATAATTCAAAGCAAACTTCAATAATTGTAGTTCTTGCAAGTATAATTGGAGCATAGATTAATTAGTGGCTTGTTCGAAAAGTGCTCAAAAAGGACGCTAAAATAAGAGTCAATATTATATAAGCCACTTGGTAGAGGGCCAAACTTGCTTCTAAAGTGGCCAACAGAAAGTTTGTTGGCTACCTCATCACATTATTTGAAGCTATATTTATCTCTTTTTGTTTCTTTTTCTTTTTTAAATTTGGACCCACATATGCGTTAAGTTATTATGGCTGTTTATACTACTAGTACATCAATTATGCTTAGGGCCGCCAATGGTCAAACTCAAATATATACCAAATAGTCCCCTAAAAAAAGGGAATTATGGGAAAATAAAAATTAAGTGGCCAATGCAGTGCAGACTGAGAGATTTTTTTTTATAGACTTACTGAGAACTGATACAGGCAGTTATTTTTGGGTTCTTATATTTCAGTCCATATGCTTCATAGAAAAGATGGCCGTGTCTTATCTAGGATTGATGTCGTTTCACATGACATGCTTGTCGCCTATCTGATTCATCTAATTTCTTTTACTTCTTGTAGTTTTAAATTATTGTCGTTTTTATGGATATTGTTTCTTGAACTACTGTCATTTTTCAATTTATGTCGTATTGAACTTCGTGTCATTTTTACAATATTGTGTTGTTTTAGTTTTACATCATAAGTCTCTCTAATTTATTGTTATTATTTATTGCTTGATTCTCATTGTCGTTTCTCTGATTCATACTTGTCATGTGAGATTCATCTTGTTTTCCAAGTAGTCAGATCGTTTCTCACGTTGTCGTTTATTCTCATGTTGGCGATTTCAAGATTGATTTCATTTGTAATTCATTGTCATTTTATTAGGCTTATTGATTTCCAGAATTTCTTATTTATTTATATTACTGTCGTTTTAATCATAAGTATTGTCGTTTCTGCTGAATGTCGTTTTAAGTATCCAATTGATTGCCTTGAATTTGATGTCGTTTTCCTTTTAGAATTTATGTCGTTTTCTAAAACACTGTCGTTTCTGAATCGATGTCGTTTTCAAGGCCTTGTCTTTATTCAGTTTTGACGTCGTTCAATACTCTGTTTGGATTTCATGCAGTTTTTTTGTCATGGTGTCGTTTGAATTTTGAAATAGATGTCCTTTTCACGTTCTTGTCGTTTTCCATACTGATGTCGTTTTCTGTTTTTAAGTAATGTCGTTTTTTCAAATGTCGTCGTTTCTGAATAGATGTCGTTTTTGGGGTCTTGTCGTTTCCCATTCTAGATTGGATGTCGTTTTTGGAAATTTTGTCGTTTTCCATTTTGATTTGATATTTTTTTAAGAAATGCTGTCGTTTCTAAATATGTCGTTTTCAGAATCTTGTCGTTTTCCATTTTGATGTCGTTTTCAAGGTGGAATTCGTATAGTTTACTGTCATGCTGTCGTTTGCACTGCATGTCGTTTCTATTGTTTTGTTGTTTTTTGTATTGATGTCGTGTTTATAGTTTATATTGTTTCTTGTGTTTTCAGTTGATAAACTTTTATGTCGTTACGTATCCGTTTTAAAGATTTATGTTGTCCGTTTCACTAATTTCCTTACATTATTTATGAAGAAAGACCAAAGCTTGGAATTCTCAAATGAAAGACACAAAATAAGGAATTATTAAGGTGAAGCAAGGCTCAGATTTTTCTCTCTCTCTCTCGTAATTTACACACAAATTAGGATTGACCTCGAGGGAGTCCACGTACGTACTTAGCGTCCGACCGCATGAAAGTCTGAGAAAAATGTTGTATAAAAAAAAATAATAATAGTAACAAGATGAGAATTTTGATGAGGACTCGCTCGTTTGCTAAATTGCTAGTTGTGATTGGGACGGGTTTGGGTTTGGATTTGGATGGCTCTGGTCGCCTTCGTTGAGTTGAGGATGTCAAATTTTTGAGCTGCGTGTCCATCTCTCCAACCATTGGTTTTCAAGGCCACAAATTATTCACCATTTCGTAATGTTTATTGTCCCTCTCAAATAATAAAAACAATAACATAAGAATTAAGAATTATGTATCCACAAATATCTTATTTTTTATAACTAACATCCTATGCATTTAAAATTAATCATATCAGTTGATATTGATCCGGGGCAAAGTCGTATATTGTATTAAAAAAATCCTTTCAGTTGATATTATTCATTAAAAGAAAAAAAAATTAACACACACAAAAATTAAGAGACGCGTATAAAATTACAGTTGATCTAACATCATGCATGCAATCACATTTTGCCATAATAATCTATAAAAAAAAAAAAAAAACCCGTTGTTTTTGTGACATTTTGAGGTCTAACCGTTATTATTATTATTATTATTATTATTAATTATGGGCTGATATGTTTTAGTGGTTGGCCTTGTAGTGTTCCCATAAGAAAACAAAAAATTATCTTCAAGGCTCAGAATCACCCAAACACACACGAAACGAAAGCAACAAACAAGCAACCACCACAGCTCTTATATCCCCAAACAGACCAACACACAAGAAAGAAGAAACACTTGACGAGCCCACCCACAGTCCCCAAACCTCCACAACCTTCGTCTCCGAATGGCGGCGGAGTCTGTCAGATTGACGACCGGTTCGGTCTCCAACTTCGTCTTCAATGGCTCTCAGAGAAGCCCTTCCCCGAAGGCTCTCTCGCCGGCGGGTTTCCTCGGCGGAGCTCGTCGCCGACCGTCGTCGTCCCTGACTTCGTCTTCGCTTTCCCAGTTCTTTGGGGCTCTGCGTCTCAGCTCCAAGTCTTCCAAGCTCGCCGCTTCGACCCCGAGAAGAAGAGACCTCTCTGTTACGGCCATGGCTGCTGATGGTATATAGCTCTCGCTTTTCATTCGCTGTCTTCGTAAGCCAGTTGAATTTTCGTTCTTTGAACTGGTTTTTGAATATCCATTTCTCTTAGTTGCTTAATTCTAGTCATTTCATCAAATGTTGATTTGCTTTGCACTTGAAAAGGGTCAAGTTATTGTTTTTATTATGGTTTTTTTTTTTTTTTTCAATATTAGGTTGTCTCTTCTGATTAAAGTCTGAATTTTTATATGTTCTGAATTACGTTCAAGAACTGTCAGTTTTCTCTGTTTCTCATAGATTCTAATTGAACTAAGGTTTCTTAGAAGTGGTTTCATAATTATTCCATTGATTTAAGTTTCACTCAGTATATAGCTTATCGCAATTGGTCCAAACTTCATTTTTAAACCTATTGGAAAATGGAATGTGTAAATAGTAAAGTCAAAGGCGAGTAGAATGTTCAAAAGCTGTCACCATTACTCTGCTAATGATGTTTGTACCAAGTATCTTTACTTCATCCAGTGTACGAGACATGAAAGTCTATGCCTTTGTTGTGTTTTTTTCAGAGGAAAAGCGTGTCGTGCCATTAAAAGATTACCGGAACATCGGAATTATGGCTCACATAGACGCTGGAAAGACCACTACCACCGAGAGGATTCTGTACTACACTGGAAGAAACTATAAGATTGGAGAAGTTCACGAGGGCACGGCAACTATGGACTGGATGGAGCAGGAGCAAGAAAGAGGCATCACCATCACCTCTGCTGCGACAACCACGATTTGGAACAAGCACCGGATTAACATTATCGATACTCCTGGCCACGTGGACTTCACGCTCGAAGTCGAGCGTGCCCTCAGGGTGTTGGATGGTGCAATATGCTTGTTCGACAGTGTTGCTGGTGTGGAACCACAGTCCGAAACGGTTTGGAGACAAGCTGACAGGTACGGCGTGCCCAGGATTTGCTTTGTCAATAAGATGGACCGTCTTGGAGCCAATTTCTTCCGGACAAGGGACATGATTGTGACTAATTTGGGTGCCAAGCCGCTGGTGATTCAGATTCCAGTTGGAGCTGAAGATAACTTCAAGGGTGTTATCGATCTTGTGAGGATGAAGGCCATAATTTGGTCAGGAGAAGAGTTGGGTGCGAAGTTTTCTTACGAGGACATTCCCGAAGATCTCAAGGATCTGGCTGAAGAGTACAGAGCTCAGATGATAGAAACTGTGGTCGAACTAGATGATTCTGCAATGGAGAACTACCTTGAAGGAGTTGAGCCCGACGAAGAAACAATCAAGAAATTGATCAGAAAAGGAACAATTGGAGGTAGTTTTGTGCCTGTTATGTGTGGCTCCGCCTTTAAGAACAAAGGGGTTCAGCCCTTGCTCGATGCTGTTGTGGACTATTTACCTTCGCCACTTGATCTGCCGGCGATGAAGGGTACTGACCCTGAGAACCCTGAAGTGGTAATGGAGAGGTCTGCGAGTGATGATGAACCATTCTCTGGCCTTGCTTTCAAGATTATGACCGATTCATTCGTAGGTTCGCTTACATTCGTAAGAGTCTACGCAGGGAAGCTTGCTGCTGGGTCATATGTGTTGAACGCAAACAAGGGGAAAAAGGAAAGAATTGGCAGACTTCTTGAAATGCACGCAAACAGCCGAGAGGATGTTAAGGTGGCGTTGACGGGTGATATTGTTGCCCTTGCAGGTCTAAAAGACACTATTACGGGTGAAACATTGTGTGATCCCGACAACCCTATTGTGCTTGAACGGATGGACTTCCCCGATCCTGTTATTAAGGTGGCAATTGAACCCAAGACTAAAGCTGATGTTGATAAGATGGCTACCGGTTTGATTAAGCTTGCTCAAGAAGACCCTTCGTTCCATTTTTCACGGGACGAGGAGACCAACCAGACGGTTATTGAAGGAATGGGCGAATTGCATCTTGAGATCATTGTCGATCGGCTCAAGAGAGAATTTAAGGTTAACATCAAGAACTTATTTGCCATATTTTTCATTATTTTTACTATTGCTCCTATTTTCTTTTCAATTCATTCTGTTCATAATCAACTTAGAAGCATCTATATTAGCTCTAATTTTGGTGGTCTGGTATTTGCAGGTGGAAGCAAATGTTGGAGCACCGCAAGTGAACTACCGTGAAAGCATTTCAAAAATATCAGAAGTGAAGTATGTTCACAAGAAACAGTCCGGTGGACAAGGTCAGTTTGCAGATATCACAGTTCGATTTGAACCAATTGAGGCAGGCAGTGGTTACGAGTTTAAGAGCGAAATTAAGGGAGGTGCAGTTCCAAGAGAGTACATTCCGGGAGTCATGAAAGGTTTGGAGGAGTGTATGGGCAACGGTGTGCTCGCAGGTTTCCCTGTTGTCGACGTTCGCGCTGTACTGGTAGACGGTTCGTACCACGATGTCGACTCTAGTGTCTTGGCCTTCCAGCTCGCTGCCAGAGGAGCTTTCCGAGAAGGGATAAAGAAAGCTGCTCCGAGAATGCTCGAGCCTATTATGAAAGTCGAAGTCGTCACACCCGAAGAACATCTTGGAGATGTCATCGGTGATCTTAACTCTAGGAGAGGGCAGATCAACAGTTTCGGCGACAAACCCGGTGGTCTCAAGGTATTCCCAGACACAAATATCTCATTATACTTGACTTGTTTGGCGTACTTTCGCCCGCCCTAGAAGAGCCATGAATTAGCACAATGATATAACTGAGTTTTCACGTTTGAAATGCAGGTTGTTGATGCCTTGGTTCCTTTGGCAGAGATGTTCCAATATGTTAGTACTCTAAGGGGAATGACTAAAGGCCGTGCCTCTTACACAATGCAATTAGCCAAATTCGATGTTGTGCCTCAACACATCCAGAACGAGCTCGCTACCAAGCAGCAAGAAGTTGCTGCTTGATTTCCCTCCTTTTAGGAGACCAGCATTATACACTCTTTCTTGTCCTTTTTGGCCAAATAATTTATGCTCTTTTTCAATTATATTTATTTCTTTTTTGCTACCGGAAATTGATGTAAGAATTTTCCCCAACAAAGAACCATAAAGAAAATGAAATAGGTCTGAACTCCAACTTTAAGGTTTGTCCATCTCAACGTTGCAAATTCTTGGGTTTTAAGATGAGTTGTTCTAGAATGAAGTTACTTGGTTAGCAAGAAAGAAACATTTGTTTTATGAGCTTGATTTGGTTGCACTGCGCTATTGCTTACAAACTACCATAAAATTCAAATCGACATTGGTGATAACTGTTAATTAAAAAATATGGGTGCGAGAAGGATTTCAAAATTTCTCAAATAGAAATAAATTAGACCAAACAAATCACTTGAATTCACACTGGAAAATAAAAGCTTAAATATGGAAAAAACTTTTTTTAAGTTTTCTTCTTCTTCATGGTCTTTTCATAACCATAAGTTGCTGCAGCGTTGAGTTCTTATCTCATCTGGACAATTCCAGCAGTGACCAGCTTCTGAATTTTGCTCATAACCATAGGGTTCTTGGTGTGCTCTTGCGCGGCCTTTGGATTTTCCTGGAAATCAATCAGAACCTGTCCACATCCAACCAAAGAACTCGTTAGCCAGTCGATATTAAATTTAGGAAGACATTACATGTAAGACCTCGAGAATAATGAAGAACTGAAATTAAAAGCTTTAAAGCAACACTTACCTGTCTCATTACAGGGTCTGAGAGGATGTTCTGGATTTCTGGGTCCTGCATTGCTTTAGCCTGCAAGATAATAATAAAGAACTTGATATAACATTCCTAAAAACAGCAGTAACAAACCATAGTCCAAGAGATTTGCCCAAGAAAAGCCAAACCTGTCTCTCCTTCAACTCCTCGGGACTCAAATCTCCACGGCTAGCCTTGTTAATCTGTTGTACACATCTGCATCAAGAATATCGAAATCAAACTACAATTGAAAGTATGGTCCAATGGCATCAAGCACCAAACCATGAGCTAGAACGCAATATGCCATACCTTTTCACACCATCAAGCAGCTCTGGGTTTTGAGGGTCATGTTTCAACCCTTCCTGGTATGTCTCCAAAGCTTTATCATATTCTTTCATGAAGAACTGAACTGCACCCTTTCTGTTGTATCCCTTCGAGAATGTTGGATCGAGCTCAATGCACTTCTCCGCGTCCTTTAGTCCCTCAGGCAGGGCACCCAGTTTAGTGTAGCAAGCAGCTCTATTACTATATGCCTGCAGAAACATGCCGTAAAGATTCAGCAAAGGGCGACAATTTCAGTTAATAACAACTTTAGAAGTCAATTATTAAGAATACAAACGATATTCTTTCTTTCCTACCTTCGGATCATTAGGGTTCCTTTTCAGAGATTCAGTGTAATGCCTGATAGCCTCGGGATACTTTTGCTGCTTGAAAAATTCATTTCCTATAAAACAATGATTAAAACCAATCATAAACTACAATTCTACACTATAAGATAACCACACTAGAAATGAACATCCAACAAAATACTCAGCTCAAGCAGAAAAAACAACCATCCTATATGCTCTAAAGTGGAACAAAACGGATAAGGTGCCCTGTCATCACATACATAGGCCCTTGCAAAAATAAATGAATAAGGATACAAGGTAGAAAAGTATTGTAACTCGAGAATCTAAACCACATAAATCATTAGAGCGAAAGCATGAATATATTAGACAAGTCCAGTTACGTGGGCACACACCTTTCTCACGCTCCTCATCGGCCAACTTTGGGTCAAAATACTCTTGTTGTTCCAGGTCCTTCTTAGCTTTCTCAGCATCATTTAGCTTCTTCAGCGTATCAGGGTTTCGATGCTCGGTAAGAGCCTTTTGGAAAGCCTCAATAGCTGGTTCATAGTCCTTAGAGCATTTGGCTATTTTCACCAAGGCAGTTCCTTTCCTAGTCAAAGCTTTAGCTATCATCTTGAAATCTGATCTTAGCTCTCTTCCCCTCTCAACAGCCTTCTCACAGTCTTTAATGCATTCCTCATACTGAGATAGCATTAACGAATCATATTGCATCACCATTCAATGCAGAGGTACATAACAATGAATAACATAAACCAAACATATACAATTGCCAATAGATAATTGATACAAATAATAACCCCACCCCAAAAGATCACAAACAAAAGTAAAAGAAAAGATAGCTAGTCCAATAAGGAATGAATTATAAAGACCAAACGAAAGATAATTGCCAAGTGTCGTATACGGATATACCGACTATAACCAGGACCCAAAAGCTCAGGAATAACCAATAATAAAGCTTGCAAATCTAATAATCCAGTGACCTAGTGATTGCCGATATATATACACGTTATATCTAGAGCCCCAAAGCTCAAAAACACACAAGCAAGACACTGAAGAAACAATTGCCAGTTGATACATCACATAAAAACAAAAACTTTGAAGCTAAATGTTCAAAAGTTCATACCTTTCCCATCTCCAAATAAGTGGCGGCACGGTTCATGATATAGGAGATATCCTCGTCGTTTAATTCGATCGCCTTCGTATAGTGCTGAATTGCAGTGTCGAAATCCTTCTTCTTGTAAGCCACATTCCCAGCCTCCTTCTCCTTCAAGGCCTGAGCTTTCCTCTCCTTTTTCTCCTTCTCTTCTTCGCTCACATCCATCGGCTCCGGCTCCGGCGCCTTCTCCTCCTTCGGCGCCTCGGCCTCCGCCGACCGCTTCCTCTCCGGCTCCGGCTCCGGAGCCGACTCCGGCATCTCCCTCTCCTCCTCCGTCGGACCCCGGAACTTCACATTCAGCAGAACCCCCAGAGCCTGCATAACCCTCTGGTCCTTGAGGTACAGATTGAGGCTGCTAGGGTTTCGCTGAATCTCCTGCATCATTTTCACGAAGTCCGGCTGCTGGAGGTACGCCCTCGTCGTCGGATCGGCCGTCAGCTTCGCCCACATCTCCGGGCCGGAGAACGCGTCACCGAAGAGATTCGGCGGCGGCTCCGCGCCAGATCGCGCCGGCCTCGCCGCCGCGGCTTCCGCGTCTGCCAAGCCGGACTTCAGGGCGTCGTTGGTGGGGTCGATGTCGAGGCCCTTCTTGTACGATGCCACGGCCATGTCGGTCTGCCCTAACCCTAGGTACGCCGCGCCGAGCCGCCCGTAGCCCTTGACCCAGTACGGCTTGAGCTCGACGGTCTTCTTGGCGTCGGCTAGGGCTTCGGAGTACTTCTGGAGCGACGCGTAAGCCGCGGACCGATTGGAGTAGAGGACGTGGTTCTCCGGCGCCAGCGCGATGGCGTCCGAGAAGTGGCCGACGGCGGCGGCGAAGTCGCCGGCCGAGAACGCGGCGTTGCCTTTGGCTTTGGCTTCTTCCGCCATTGGGGACGGAGTGGCAGAGTCGTAATTAATCGGACAAGAAGAGGAAGATGGATTGGGTTTGTTTATTTTTTATTTATTTTGGGGTTGAAACTTGAAGCAGAGAGTTTTTATTCTCGAGCTTATAAGAGTGTTTGGGAAAGAGACGAGAGAGTTCTTCTGGTTCTCGAAGCTTCTTCGGACACCGAGAAAGAGAAAAAACGGTGGTGTTTGGTAACGAGGCTAGGACTGTCCTTGCTCGGGTGTTTGGATGCATCGACTCTCAAACATTTGGGTCCTTAATGGGCCGACTTGTCCCAACGATCGTGGGTTAGTTTCAAGGCCCAAAATGAAAACGACGTCGCCTAATGCACCAAAATGCGAACGACACGAGCGGGTAAAAGTAAAACGAATAGTCTCCGTCTCGTCTCCTCTTCGTCTTTCTCCTTCATTCCCTCAGAGACCGTCCATGTGTGACTTCCTCCGCTAAAGATTGTAAATACGACATTTTTTTACTCTGTTGAGGTAAGGCATCAATGACGCTGGACATTTTTTTAATTGATATTTTTTATTAGGTTGGCCAAGTTCAATACGCCAATTAGAGCATCTTTTGTGCTAAAATTACCAAAAACAACCCCTAATTAATTACTTTAACTTTCAATTAGTAGCATAACACTTAGACGTAATTATGTATACAAATGTAAAAATATATGTTAGTTAGCTGCAAGTGAAGCTGCCTGAACCAAGGTTAGCGTCAGTGTTTGAATATTAACGAGAACAACATTTTATACGCATTTACTTCACTCTTAATTAAAGCTTCACGGTATTTGAGGATTTTTTTTTTTTTCCCGATATTCAAGCTACAACAAGATGTTAATATGTCTTGCATTATGTATTGCAACAATGTAAACATGCCAAAGCATTCATTCAAAAGTGATACAAAATTGGTCAGTTCTTTACTTGTTCTTGAAATGAGACAGTAATGAAATACGTCCTCTTTTGTTTTTCAGGCTTTCAAAAGCAACCTATATAGAAAAGGGCAAATTATTATAGACTTAAGAGCCAAGAGTTACAAAATATATATATATATATATATATATATATATATCAAAGAAAAACCATGTCAGTATTTTCCTCTCCAAGAATGGCACTTCAGTTTCAAGTGGAACCATAGTGGAGGCAAGCCGAGGACTCCTCTCGATAACCTCGGATCAAACACGTCGAAATGCACTTTGCTCAGAGTGTCCAACAGAACTTGCGCGGGCACGGCTGGCAGCAGCACTGGCCAAGCCTCAGCAGGCACAGTCCCTGCCAACCCCCGAGCTTTCTGCAGATGAACATTTGCCACGGACGCCATCTCAAACACCGCATTACACAGGCTCTCCCGAGAATCCAAGCGTATATCTGACTGACCCCCACGCTCGACTAACAAACCGTGCTTTTTGGCCACCTCCATTGGTATGTAAGAAGAGTGCCGGTTACGGCTGGCATGATATGGCAGCGACTTAACCAACAAAAGAAGTCCGCTCGCTTTACCAATGTGCGACGCTGCGTGATCAGCTGCAGTGGACCTAATCCCACCAGCCTGAAGCGTGGTGTAAAGAATAGTCGAGGAAGTATCCTCAGCATATTTCTCCAAGTCCTCGATTTTCTCCGGGATTTCATTGACCTCCCTGCTCGCGTCATTGATCCGAGCTTCCACCGAGCGTTTCAGCCACCCCTTGGTGATCTTACTCTCGTGTACCACCACAGAGAGGGCCTGTGCCGTCGGGTGCTCAATGGTCTTCTTTGCGTAGATTTTGTCTACGGTGTCCTGCCACCAGAGCAGGCGCATTAGACCAATCTTAGGGTCGGATGCAACGTCCATGGCTCGGGCCGTTTCAATGTTGAAGGCGCGGATTGCAAACGCAGCCTTGCGTATGCTCGGGGGAAGCTCGAGGAGGCAGAGGTAGTGGTGGTAGTCATAGCTTCGCACTTGCTGTACGCAATACGAAAATGCAGCGCGCAAGCTACTGGATTGGAAAGAGCCATTCATTAGAGAAAATTCCAACCTGAGCACAAAAAAAAAAAAGAAAAAAGAAAAAAGAAGACCATATTATGAGCTTGGAAGAAGTAACATCCAAAACTGTAATGCTCTTTCGTTTAAAGTGATTGCCAAGCTTCTGATTGGAATCAAGTCTTTATACTAATAGAGGTAACATCATCCAGTAGCTCTATGCTATAAGAATGCTTTCTTTAAGAAATATTAATCTCAATTGCTAAGCTATTGTTTAGGACAAGAACTAAATCAGAGCTACAAGCTAATGCATGGCCTTTCTTGTAACATAGAAACGAAATGTCTCTTTTTAAGCTTCGAACCTAATTAGTTGTGACAGTTCTGATTCAACTTAGTGAAGCTTAAAGGTCTAACCATAGTATCTCTTTCGGGAAATTTATCAAACAAGACACATGCATTTTTCTGGGACTGAATTATTTCCCCATTACTTTGTCCTATAATATCGTACACAACCTTAATCAAACAAACCCATTACGAAATAGAAGTGAACATATTGAAAACATTAAGCATTAAAAGATCTTCAAAAAAAATAAAAAAAGAATCTCCACATAAAAAATATCAATTAAAATAAATCTCCGCTAGAGTAAATCAAAGCCTTACCTCAAGAGAGTCCAAAAAATGTCCGATTTACAATCTTCAGCAGAGAAAGTCACACATTGAAGGTCTCTGAGACGAAACCAGAAAAGAGGAAGAAAGACGAAGAGGAGACGAGACGGAGACTATTCGTTTTACCCGCTCGTGTCGTTCGCGTTTTGGTGCATTAAACGACGTCGTTTTAGTTTTGGGCCTTGAAACTGACCTAAAATCAAGTCGGGCGAATTAGCAAGAAATTAGTCTAAAGATAATCCAACACCAACAAACCCAAAATTGAGAATTTCAAAACAAAGCCATTTTTTATGCCACTTAATAATCTATATCCCATGTAGTGTGCTCCCTTTTCTTCCATTTTATGTTTATAGTGTAAATTTTGGGGTATAAATTAAAAGTGCAACTCACATGGGGTATAGATTATCATTATGTCAATAATGGGGCATTCTTCAAAATTCCCCTAATCAAAATATGATTAGCCTATTGTATACTGAACTCTTGATCTGAATTTTCATATCAAGTGAAGCAATTAGTTAAATAAAGAGTTTCTTATCCAATAAATTTCAAAGTTTATTTAAGATTAAAACTTGATAACTCTCATGTTATGTAATTCATATTAGAATGGTATAAATATTATTCATGTTATAACAACAACAACGTAATAAATTTCAATATGTTTCCAAGAGGAGGAAAGAATACTCGAGAAACTATCCATTTGAAATTACTCATAATATATCTACGTGTGTATCTAGATTAGAAAAAACAAAAAGGAGGATTAGGTGGGAGGGCAGTCTATATAACTATGATTAAACCAAGAAAAATATCCGATGCAAAAGTTGACCCTGCTCAGCGAGCTAGCGGTATATAAACTCTATGTGCGTTATACTACTGCGTTGTAACCAACTAATTTGTTTTGTTATATATGCACCCAATTATACACTTCAATTCATGCATAATTTGATAGGTAGTGAACTTGATCAATATTAGTTTAATTGGAAATTTGGTATCCAAAACCCTAAATGACAAAGACTTGAACGCGTGGAATAAGAATAAAACTTGTTACCGTGTATATTAAATAGTAATTGAAGTGAGATCCATCAAAGATATTCTGTCGTCTCTCGCTTTCTTGGGGAATCTATAGGACAACTAGTACAGGTATATTACGTACATATATTGATATATATATATATATATATATATGAATATATATTCACATATATAGATCCATCATATATGTGAATATATTCTCTGTGTGATATTGATTCTCTCTCTTTACTCTTGTCTTTATATTTATTTTTCTAACTTTTCTGTTTCTGTATATATGGGATTTTGAGAAATTCTCCTTTTCTTTAATACATTAATAATTCATGGTTCGTTTGCATTGCACTTTTAATTTGTACTTCAATTTTTACACTATAAACATATAGTAAAATTCAAGTGATGAGCACCCATCACTTTGAGTATAAGTGACACATAAAATGACTTTTTTTTTTTTGAAATTTTCCCTATATTATTATATGAAATAACAAATTAGTGGTAATCAGGCACATAGGTAGCATGTGGCTTATATATGGTGCACTATAATTTTCTTGCCCAAGCTGGTCCATTACAATAAGTGGGCAATTTAATTAAATTTAAGGGATAATTTCAAAATAAAATCATTGTTGATGCCACTTAGTAATCTATGCCTCAACTAGTGTGCTTCTTTTTGTTTCCACCCTATAGATTTTTTGTTTCCACCCTATAAATTATTATTGTCCCAAAAATGTGCATTCATCAAAATCCTCCATTTATTAATATTTTTTCATTCCTATTTGCAATAGTCCCCCATATATAATCTTTCTCAATTTTCAAGACAACTTTTTTAAAATATATTACAATAAGGCGGCTTGAAGTTAATTTTTGCTTCGTGATCGTGGTAATCCAGTTCATTTGTTGCTGATATTCCAGTCATCAATCTATTGCTTAATTGCTTTTTTCATTACAATTAACAATGATGAGCTTAATAAGAGGCCAGATCCAATGTATTACACATGCCAACATTAGAATCTTAATTATATATTTCGAATTCGTACCAGAATTTTACTAAAGAAACATGTTCTCATTCAAGAGACAAATTCCCAATATCTCTCCGTTTATAGTTAGAGCTTTCCAAAAGATCCTTTAATGCCTTTTCAAATGAAGTCCAACAAAATATTTTAATACTATATATAACCAAAAATTGTGTAAATTTTTTGTTGATATAGTTTTAATTTATGACAAATTTTTTTCGCAGAAAAAAAATATCCTTCCGTGTCTTTAATCACAATAAATTCAATCACTATATAGCAAGTAGTCATGACAAAAAGTATATTAGAGAAAGTCATTTTAAATTGTGAGTAACGATATTACTAGTATTCAATTACACGGTTTTTCTTTTCTAATTAAAAGCGATAGCTTCGTATGGTGATTATAAGTTCACCATGAGCATGTAAATCTAAATTTGAAAGAGTATTTATCAAAATATAATAATATGATAGACAAACTTATTCAAGCGATTTGTGGTCTCTTAAGACTGTATATAAAATAACCTATAAAACATCTCATTTTATGACTGATTTATCTAATAAAAACTGTGTATGTATAACCTTATACGTATAGTTGGCCTTTTTAATTATTTAGTTGATTTTGCATTATTATTTAGTTGGCCTGTTTTAAATTATATAGTTGTTTTTGCTGAAGCAACTGAAACTGAAAAAGACAAAATACAAAAACACACATATACCATAGTTAGAATCACAGCATGACAGGGCATATATGGTTGTTTTTCACTTGTTTGTGCCTAATTTAATTACTTATTAATTAAACTTGCATTATTTTATAAGCATAAATGGCAAGGCAATGTCCGAGACTAAACTACAAACTTGACAAGGCCTAATGGCCTATGTCAAATCAAAGATCATTAATGTCTTTGTAGATACCTAAACTTCTCATTACAAAATATGCTTAGTAGGCTTTCGACAACGATCTATTAAAATAGTGTTCCATATCACGCATGTTTGCTATAATATATATGTAAATTTACAGCTATGCTGTAAAAGTGTATGCAGAGACAAAACACTAAAATTAAATTATAACAAAATAAAACAAAACAAAGCGCATAGGAAGATCGAGCCATAAAGAGCTGTTTTTTTTTTTTTTTTTGCCTAATTTAATTTATCTGGCAGCTCCTAGACCTGGACATATAGTTGTTGGCTAATTTTGTCGTTTTGAAGCACCACATGCATGGTTTTTGAACCGATAATTATAAGTTTCTTAGTGACCAGTTGGTCAATAATTTTATTGGTGAATACGTCTTATAAGAAATTATTAATAACAATATCCCCCCTTCTAGAATAACTCGATTTAAATATATAAAAAAAGACGCAAAAAAGTTAATAAAGTTATATAGGTATACTACGGAAACGTATATTTTTTTGAGAAATTATAGTGAATACCCAATTTTTAAAATTTAATGTAAGTTATTACCTAATTTTTTGAAAAATATAACTAATTATTCAAAAGATGCAATTACTTACACAATGGTAAGTGGTGGTAATTCACTTTGTTACTAAAAGCATGTGCAAGTAATTCACAAATTGACTAGAAACTCAATTACTTCAAAAATTTAGGTATTTATTTTTATTATTATATAAATTCTGGGTATTTGCCTACTTCATCTTATTTTTTAGTGATGTTACAGAATCATAAAAAAAATTTACATTATACACTTATCAGTGTATTATATTTTATTAAATAAGCGGCATATCATTCAGGTCAATATTTTTTGGTTAAAAATTCTGATCATTTAACATTTTTTTTTTATGTTTGTAAAGTAATTTAAAAAGAACAACCGACCTTTTCTAGTTAATGGTCATTATATTATCTATGCACAAACCTTATTCAAATAATCAACAAAAGTAGAATATTATTAGTATTCTCCTACTTTACGTTGTCTAAACGTTGTTCTCCTACTTTATTATTATTATTAGTATTATTATTTTGCTCTAATTGTTCTCCTACTTTATTGTTCTCTAGATTTTGTTCCCTTGTAAATTTGTGAATAACAACTTGTATATGCAAGATTGGAATTTTCATTTTCAGAGAGTGCTTGCAATTTGCCGAAAGGTAATAACATCAAATGGTATATAGAAGCCAAAAAGTTGTTAAAATTGGAAAAAAGAAAAAAAAAAAAGCACTATAAGTAGAAAGTAACAAGTCCTAGTACTACGACGTACGTATACTTTTTTACTTATGGTTGTCTCTATAATTGTTGCACAACAGCCTTTTTTTTTTTTGCTACTGAAATTTGCACAACAGCTTGACTTTTCTCGTCTTCTATTATTATTATTATTATTATTATTAACCGTGTATTTGTCTACAAAATTGCCCGACCAAATTTCAAATCCGCATGGCACAGTCATTTAAGAGGTCGTTTGAATAAGTGATTTGGATAAAAAAAAAATTTTGATTCAAATATTATTATTACAGTATTAATATTTTTTTATAAAATATCAAAAATTTTAATTTAATTATTTATTTTATAGTGTTTTAATACACCTATTGAAGAACAAAAACTCACACTATTGGAGAACCTTCCCTTCTTTGAATACCTAATATTTTGTCATGATTTCCCAATTGCTGAGCTGAGCTGTGAAAAAAAAAAATATTTTTTGGCTGACCCCTAAAAATGTATAAAAAGAAAGTTAAGCTACAACTCCGTACGGCAATACCATATGGACGTTTTTTTTTTAAGCCACATACGCTGTCTTCTTACTAGTCACAAGTCATATATACTCTCATCTAAAAATATTGTTTTTTTTTAAGTAAAAAATATTGTTTTTTTTTTTGGGGCATAAAATATTGTTTATTTTGCTTGATTAGATTATAGATAATGACAAGTTTTTGCGGGTAATTAACGCACTTAACCAAGTTACATTATTGAGATAAGATTGACAGATTCAATCAACTTTTTGGAGCTGCCGCCGTAAATGCTGAATGAAGAGGCCCGTGTTGGGCAACAAAGATATCGTTTTATATGGGATGAAATATATTTGGAACGTTAATTTAAAGCAGATATAGAAGCTTAAAATTGCAAACAAATTCTTGAAAACTGATAAAGCGTATAATAAGAGAAGAGAATTCTAATAATAATAATAATATACTCTCCTAATAAAGTAGTTAGCTAGCTGGCTAGCTTTATGCTTTATTTGGATAAATCATTAATGATTTATTTTGAATATAATTTTGAATGATTCAAATGGTTTATTTAAATAAAATATTAGAGCATCCACATTTATGGGCAAAATACCATCTGTTGCGCCATTTTGGAGGAAAAAAGAGCTCCACTCCTGCTCTATTTTTGTGTTCTATTTTAGAGTTAATGAATATTATTACTTTAAATTGGTGCAAATGAATAGTTGATAGAGCAAGAATTATGTATTTTTTATTCAATTTTTTTTTCCTCATAGTTTAAGAAAATTATATTTTAACATGTTGGTGTTTTATTTTAGAGTAATTGGCACTTGTGCCCCTTAACTTGTCGGACTGCGACACTTTGACACCTTAATTTTATTTTATTTTTTGCATTAACCCCCTTAATATATATGTATGTATATATATTTGGTTCAATTATTGGAATGTGGCAAAAATGATTTTAAAACGACAGAAAAAGATTTTAGTTTGTTTTTGGACCACATCTGTGGCCGATATTCAGATGTTCAACATCAAGCTTTTAATATGCTTATTCTCTTTTATTTTGTGGTCCAATAGCATCTTCTGTGAAGTGTGAACAATATTTAAAATCAATATATTATTTTAGAAAGTTTTTTTTTTCTCCAACGGGAAAATGAAAATTGTAATGTTTTCTTGTCTTCTACAACTCTTCTTCCTAACCTTTTGGGTTGACCATTCAATTGAAAGACCAAGTACCATTCAAGTACTCGAAGTACATGAGCGTAGCAATGTTAAAAAAACGAAATTAATTAAATGAAATTGTCATAAATAACAAATAAAATGGTCAATGTTTATTTGACATCTTATATTCTGAATTTAATTGCTTTCCAAGATAATTATATCTATGCAAATTTGTCCATGGAAATCCACAAATTGCTCAAAGCAATTAGCTGTGGCGACGAGTCACCTCTAACAAGACCTATATAATAATATAAAATTAAATCATTGGCTCTTTAATTACTATATATATATATTCATAACCATGCGACTCTTCGGTTTTTACACCAATTAAAGAGTGACTCTTCAATGTCCTAAGGAACATGTTGACATCTTAGATGTTCACCACTTTATTGATATATTTTCCTTTTTTTCATGATCAAACTATTGTGTGAGAATTTATATTGCTGTAAAAAGTAAAAAACCAGTAGTAAAATTATAACATATCTTAGTACATAAAAAAGAGCCGAAATGTATAAATTTCAAAATCCTAATTCTAGACGTTTCAGTCTCTTATAACTACGACTTCATATTCCATTAATTTCTCTTCTTATCCAGTAAGTATGGAATTATTGGAATATTATTCTTTAATTTCCCTTTGCATTGGTAGTCCAAAAAAGTACACCGCGTACGTGCACCAAAAATATCCCACACGTGTACACGTGTGTAATTGTGACACAACAAGACCAAAAACAACTCTCTTTCTGTCTTATAAAAAAGGTTCCTGTGACTTAATGTAATTGGTCTCAAAGGAACCAAATTCTCTCATCAACTCAGAATCCAACAATCGAATCCCAACCAAAACTATTTTGTCAAATATTGTCACTCACTTTCACCACCACCATTGCAAAGACTCATCACCATTAAGCTTCACAAAAACCACTCTTTAAAAAAAAAAAAAAAAGAGTGACGATCGAGGTGTAGATGATGATCAGGATGAGAAGATCAGCGAGAGGTTTCAAGCTAAGAGGCAAGCTCGTGAAGATCTACAAATGGATTACAACCAAAGCCTGGAGAAGAAGAAAAACCTTATTAATGGAACACGCTCCTCGGAAAACCCGAATAAGCCCCATGGCCATGACCACCAGATCAGTCCTGAGCTTGGCTCGGTGTCTCCGGAGAGGAGCGAGGCAGTTGAAGTACTGCTGTTTCAGACCCAGCTTGTTCCACGGCAAGCCCCGCGGTTACGTCCCACTGGAGCATGACCCGGGAAGTGACGGGTCGGGTAAGACCAGACCCGGGTCCGGGTGTTGTGGGATCCCGAAGGGACACCTGGCGGTGTACGTGGGAGAGTCGCAGGACGAGACGCAGAGGTACTTGGTGCCTGTGATATACTTCAACCACCCGCTCTTCGGCGAGCTCTTGAAGGAGGCCGAGCGGGTCTTCGGGTTCAACCATCCGGGTCGGATCACCATCCCTTGCGGGCCCTCCGAGTTCGAGAAGGTCCAGATGAGGATCGCCTCCGGACGATCGAGGGGTGGCGAATGATATTTCCTTGCGACGGCGTCGTATCAAGCTTACGGTCAGTACTACTGGAATGTCTAATGGCGATCATCATCATCTAAACGAGTTGATTTATATATTTCATGTTTCAACACTAAAAGAAGATTTGGGGTTGATATATAGTTATAATTGTTAGGGTCAGTACTGTGTAGATAAAAAAAAGAAAAAGATGGTGAGATGACGAGATGAGAATAAGCTATATATATATATATATATTGCGCATATACACAAGTTATATAAATTATACTATATATGTACATGCTCATGATGTATCGTAATAGTGATTCTTCCCAAAGCCAACTTTGATTAATGGTTTTGGAGATGTGAGATTTGTGAAATTCGGCTGTTGTTGATGAACTATGAGAATATATATATATATATATATATATATATATAGCAAGAAGAAACATGACTTTTTTCACTTATGCCAGTGCTTGCTAGTGATAGATCTAAAAGTGTGGATTAATTTGTGTTTGACCATATAATTAATCTGTCCGAACTTTCTCAATTAATCTGATGATGTGCATGAGTGAGTAAAAGGAAATTATTAGTTCCTGCTGCTGATTGATTTCGTGTAGCGGTGTAGGTTCCACCTCTTTCAGCTTTTTGGTTTTTTTGTATTCTTGAATTGCAACTTTGATATATAATAACCCCAAGTATTAATTATTTAAACACAAAATAACTGTCACCTCTAAAAACGGAAGCTAATCATTGTTGAATTTCAAGACATTAATTCATCCAATAAACAACAAGCTTTGCCATTCTAAAACTAATAAAAGTAAATTTGGCTGATTCATTGTAGCTCCCTTTGATACTATTATTGGAGAAGATTCATCAAATACTATATGCACCATGGTAGTGTACAAAGATACGACCATTTAAAAATAAAATGGTTCACTGTCATATTAAAGAAGCTCCTTACCTATACAATGAATAATGGGATGCATAATTAAAATTTTAGAAGTCGTGAAACATAAGATTACTATATATAGAGATGGATTATTAATCTCAAAGCAAGCGATTCATGGAAAAAAAAAAAAAAGATTTAGCTGAATATGCAACTGTGGAAAATACTTTTTAAAATTTTAATCAATATTTAAAAAAATTAAGAAAATAGTCATAGCACAAATACAAAATATATTGATTAATCTCATTATTTATAATTACTTAATAATCTGATGATTTTTTTTTTGACATTTATTGTGATTAAGTCCAAGCTGGCCCTCAACCGAAAAAAAAAAAAAAAAAAAAAAAAAAAACCCAACCCAAAATCAAGCCGTAACCTTTGAGGAGAGCAAAGGTTATATAAGTCTTGTTCAGGTCAGTTCAGTTCAATAAGGAGACCGCGGGGCGTGGACCGACCACGATGAGTTGAGTTCGAGTGGTGAAGCCAAAAGCAACGTGGCAGCGCTTAGTGCTATTATAGTCATAATAATAATAGTGACATCACATGAACTAAATCAAGATGCTGATCTATAGACAGTATACTTTCTGTGATTAGTAGATATTCCATGCTTGGTCCCAAATCCCAATGATTTTTTTTTCATGCGCGTGCGTGCGTGCAGGACCGTGTCGATTGTCGACTCCAATAAAACTATAAAAGCCCCAGATAATGTGATCTTATTACTTCCTCAAATCCTAAATGGCCTGGGGATGGAAATTTAAGCAACAAACACATATATAAGGTAAAAGAAAATTAAGTGTGTCACTTAATAACCTACTAGTTGTGACCACACGCAAAAGCACGTGTGTATGTTCTGTTACAAGATCATTTTATGAAAGTGGAGAAAACTTTGAGAATTTGTAATAGTAGAGAATTAACTTTATGTTTAGACAAACTATTTTGTCCATCCCATTCAATTTCTTGGGATGGTCAAAATGGTTTAGAAAATAGTTAGAAAAATGAGTTGAATGATTTGACTTTGTGAATTTCGAGGTGGTATATATGATTGAGATTTAAAGATATTATATAAGGATTTGAAAAGTTGAAAAAAATAGTTTTAAAAAATTGAATGGAATTGAATGGTTTGTAGGATTACCTGGGGTGGCCATTTTGACCATTCCATCCCCATTTTTTGGATGGAAAAAATAGTTTGAAAATAGTTTGGAATGGTTTGAAAATGATTTAGAAAAATGATGTAGAAGTAGAATAGTTTGACTTTCCGAATTTCGAGGTTATATAAATGGTTGAGATTTTAGATATTGTATAGGGATTTAGAAAGTTGAAAAAAAATAAAATAGAATGGAATGATTTGAAGGATTAAAATGGGTGGGCCAAACTTAGAAAGTTGAATGGTTTGGAATAATATGGAATGAAATGGGATGGTTTGGGAGGAGTTGCCAAACATTAGGTAAGACAATATGCATAACAAAAAACTCAACAATAAACAAAAATAAAATAAAATTTAGTTAAATTAAAATAAATATATCATAATAGGTGTTAAAAAGAATAAGAAAGAAAAATATAATTGACCGTGATAAAAAAAAATTCCAAATAAAATCAGAATAAAATAATCACAAAACAAAAGTTTAAATTGTTTGAAAAAAGAAAAACAAAAAAAAAAATAGAAAAGGAAGACAGAGAAAGAGAGGATGGGGGAAGAGTGCGGTTGGGTAAAAAAAAATTAGAAAGGAAAAAAAATTGAGGGAGATAGGGGGAGAGCGTGTGTAAATAAGCGCTCAAGAAGAAGAGTGGGCGCAGGAGGGGACAGGGTTGACACATCGACCCGTGTCAATTTTCTTTTTTCTTTAGTTCTTAAACTTTTCTAAAATTATATAAGAATCTAAAGTTTTTAAAAAATTTCATTTTAATCTCAAAAAAATGCGTTTAAAAAAAAGGCGAAAAAAAAGCCCAAGAAACCACTTAAAAAAATGCTATGAAACTCTAACGAAACACTTGGGGTACATTATATATTGTAAAGATACTCCTAATAGTGTGTTTTTTTTTTCTTTTATAAAAAATTTGGGATATAAATTAATATAAAAAAAAAGACATTCTTCAAAATCCATCGAAAATTAATATGCTAAATTACCTAAAGTCTATCCTCCAAACAAGTGAGAATGGCTTAAATTACCCATTTGGCCTTTTAGGCCCAAGGACCAAAGGTGCAATTACTTTGTCGTCTTCCCTAAATTAGTCAATTTCTAATGGAGAATTTTGAAGAATGCTATATTCTTGATACAATGATAATCTATACCTCATGTGTGTTGCACTTTTAATTTATATCCCAAAATTTATACTACAAATATAAAGTAAAAATAAAGATAGTACACCGCATAAGGTATAGATTATTAAGTGGCATAAAAAATAACTTTAATTTGAAATTCTCCCATTTTTTTAAAGGTTATTCTCAATCTTTTTTAATTATGTCGCTGTAATCATTTTTTAACATATAAGCAAAAATATTTAAATTTAATAATCATTTGAATTCATTGAATTGCTAAAACTATCAAGTACAATCACATTACATAAGTTTAAGGATAGGATTACAATTTTCTCCCCAAGAATAATTCCGTGAAACTTCGCTCTATTAAAAATAGGTAAGGGTCTAATTTTAAGAATAGTGTGGAACAAAGATGAAATTTATTTTCCAAATCTGTAAAATATGAGGACGGAAGGAACACATTAGCTCCATGAAATTTTATATACTTATACATTTTAATATATATAATTTCATGATTTAAATTTTACTACAATACATATTTAGTAATTATCACGACTCTTTAAAGAATATGGTTTTTCGGTATATGGTCATATTTCTTGGTTCATATTTTAAGGAAATGAGTAAAGTTTTCAAAATTTAAGTTATTAGTCACTAATAAAAAAAAACTAAAAAAAAAAACTAAGGACATAGAGATAAATGCACACCATCATGTAGTTAAGAAAATGACTAATTTTTTAATTAATTGTACGTTAATTATTTTTTTAAATACCATTCAGAAAACGGACATTTACTCAATTATCTTTAAAGAATATTGTATTATATTAAATTGAAAGGTAAGTTATAAAAATAGATGAAAAATAAATGAATCTTTACAAAATAGCACATCTTTCAAAATATTAAAAAAATAGCTACTACTAAAAATTTTATGACAAAAAATTACAAAAAAACTATTTATACATTTGTGAGAAAAAATTTAACACTTTAAAATTAACCTGTAAAATTTATAAAATGGCAAAAAACTTCTTCTAAATGTGTGAATTTTTTTTTTTGTTATAAAATTATTGACAATAAATAATAAATATTTTAAAACATGTGTTATTTTTTAAAACGTAAAAAAAATATTATTTCCTACCATTTCCCCAAATTAAAATATTAATCATTATATATAATTCATTTTTAATTTAATCGAAACGTGAAATAAACTAGTCTTTATTTTATAATTTCTATTTTTGATTTCCTTTGTAAATATGTAATATTAGTTGCTTTTATTTTTTCCGGGAAAAATGTCTTTAGATTTTTTATTAAATTCCTTGAACGGAGCGGGAATATATGCGTACATATCCTGCTACATTTGAGGTCCCTACTTAGTTAAGGGTGTTTTTTGGAGTATGAATTCCATTTCTACACTAACTTATCGTCACCCTGAACCAAATTTCTAGTCAATCCAATGCCTAAAATAGCCTTCAGAAAGTATTAATTACTACATAGCTAGCTAGATAGATAATTAGCAATCCAGTACCATTAATACATCAAATACAACGCATAACAATTAAAAACTGCCATTTATATATATGCGACATCATTAATTCTAGTTTCTATCATATTTTATATTACATATTAGCTTAAAAGGTAGGCTTTCTTGCTTGGCGTCACCACCGCAATCAAGCGCTAAAACCGCCATTTGAAGGCTGCCAGTACTGGCCTGCGTCGTGGCCGCTGCAAGCAGCCGAGAATGCTTCCTCCATCGAGGCCAGCGAGACGCCGCCGCTGTTGCACATGTTGGCGAATGCGCGCATGTGTTTCATGCCATACTGCGTCAGCGAGCCGCAGTGGCTCTCGAATGACCGCACAGCCGACTTCAGGCACCGCCAGTCGTCCACCAGCGGCTGCCCGGGCGATCTCACGGAGTTGAGGACGGAGGAGCCCTTTTGTGGTCCTCCGAAGAGCAGTGATCCTATCAGCTCTATGCTCTTGTCCAAGTGAGTCCTGTGCCCTGTGATCTCCTTTATCTCATTGAGGATTTCTCTCTTCTTTTCTGATTCTGATCTTTTGTACTATACACACACAAATCGCAAACAGATTTTTATGATACACAACTTATGATGGGGATATTATAATATGTTTCATCTTTTTTAACACCTCTCTAAATTTGGCATGGCATTGAATCAAGTAGTTCTAGTTTGTAATCACTAATTTTGCCTCTGGTTTTAACGATTTTTCAGTATGAGCTTTTGCTTAAAAGTTGAAACTTGTTTTATAGAATGAAAACTAACCAATTGCCACAAGAAGTAAATGTCCGCATCTCGTTGGTTAACGACTTCCATCGGAACATTAAATCGGTTGTTCGGAGGGAAGTTGACGGTGGCGGGGTCGAAACCTTGGTACAAATACAGCTTCTCGGCTCTGATGCTTCTATTTCCATATTCCATGACATGGGAGCCAGTTGTGAAGTCATTGGCGTTCGCGGTCCGTTCCTTAACCTGCATCCAACAACATAATTATTCATGAAATCTCAATCACATACATTATATAGCACAGATCATAAAAAACCGAAAATGTCCAACTCATGTCTCGAATCATAACCGTCTTGTATTGTTGTTCGATCGTTTCTCTCTTCAAATTGTGCGTCTCGCTGCAAAACAGAAAAAATGCACGATTAACGCGATGAACTCTTTCTTTTGTAATGATCATGTCGTTTAGGGCTCGATCGACTTCATTGCTAGAGGGTCTGGTGTACCTGTCCTCCATCCAGGCGACGCTGTACAAATCCCCTAAGCAAGTGATGTACTCGGGTGGCGGGGACTGTTCCGTCCCGGGGCAGTATGTTCCCCAGCTGTTCTCTTGGGCGTTCGATGCTGTGGTCACATAAATGTTCAAGTCTTTCGGCATTATGCCTTCGAAAATACTCCCACTCTCACATGCCTCTACATAGATTACCTGTTTTGATTATTCAAGGTATACATACTATGATTTATTAGATCTTATAACTTCGATGATTTGTACCATTAAAAAAAAAATTTGAAAAAGATCAATCAATTTACCATCTCTTTGTAATTTCCTGAAGCATGTTTCTTCTTCAAAACTTCAATGAAGTCCATGGCATATAGATACGGCATATTTGGCATTCCTGCAAATACATATATTCCCATATGACATGAATGAAAACTGGCAAATTATATAATCAAGTGTATAATATTTGTACAAAAATATATGTATTGATCTGAGTCTCACCAAGAACTCCAGGGCCACCATGGTCCGAATAGTAAATGAAGATTCTGTCATTGGGTTTGCTGTCAACAACCTTGCCACTTCCGCCTTTCACAGCCTTTTTGTCTCCGAGAAGTACCGCGTATAGATTCTCCGCCGTCACAAACGGACCAGTGTAATCCTGCATTTTCATTTTCCACCCGATCATCATCATCAGGAGCCAGCTAGCTTGTTTTATTTCCAAATTTCTTTGTATGTCTAGCTAATTATTTACTTTATATATTTGAAAAAAATCTATTTTTAGTAATGCCGTACAACAAAGATTCTCCTCTCCTTCTTAGGAATTAATTTGTGCAAAGCCTAGACCTTAAGTTAATTACTTATAGTTAAGATATCTACGGTTACCGTTCGTATTAAATAGTACTGGAGGACATCCCAGTGATGACTAACTATAGTACAGTATAGTATGACTCACCGGAGGAATGAATAGTCAATAGATTAATCTTTTAAATTTTAAATTCAAAGAATATCATATAGTGTTGTTGTTTGTTTTTTTTTAATTATTTAAGAATACAATGAAGGCTCACATAAACCAATGTAGGACCACTCACTTTGCTTAGATTCTTATTAATTAAGTTACGCCAAAAGATTAAAAAACCTTGTTAACTTTTATCTCTTTATCAATCATTTCACTCCCGGGCCACCTGCCTAGCACTACCAATAACAACCTTATAAGTGACCATATTTCCACTTGTAATTGCAGACAAATAAGGAAAAACTAGTACTATATATGAAATAATATACATGAGAAACAGTCACATCCCACTAATTAATAACAATTTCTCACTAATATTAGTGGTAATCAGAATCCTACAAAGTAGATTTCACCATTTTATAATACCTTCCAGTGTGACACGTTTCGCTATGCATCAATAACACTAACTAATTAAGAAATTATATATATATATATATATATACCTTAGGAACACCGGCATAGACATCATGACCATGAGGATGGTTGATGATGATGCCAGGCCTAGGATTCAAGGCATGCATGGCTATATCATCATACATAAACACCACTATGTTCTCTTCCTTAACCCCTCCTTTCCTCAGCAACTGGTACGCGTGGCACACATCTGCCTGCAATACAATAAATCACAATTTTATTATATTTAATTTTTAAGCTATTTAAAAGAATAATAATCACATGTAGTTGATTATATATGTTACCTGGTGCCTGTAATTTCCGTAGCCAGAAGAACCGGCAACGAGAACGGCCCATCTGGTACCCGCCACTTGATCTCCGTCAAGATCATCAGAGCCATCTTGATCATCATCATCATGATGATCAGTTGGCATGCGGATGGCCGAATCCCAACGCTCCAACCTTGCGGCTCTACCGTTTCCCAGCAACACCAGCACCACCGTAGTGGCCAGCAACACCCACGTACTCATAGTACTATTGCCTCTGCTCAGAGCATGTGATCGGTCTCCCATGTTGTAAATCCAATAAAAATCAAACACAAAAAATTAATATAAAACCAACTATATACGGTAGACCTCAACTTAATAATAATATTAGTGACAACAAGCTGTATGTATCATAAGCTGTGGGCGAAGGGAATTGAAGAGAGTGGAGAGAGAGAGAGAGAGAGTATGAGAGTGAAGGGTTTATAAATACATAATATAAGTGTGTATATATATAAAAGAAAAAAGGCATGCAAAAGAAGAGAGTGACACGCATGGTAAAGAGGCAGGACTTTAGTGGGTCCAGAAATTATGTCCCGTGTAACAAGTGGCCTCTTTGGCAATCGGTGTAACGCTTTGTGAGTGTGGTGTGCCACGTGATCGAGTTATGTCATCTCTTTGGGCAAGTAGTGTCGTGGAGCGGAAGAAGTACGGTGTAGATGCCCGGTATATCCCGGCCCAACATACCGCCGATCGAGGGAAAGAAATAAGAAATATTGATCAAGAAGCCAGAGAGGAAGACAAAATAACCAAAGAACGTAGTTCAACAATCAACATGATGTTTCCAATGAAATATGGTTTGATTATCTTTGATTGTGTGCCAATTGCAACAATCATATATATGTTTGCCCTTGTTTGATATGTAGTTAATTATTATATTATTATTATTTTTATATTGATCTAGCACTATATTGTGGTGGTTTTATATTCTCTAAAATGAGTTTTAGATTTTGCTTTAATTACCTTCTATTAATAAGCGGTCATAACCTTTTATAAAGAAGAGGAGAGGGCACAACGTGCAGGGCTGGGCTAGTACTTATAGAGTCTATAAGTAGTTATAGTGAGTGACACAACAATTGCAAGTATATAAGAGCCATATCTATAGGAACACTTGGTTAAATAAATAATAATACCTTTTGGCATCTGAATATGAAGCTGCCATAACAATAATTAGACAATTGTAGGTTGAAAGAAGCGTTAGAAAATTTTATAATGGGGAGGGAATAAAATAACCAATACTTATCCAATCTTTTTCTTGACAATATTTATTTGAATTGGTGCATAAACTCTTACAAGTTGGAGTAATATTATTTTGCTCAAAATGTAATGGAAAATAAAATACTGATGAATGAGATTAGATTATTTGCTTCTACTTGTCATCGTTCCAAAAGAATAAATATGATACACACCCAATGCGTTGAACAATTTTTTCTGTTGCTAAATAAATTAGAATTTTTGCTGACCAAAACAATAAACTTAATTCCAAAAGAATCATACAATTATTAGCTTTGTCGACTTTGCATAAACACTATTACTTCAATACCTCCTTTTATTTTCAGTACTAGTTAATTAACCTTAGTGATAGCAGAAATACTATCAATCACTTCCAACTCCTACTATGCATCAATCATGACTAGCTTTAATTTCTTGTCACTTGACATCTATTAAATATAAACCAGAAAAAAATTACCAACCGATGGGGATCATAAGATAATTTTTAATTAAACAAAATTGGAGTTTCCCTCAAGCGTTACCTCAACCTATTTGTTGTTTACTTATGAGAATTAATGATATCGCGACTTTGTGCTAATTGGTGATCAAACAACTACTTGCATCGATCAAAGAAAACGACTGATAAACACATATTTATTTCTGTATTATTTAAAATAATTATGATTAGATTTCTTACCTTCTTCAAGAAAAATATCTCTAACAGTTGAATTAAAAAGTAGCTCCACCCCTTGTATTGTAATATTGTAAAAGAGTAATTGGCACGTCTATGAAATTGTCATATTTTGGCAAGTTTGCCCTTGATTTTTTTTATTTTATGAATTTGTACTTTAAATTTATAAAATTTGACAAATTAATTTTTGTTGATAATAGAAATTCAAATTTCAACGGATAAATTATGAAGACGAGCAAATACATATTATTTCCAAATGCATATATATACAAAGAGCATCACCTATTTATATGCATGCAGAGTTAGCAGCCACTATTCCTAAGAATAATAAAATAAGATATATATATATATATAGTCATTATAAACATTTACTTAAATACTCGTGCTCTTTATTATTCAAAGCTTTCGACTTACACTTGGAAGAGAGACAACCCCTTATGATAGAAACATAGTGATTTAACTATTTTGTTTTTTATATGCCTCTAAATTTAAGATATTGGCCACTAGAAATAAAAACCTATATAAGATTAGATCAAAATATCCTCACTTCACCAAACCTTAGAAGAAAAATTTTTCCCCAAAAATAACTCTAGCTCTCCTGATATTCTCTTTATTTGTCTACAAATGCCAAGAACAACGTCTTCCATGGCCGGAGATTCTTCTGCAACTTCAAGCCTCCTTAAAGGCCTCTAAATGTCTGAGTAAGCTAGACTTTCGAGTCCTGCAATCTCGTCTTCAGCAAGACCTTCGCGAAGGATCACTCTTGGTCAAACAACATCTCAAGCTTTCCCCAGCTTATGGTGTCGTGGCGGTCGTGGAGCTTAAGAATGTCTTTGGTTAGGTAGATGGAAATGATTATAATAATTCATTTAGTTGGAAGGAATGAGAGATGAGTAGATTGATAGTAATTGTTTATATAATGATTATATTGTCTATTTTATTATTTATTATTAATTATTTTAAAGGGTAAAATTGACTTTTTGAAGAGTAAAGAGTAGTTGCATCGTTTCACTCATGTGAGAATGCAATTTGGTGGGCCAGTGTGGATGTGTTATCCGTCCCTCTTCTCCTCTGCCAAACCAAACAAGTGAATTTACACTCTCCATCACCCTCTCTATCATCTCACCTCTTCATCCACTCTACCAAACACACCCTAATTGGAGATGTCAGGGAAGAATTGGCGCTCGATGATCTTCTCAATCGCCACAACTAACTAACAGATGTAAGTTAATTTGAATTTTGCAAACTGGATACTTTGTGTGTTTTGCTTCTTTAAAGGTCTGAAGTTGATGTCTGCACATGTAGGATCAAACAAACATCTAATTAAAAGTCCACGCATTTTAATGGGCCTAAAATTATATGGCATGGTAGTAGGAGTGAAAGCGGTGCGCTTTTTTAGTTTTTTTTGGCATTTTTATAACCGAAATTGAATTTTTGATTTTTTAAATTTAATAACCGAAACTGATTTTTTAACTAATTACCGATTGTACCGAATAACCGAAATTCGGTTATTTAATTTGGTTATTCGGTTAAAAACCGAATGCATAAAATTAGGCGAAAATTGGATTAAAAATTGGTAATTCGGTTAAAAATTCGATTATTCGGTTATTCGACTTTTTCGGTTAAAAATTCCGTTATTCGGATATACAACCGGTTATTCAGTTATTTCAATCCGTGTATGAAAAACCGCACCGCTTTACTTCGGTTATTATAATCGAATTTTCGGTTTTTTTTTTTCGGTTATTCGGTATTCGGTTAATTTTTTTCGGTTTTTAATTCAGTTATTAATTTCACCCCTACATGGTAGCTTGGTTTTTAATTCGGTTATTAATTTCACCCTTACATGGTAGCCTGACTAAGTGTGCGACACTTAGTGTCATCACAGCGGCATATTTATATGTCAAGTATTGTCCATGTGACACAATATGTGAGGGTAAAAAAGTTATTTACTAAATTTTTTACATAATGTTTAAAAATAACTAACAAAAAAAATAATTATTTACTTAATTTTTAAATTCGTTACATAATACCTTAAAATAATGTTTTAAAAATACTATGAAAATGAAAAGTCAATTCTTCATCGAAGAAAAGAGAAAGAAAAAGGAAATATAATACGGAGGATCTCCACCGCACTTCGAAGGAATTCCATCCAACGGATGAAACCGCGCCACGCAGTCGATCCGCACCGCAAAACATTACGCAATCGCTTTACGAAAAAGTGAAACCCATCGCAACCGTCAATTAACGCTTCCGCGCAAAAAATATCAACGACACGATATTCTTCCACGTCAGCGATCCGTGTCATATTACCGAAGCCAATAACAAACCGACCCTCTTTCCTATATAACCTTATCGCACACCACCGCACATTCCCCAAATCCCCAATCTCATTTCAGATCTTCTTCTCTTCAACAACCAAACCAAACCCTAATCTTTTTGTCTTTCACTCTCCAACCCGAATCCATGGCACCGAAGGCCGAGAAGAAGCCCGCCGAGAAGAAGCCGGCGGAGGAGAAGAAGACGAGCGTGGCAGAGAAGGCGCCGGCGGAGAAGAAGCCGAAGGCCGGCAAGAAGCTGCCGAAGGAGGGCGGAGCCGCTGCCGGAGAGAAGAAGAAGAAGAGGACGAAGAAGAGCGTAGAGACATACAAGATCTACATCTTCAAGGTGCTGAAGCAGGTCCACCCGGACATCGGGATCTCCAGCAAGGCCATGGGGATCATGAACAGCTTCATCAACGACATCTTCGAGAAGCTCGCACAGGAGGCCTCTCGCCTCGCCCGCTACAACAAGAAGCCCACCATCACCTCCCGGGAGATCCAGACCGCCGTCAGGCTCGTCCTCCCCGGCGAGCTCGCCAAGCACGCCGTCTCCGAGGGCACCAAGGCCGTCACCAAGTTCACCAGCTCTTGAAAGATCAAGTGCTTGCTTTCTTTCTTTAGGGTTAGGGTTAGGGTTAGGCCTCTGTCAGTACATGTTGTTTTTTGTTTTTTTTTTTTAGGGTTTCTACTATGTTTCGGTTTGTATGCTCAAGATTGAAAGACTAATGTTTTTATATATATATGGCCTTTGTTTTGTGAATTGGTTCTATCTGTCTAAATGCCAAGAGTGATGATGATTTCATTCTCTGATATTGTTTCTTCTTTTGTTTGGCTATCTGTGAATGCTGATTCTGATGATTTCTTTTCTTGTTAATTTCATTTTGGTTCGGATCAGCACAAACATTTTCTTTCCGTGATTGCTGCTCTGTTTGGGCTTTTGAAATTACTAGTTCGTGCTTTTTCATTTTTTGGTTTTCTAAAAGATAAATTTGATTTTGGCGGTTTAGGAAATTTCGTTTGGCGGCTTGCCAATATTATTGTTTTAGCGCTAAATTTGGCTTTAATCATAAAATTTAGGCCCAAGTTTAATAAATAAGTTCCTGTCTTATATATGTCGTTTTTCATTTAATTTGGCTTTTAAGACGCTGCTGTGTTTTGAGCGTTTGAAATGATAATTATTATTTTTTTATGTGTAAATTTGCTTATTTTTAATAATTGTGTTAAGAGTTGCAACAAATGTGGTTGTTCAACTTTGCTTGGGCTGAAGCGAAGTGTGACTCCAAAAGCAGAACTATCGAGATCTCAAGCAAAATGCAAATATGCAATTAAGAAAATAGTTCATTGCCAAATAACTAGTGAGTGATAATAGAAAAAAATACAATTGGGAGTAACTTTAAGTAAAAGAAATGAATTGGAATTGGAATTGGAATTGGGATGGCAGCCAAACTCTGCTATCCAATGCCTCCGTTCCTCCGGTTGAATCATAATGACTTTAATCAATCTTTACTCTATTTACTCGTAGTAGATGTATAAAAAAATTATATCGAATCTTTTTTGAAACATAACGTAGAGTCAGATTTTCATTATCTAACCGAACCAAAACAAGAGTATAGCATTGGGAAATGATTCAGAAATTAAACCTAAATGAACCTATTTTTGTTCTTTCGCTTTAGGTATCAACTAATGTGGGGGCAAAATAGTAGAAAACCACCCCAATAATATCCCAAATGAAGAAATCAAATGAACAAGAGTCCCGATTCCGTCAGGAAACTAAATTGCAGTTTGATACAACGGAACGGAAAACAAAGCATGCATTGATTGGCATATTTGAAATGAAATGATAGATGTAACAAATGTTTTCATTTCTAACGTTTTGGATTGGTTTAATGCCGATGATGAGTTATAGCTTAAACAGGTTATGTACTCAGCCTTTACAAACATCCATTACACCACCAAAAGTTGAAGATACACGCTGGGTAAAAGATGATACCGGCTTCTTTTCCGTTTATTTGGATTAGTTCAGATAATTAGATTTTCATAGATTTATTTTAGTTACCTCTTCTTGTTATGGGCTAGAAGTCCCTATGGTTTTTGACTTTTTGTCAAAGTCTTGTCAATTTATTCTTTTTTTATTATTTAAAATAAGATCAAATCAGGAATAATAATAGGGGAAAAAAGTTCATTTATTGGTTATAAAACAGATTTATTAATGCATATATTTATCTCATGATTAACCCTGTTTGGGATGATCAATTGGGATGGAAAAATGATTTGAAAATAGTTTGAAAAAATAATATAGAATGATTTTTTTTTTGTGCAAATTAATGTAGAATTGTTTGACTTTGCGAATTTCGAGTTGGTATAAATGACTGAGATTTAAAGATATTGTATATAGATTTGGAAAGTTGAAAAAATGGCCAGAAAAAAATAGAATGCAATGAGATTTATTGTAGGATTAGAAAAGTTGAAAAAAAAAAAAGAATGGAATGGAATGGGTAAAATAAGTGAACCAAATAAGGGATAACTGTTGCATCGTTCCAATCAAATTTTTCGAATAATTTATCCGATGGTTTATTTATTTATTATTTATTCTTTCTACATTTTGTGATACTTCCCGATAAGTGACACTTTCCATATTGGGTGGGTCTTTAAGAGATAAATTCAATGAAGAAATATGAAGTTTCCTGTTTTAAAACATGCATGCCATTGCCAACTCCGCTGATTGAACATTGCCCAAAAGCCTATCCAATGCCCAAAAATTTCTTATAAATAGATGGCACCGTGTTCATGAAAACCACATCAAAAAATTTCTTAATTACTAGACTTATTAATTTGCACATTACGCTCAAAAGCACTCAATCTCATACTGCTTAATTGAATTGATTTGATTTCATGGCGTCGCGCCGTAGCATCAACACCACCATGCTAGCGATAATCTTCGCAACACTGTTGATGCTTTGTTTCGCAAACACCACTTTTTGTGTGACATTCGATGCCGTTGTAGCTCAGGACGGTTCGGGCGATTTCAGAAGTGTGAACGAAGCCATCTCTGGTGTCCCGAGAAACAGCAAGACTCGCTACAACATTCGAGTCAAACCCGGAAGGTACAGAGAGCGCGTCGAGATCAAGTCTGACATGACTTACATCACTATGATCGGAGACGATCCTTCCACAACTATCATACTCTTTGATCGGAGCAACAAAACACATTTTCTCACCAGCGAAACCGGCACTTTCAGTAAGAAAGATCGTCGTTTCATTGCTAATTAATATATGTTATCTCTTTCTCTCTCTCTCTCTCTATATATATATATATATCAAACAATTTTGGTATTAGTAATGTTCTTCTTTTGGTGTCTCCGCTGAAGATGTTTATGGAGAGGGTTTCGTGGCGAAGAGTCTGACATTCGAGAACTCGGCTGGACCGAACATGGGACAAGCGGTGGCTCTCTACAACGACGCCGACAAGACCGCCTTCTACCGCTGCAACATCCTCGGCTACCAAGACACGCTCTACGCCGGCTCCAACCACCGCCAGTTCTACAAGGAGTGCAACATCTCCGGCACCGTCGATTTTATCTTCGGCGCCGCCAAGGCCATCTTCCAGGATTGCCGCCTGCTGGCTCGCCGGGCGGGAGAGAACGTCGTCACAGCGCAGTCGCGCGAGACGGCCGACCAGGAGAGCGGCTTCGTCTTCCAGGGCTGCACCGTGGCGGCCTCGCCCGAGGCTACCGGCGGCGCCGCAGTGGCCTTCCTGGGGCGGCCGTGGCGGATCTTCTCGAGGGTTGTGTTCATGCAGAGCCTCCTCGAGGATGTGGTGGCCCCCGCGGGGTGGCTGAGGTGGAATGCCGCCGACCCCGTGGACCGCCTGTACTACGGCGAGTACGAAAACCGAGGCCCCGGCGCCGGAACCTCGCAGAGAGTGGACTGGAAAGGCTTTCATGTGTTGACGGATTTCAGAGAAGCTGCGTTTTTCACAGTGAACAACTTCATTGGAGGGAATGCTTGGTTGCCTCAGACCGGCGTGCCTTTCAGGGGTGACTTGAATAAGCCTATGGCATTGGCAGATATGTAATTACTCGTTCGTTACTTACTGATTAGTTAAGTTAATTGCTTAGTTTGTGAATAAATTGTCAGATTGTGTGCGTGTAATAAGTTGTACAGGCATCAATTTGATACTAAGGATTAGTACTTCTCTTAAGTTAACTAATTAGTTGGTGGTCGGTTTGCTTTTGTAATTACAGATGATTGATGAGATAATTCATGTGTAGCTAATTTAAGCAGTATTAGTATTTCTAATGAAGAATTGTACTTGGTTTCTCCTATTATATTTGTACTTCTATGATCTGATGATCTTTCATAGTTGTCCAATTTTACGACGTTTTGCTTTGTTCAATTTAACAACAAAGAAAAAGTTGTCCAATTTTCAAAGTTGTCTGTTATAGAAACGCCTAGAAACGAAATAAAGAGCTGAAAAAATAAGAGCATTAGAAAACGACAACTACACCTGAAAACGACAATAATATGAAAACGACATAAATTATCCTATATATAATTATATATACCCTATACTGCAGATAATGGCATTGAATACAATTCAAGGAGCTCTGTTATAGATACGTCGAGAAACGAATTAAAGAGCTAAAAACAACAAGACCATTAGAAAACGACAACTACACATAAAAACGACAATAATATGAAACGACATAAATTACCCTATATATATACCCTACAAGTTTATAACCGAAGAGAATGGCATAGAAGATATGTAACGAGTTCTGTCACAGATACGTCGAGAAACAAAATAAACAGCAGAGAAATGACAAGAGTATTACAAAAACGACAACTACACTTAAAAACGACAATCATATGAAAATGACATAACTACGATATGATTCTAGTGAGAAATGACAAGCATACTTAAACAAAACAATCAAAATAAAATAAAAAATAAAACAACGAAAGAAATACTGAATACGACCTTTATAAAGAAATGACTAAATAAACCACAAATATCGTAAAAACGACAACAAACCAAACAGTGATAAATTAAAAACGACAAAAATTTTGGAACGACAAAAAATTTGAAAATTCGCAACAATTAAAAAAAAAATACCAGAAATGACAACTATAAGAAATCTTGAAAAAAGAAATAAAACGTCACTCGTCATTACAAATGACAGAGTCTAAAAACGACACTAATAGTGAAAAACGACCACATATTATTTCTTTTTAACGACAACATTTTCATAATGACGATTGCATAAAAAAATGAGACAATAGATGAAAACAAAAAATACTCATAAATCGAGAAGTTCTTTCTCAAAACACAATCCCAAAATCAAAAGCCGACCTGAAAAACGACAAAAACATTTTAACATTAAACTACACAACAAAAATGAGAAGACAAAAAGTAAAATGTAGAATGACGACTATGTCACAATTTTGGGAAGGTTAATGGGGGGAGAGAGAGAGAGAGAGAAAGATGTTTTTAAACTAAGACGTTTTTGTGTTTGTTTAGTTTCTGAAGAGACTGAGTGAAGGTTAATGGAGCTAATTTGTTGAATTTAGTTGCCATGTTGTGTGGATTTCCCTAGAAATGGGAAGGTTTGCTTAAGTGTGTTTAAGATTTTTTGGTTTTTATATTATTAAGCCTGATATTTGAGAAAGATGGATTTTGGCATATATCTTGAGTGGCACAAAATGGTTTAGGTGTTGTGGTACTTATTAGTGACAATTAATTATTTTTAGTGGACTAAGGCAAGGGTTTTGTAGATTCACTATACGGCTAGATAGATAAGGAATCTTAAAACTAAAAATTATTAGTAGGAACAAGAGCTTCCACATTGTTGATTGCTTTGGTCCCTCAATATTCTCTCTTTTTTTCGCAGTTGAAGATTTTGATCATTAAAAAATGGCTGGCAGAGCTCAAATACAGGCCAGCAGCAACTCAGCTCTCATTGCGACCAGTGGCAGAGCTAGGACTTTATCTCAGTGGGGGCACATTTAAAGAAAAAAAAATTTAATTTGTAGAGACATATCTATAAATTCATTTAATTTTTTTGCAAATTTAAAATTTTTTAATTTTTATGGAGACAAACTCATAATCTTTTAAAAATTTATAGTATAAAATTTAGTTTTCAAAATTTTGAGTGGGAGCATATTTTAAATTTTTAATATTTTATAGGAGAATATTTATAATTTTTTAAAAAAAATTAGTACAAAATTTAATTTTTAAAATTTGAGTGTGGGCAATTGCCCCCACTCGTCACCACCTCCATCCGCCCTTGATTGCGAGGATTGCTGATGAGGTATGTAATGTACGATCGATTTATCATTGCATGCATCAGCAGTTCTAAGATTTTGTTTTCTGAATGAAATATTTAGAGTTTTATCTGACTGAGGAGTCGCAAGTATAAAATTGGCATTTTATTAATTAGGGTTTAAACCAACTACCAATGATAAAGCTTTGTTTCCAACTTCATAGACTGATTAATTACAGATGATTTATAAGATAATTCATGTGTAGCTAATCTAAGCACTAATAGTATTTCTGATGAAGAATTGTACTTGGTTTCTCTTACTATATGTGTACAGTTCTACGATCTGATGATCTTTCATAGTTGTCCAATTTTACGACGTTTTGTTTTGTTCAATTTATTTACGCAATTTTCCAGCGCAAAAAAGAAAAAAAAAAATCAATAGATGTGGTTGACTCCGGAATGCATGTGCCGTTTAATCGTTTTTATTTTTCTCTGATTAAGTAATGGATTATTAGAGAAAACTAAGAAAGTGATATGTAGAGAACATTAATGATAAAAATAAATATCCAATTCCAAAGAAAAAAGCAGGAAAAAAAAAGGGTAAGTATGCTGAATATGCCAATTTTCTAAAAAGCTAATTAAGGAATAAAATTATTATTATTATTATTATTATTATCATTTTGGCAAACGATGAACAAAAAAAGGAAAAGGTAATTACCATACCAAGGCTTCGGCTATAGTCAAACCAACGGATCAGTTGACCGCAGGATAATTAATAATCACATAACAATGGTGGTAAGTGCCATAAAAAGCAACCAATAGGAAAGATTAAAATAAAATATATTCATAAATAGCTTGAAAAAAAAGAAAAAAGGATTTGTATATAGGTTGATGAAGTCCTAGTTTAAAATACAAATTCTTTCAAATTTACTTTTATGTAATGGCATGCAATATACTTGTGAAAAATATAATTCTAATTAAGCCAAACCGGAAGATAAACGACATCAAAATATTTCATATATTTGTGGATCTCTTTTTGCATTACCCTTCAGTATAATGAGCATTCTAAGTTCTAAGAAGTGACTAAAATACACAAGTGAATGAGAGAGAAATATGCACATCTATTTGGCTGCTAAAAACAACTATTAACAGAAAGTGACAGCTAAAAAACTAGAGTACTTAGGCAATTTACAATATCTGTCTCATCTTATCATGAAATGATCATATATGTATGTTCAAAAATACGAACGATTAGTACTTGCTATTTCTGACGTGTTTCATAATTTTGTTCATGTTCAAATGAAGAAAATGGCGTTTAGATTGTACAACATATTTGTATCAACAAAAAAGTGAATCTCTATTCACTGTCTTCGTCGGCCGAGTTGGGAACTATTTTGCGTCACAAAGACCAGTTTTTTCGTCACAAAAACCATCGCGATCGAGCAGCTTTGGGGGCGGGGCACTGAGCAGAGGAGAAGAGGGGCTACCGTAAGCATTTCGCCGTTTGTTCCCACAACCTAAGCTCACTCTCGTGCTTACACCAGTTGTTGGATTTGTGCCACTTGCATACTTGCACAAAGCCTTGTTTTGGTGAATAAACACACAAACTATTAGGAATCCACATACAGCCAAACAGATATTTGCTTCTTGTTTTTTTTTTTTAATTAGAATCACAACTAAGGCATGATTATTATCATACACAAGGTAATTATAATTTTGTCAAAAATTATATCCTAATAACAGAAGAAAGGAAAAGTAGACTGAGAAATAGTTGAATTTCACGGTTACCTGCTTTTGAGGAAGATCTAAGACGGCATCACTGAAGTCAGCGCCATCAATAAGGGCACCTCCAAGATCGCTGCGTGTGAGAACTGATCTCACGAGCACCGCGTTTGTCAGATTCGCTTCGTTGAGAACCTGAATTGAGGCAACAATGATTGTCATGTTCTATTATTAACTTGAGGGGAAATATACGTCGAAGAAAATAGATGAGATTTCTTGGCGGATAGTCAGCTATTCCAAATCAGTTAAAAAGATTGGAAACTGATTTATTTTTGTGCGGAGGATTCTTACCATACGATCCATCAACGTGTCGCTTAAATCGGCACCTGTTGCATCTCAAACGCGAAAATTCGAATGTAAGATTTGATTCAACATTTAGAAACTTCAATTACAAAGAGTGGGAAAACACTAATATGTCCCAGTCAATTAGCAAGCATTGGAATCCAAAAGCAAAGAATGACTAAAAGGTTTAAAGTGAATGAAAGCTTCTGATTGTTACTTCTCTTTACAGTCAATACGTGCTTTGGAATGAATTAACTCTATAATGATCCTGATTAGCGAGTAGCGATTTACCTGAAAAGTTGGCCCTGTATGCCACAGCTTTCTCAAGGTAAGCGCCGTTGAATGTCGAACCGCTAAAATCAGATTCCCTCATATCAGCAGCCGTGAAATTGGCTCGTCTGTATCATTTCGAAATCAATCAATCAATCAATCAAAAACAATTTCGCTCTAAATTGCTCAGCTGAGCATCACATTGTAGCTAGTTACATAAAGGCCCTAACTTAAAAAGATTAAAAGGAAAAAAAAAAACACTTATTTTACGATGGGCTATATCATCATGAATAAATAAAAAACAGACCTGAAATTCTCATTCACATGTACGGCTTTCCTGCACAGGAAGCAACCAAAGCCAAATCAAACCACACTCTCTCTCTCTTTTTTTTTAAATTATTATTTTTATAAAAGAACAAAATTTCAGCCAAAAAAAAAAAAAAAGAGAGAAGAAAAGAATACTTGAGATCAGCAGAGCCGAATTGAGCCGCTGAGCCAATCCCAAACTCGCCACGTGTCTCGGCCTCGAACTTGTTGAGATCAGCAAAGGCAGGCATTTGAGAGGCGAAGCCAATGGCCGCCACAGTTGCTACTACAGTTGCGGAAGCGAGCTTTGTCCAATTACTCCAACCTCTGTGCTCTTCATTAATGTCGTTGCTCTTGCTTTGCCTTTGCCTAATCCTGGTACAATCTTCCTTTTTCACATGCAATCACAATGTTTTGTTCAATTATAACCATAACCATGAATTCACTTTTCTCACATACAATGCAACTTTTTCTCAACTCACTTACCGAGGAATGAGTCTCTCTTTGGGTGGTCTTGGTGACAGGCTATAGATAAGGGCTTGGAAAAATATTGTAGAGGCTTTGGATTTGAGCAAGAGATTGTTAGTGATTTAATGGATAGAGGAGAGATTGAAGAGAGTGCCATTACAATTTACAAAAGCCCCCCCCAAAAAAAAAAGAGGACTGCTCGAGGTATTGTGAAGCAGAGTTGTTTTTCGCTTTTGAGTCGGTTAGGACTTGGGACTTAGGACTCGGAAAATGTGGATTAGATTACTTTGTACAATGCAATGCAAACGTCATACTCGCACGTGCGAGCGTTGGTACCCTTGGATTCTTGAGTTTGCGTGGAGAGTGGTTGGGATGGGCACACACGTGTTGTCTTTTTTGTTTGGTTGGAGATTTGCCACGTGTTGGTGTGTGTTAGCAATGACGAAGGGAAATTAGTGTTTCGCTTTTAATTACTTTGTGGCTCCTAATTATTTCTGTCGGAATTTACATTAGTACTTTAGTAGTCCGTTTGATTAAGATTCCAATCTATATTTTGCTCTAATAAAAGATTTAAATTTGATTTTTTGTTTGCGTTAGTTCTATAATAAAAGAATTATAAGTTTTAAAAAAAGAATTGATACGAGTTATTATCCAAACAGATTCTAAGAATTTATTTAAAAATAATAATCAATTGGGAGATTTCGACGAATGTTTTTTTCTTGACACAATAATAAATAATACTCATTTTTATGTTGTATTTATAATTTTACCCCTCATTTTGTATTATTAAATAGACTACAACACAACAATGCTATAAATGATTAAGTGGCAATGAGAATTAATGAATTACACCCCCCCCCCCCCCCCCCCCCTTCCCTAATTTAATTAGAAAAAGGGAGCATAAATGGTCCTCCTCGAGCGGCCCCCTTCAACTTCTATAGCCTTACGTAGGTATGTGGGCTTTACAAGATTCATAAAGCCCATCGGAATGCAAGTTAGGCCTCCATTTTATTGAGGGGGATATTTTGAGGGGGGTTTATTATATTTATTGATGTATGAACTAAGATATGTTTTGAAACGAAGACCAAATGTTATGCGTTGGGTGATCAGGACACCATCAAAATTTATACTTTTGTTTTCCATATAATTACAACGTACTTAAAATCATACTTACAAATTATAAATTTCTGAATAATTATAGATACCAACACAATTACGAATTACGATAGAGCTACATCTTGTGAGAATTGATACTATGGATTAAAAGTTAGTGTAGCTATGATCATTCTCAACACAACAATTTGTTCTTGTTGTTTGTAGCACATGATCACATGCCTATTACTTAAAGTTTTTCTCTCAATTCGTTAGTTGTGTGTCAAAATTAAGCCCCGTGTTGTATTATAAAAAGAAGATTTTAAAATAAGCACGGTAAAAATGTTTTTTTTTAATATTTCATATTAATTTGAGAAGTAAGGTCTAAATTGCTACTTAAAAATTGTTTCTAATCAACAAACTAAATAAAACTATCTCAAATTTTAATTTAACCAAACAAGAGACACATGATAAAGTACTGTTTAAGATGTAGCTAAGAGCATCTAGAAACAAATACCAACCGCATGAAGTTGAATGATCAACTAGTACACATTCCTTCCTTAGCCAAAATAAAATAGCAAAAAAAAAAAAAAAAACTAGTACACATTCCTTACATTACATGATAGAAATAAACTTGCATGGACTATTCAAAATGTTTGTATTGAAGGGTATATTCCAAGATATAATAAATCCCCCCAACTCAATATCATGTCCATCCAAGCATAGTAACCTATAGTACTTGTCCTTATATTATACACACACACACACACACACATTTATGCAGAGAGTGTTTCCGAAGCTCTAAACCCATCCTCTATTTATGTCCTCACTCGAGTGGCTCAGGATACAACACGGAAATATCCTTCATCCTTTGCCCATGCAACTTTGTGTCATGATCATCAATAAAATCTAAGACTAAGACTAGCTAGGGAGCTAGCAAATATAAACGCCAATTAACGAGTTGATTTTTTTTTTTTTTTGGCAAAAATCAACAAGTTGACTGAGAGCATATTAGCTATATATAAACCTCCACCCAAAAGAAAAAAGAAAGAAAGAAAGAAAAGCCTTCAAAAAAAAAAAAAGAAAAGAAAAAAGAAGAAAAAAAGACAGCAGAGGTGAACATTCAATATCGACTTTATCGGTTTCTACCCAGCCCCATTATAACCCCATATTTTGAGAGAGAGAGAGAGAGAGATTGAAAGATCCTGATGATCATATCCCCACAAACAGCAACAAATAGCTCATAGCAGGCTTTTGCCAGTGATAGCTTTTCCTCATTCGTACATGCAGCCACGAATTAATGCATATACACATACATGCATGCATGTCTTTTGATATATATATATATATATACAGTACTGTCTATATTTATATATATGTTTACATATTATATGCACATCATATATAACAGATCTTATGTGTCACAATATATAGGGCCATATTGTGATAAGTACTGCCTAGATGACATCAACACTCAGCTAACTCTTTTTGTTTGTTTCTTTTGACTACATATAATATTTGTTCCCGAATTAATAGATTTTTATTGTAAAAAGGAGATTAATATATATCATTAATTTCCTTGTTCGCGCGTGTGTGTCTATATATATATATATATATATATATATAGCTCCGCTAGCTGTGGATCTCTGAAAGTGTTTACGAAACGAAAGCTCTAACTCTCGTTAGATATAGCTGTAGCTATAGGTCGACTTCGCCATGTTGGTCAACATTAATGCGTTGATATGTTGGTACTTCTGTTTAATTACCTTTTGATTATTTTAAAATTTTCTAATAATTGTACGTATCAATTATGCAAGTTCAATTCTCCACCTAAATAATGTTGCAGTTCATCAACGCTTAGCTGTTTTACATCTCACCAAGCACGCACATAAATATTTTATAGTGCTACATTTTACTTGTACTTTTAAATCCAGGTGCTTATTATTTAGTTTGTGAAATATTCAATCATGATATTTATTGTAATACGTACTAGTCGTCATTAGATATGTACATTGGATTGATTGATATAATTATGATGATAGACTGGTTTCCATTTTTAATGATCTTCGGTGGTGCGGTTTTGGTCGAGTACTAACGGTAATTATGCACCAGCCAAGTACTGTATTAAAAGGTGCAAAGTTCAAATCTCTTATCCTCTTATTATTAAAAAAAAATAAAAAATCTTCATCAAGCTTATGGTAATAAAGATCAGGTTTTATTTAATAACGTATGCCCCTCAATCGGATAGAAAAAAAAGAAAAAAAGAAAAAAGACAGAGAGAATAGGTATAGGTTTAAAGAAAGTCAAAATCTCTTATGAATTTATATTAATAAGTTGTACAGGAATTAAGCTGACTCGAGCCTTGTGCTGTAGGAGCAGTAGATGGAGCCAATGGGTCTGCGCGAAGAGAGTCTCTTACACTACTCCTCCCAAAGGAACTATAGACATACATTTAAATATTATATAGGCTAATTTTTTATTATTTCATATTATATAAAGTTTCATATAATGTAGGCATGCCCAAACGACCAATAAAATTTTGCATGGCCCCCTTGCCCGGCGAACAGTATCGGGCAAAACCGGGTAATACCAAGCTTTTATCCGCTGGGTATTACTCGGGTATTATCCGGATCTTTACCAGTTTTTTTTTTCTTCATTTTTTGGGTAAAAAAATTAAAAACCTAAATTTAAATAATAAAAAAAAAAACAATTTTTGGGTATTACGGGTAATACCCTATTTTCCTAGTAATTACCCGGTTATGTGTGACCGTGTGAAAAAAGATTTACCCAGTTGTGCGCGCCTAATATAACGTTATACAAATGAGATATCATGTTACAAAAAGATTATTGCAAAAAAAAAATCATGTTTTATATCTATCGATGTTTCTTTGCAAAATATATATATATATATCATGTTTCATATCTATCGATGTTCTTTTGCAAATATATATATATATATATTATATATGCTAATTTTTTAATATTTTATATCTGTTGATGTTTCGTATAACGTTATACAAAAGAGATATCATATTACCAAAGAACTATTGTAACCGGTTTAAAACAACTATTACAATAATTATTTACGACATTACATCTTCTTGTTATAATATTATGTGGAATACCAATAAAGTGAAGTACTACATAAAAACTATATTATATATATTTATTTATTTATTTGTATTTATGTTTATATTTCTCAGTCTCAAAGAATATGTTTGTCAGGTAAGCCCTATATAGCTAGGGCTTAGTCTATGGTCAGGCTGAATCTTGAACACCCCCATCATCCGTACGCCAATTTCTACTTTAACTAATTAGATACATAGATATATATAGGTCCATTGTTTACTTCTCAAAAACCATCTTAATTACTATGACAATCAAGTACGAGAGTCCTCTATAGTCACGTAGTTAGGGTCACAATTCTTTCTATGCTTGCATTAATAGATCATGGCCCTTTACTGTAATGGATAAGAAATTTTCTGATCACTTTCTCTATAAAACAAAGGAAAGATCAAACTTGCCCACCAATCCTTTTAATCACGAGTCTTGATCACCAGAAAAATTGGCCAAATAAATCTTAAAGAACAAAAACAACATTATTAATAAATTATTTATTTTATCTTGTATTCTAATTACTAATCACCACGCCGTTTCCAGTCTATTTTACTTTGAGTCAAATATTTTGATCAAGAATTTTGCTACAAACAGTCGCGTCTATTAGATCTCAACTGTTCGTGGCTGTGGACCCCAACAGCCACGAACGGCTGAGATCTAACAGACGCGTCGCGTCTGTTACTAGCATTCTTATCGACATCATTTTCTATATATATATATATATATTTATGTGCATTTTTATATATTTACTTAAATATATAAACATATTCACCAAGTCTTATTGTGTGTATATATATATTTTATATATAGAGAGATAGAGATTTCGATGTAAGAACTATCCCAAGAAGTTGTTAAAACCTTAAACTTTTGAAAGCTCAAATAATTAACATAAATAGAAAAAATACTAATAGCCAAAAAAAAAAAAACTACACATTATATATCCCTTTGTTTGTCTTCCTTATCCTCTCTATTTTTTTTTAACTATTTTTTAAACTTTCATAATCCCAATGCAATATTCTTAAATCTCAACCATTTATATTACTTTGAAATTCGCAAAGTCAAACAATTCCAAAATGAAATAGATGGAACGTTTTTTTCCCAAACAATATATATTATATATATATATAGTTAAGATCATTCTTTGACAAAGTAAATGTGACTATTTAAGATCATTCTTTGGTAATAGTTTTTTTTTTTCGGGGTATCCCATTATAAATTCTCGTATTTTGTTTCTTTTTAGTTCCCACTTATAACTTGGTAGCCTAGCATCACAAATGACATTGATCAATAATGCGTTACATACACTCTCACTAGTGGAAAACAATGCGATACATACGTATAGTATACATGATCACCTTTAAAGGTATATATATATATATATATGTATGTGCTGCTCCTATATTCTATATATATGTAGTACTATAACATAAGCAAAAAAGTAAGTATGGGAGCTTCTTGGCCACGTTCTTTGAAGGCGAAGCGTGCCATCTTTGGTCATGGAAATGTGTGATATATATATATATCCAATATGATATTCTGCAATTATTTGCCTCTCAACAACAGGAAATGAAAATCAATTCAATGCAACTTTTTACTATATTGAGAGACAACTATAATTAGTTAGCACTGTGCATAGTCAGTGATCATGTCAACACTGCCTCGTTTGCCTGCCAATATGATCTAATAAGTTTTTACCTTCACGCAGATGACGAACGAACCAATCCATACAGCACAAGTGAATTATATATATATATATATATATAGCATGTGTAATTAATTCGGATTATTCGTGTTATCGTGTATACATATAATAGCTTTCTTTTTTCCAAATCCACAGCTTTGCCTCACTAACTAATTACGTATGACTCATTAGAATCAATCTATATTCCACATGATTATCAAGCGAAAAATCAAAGAAAGTACTCATGTCTAGGTACTATATATATCCTTTTTATGGGCTTACTTGATGGTAATTAATATTTTTTGGTCGTCAAATAAATGGTTGTTCTTGTTCATTAATATATGTATATAGATATATAGATCACTTTAACACTACTTGACCTTTTTAGGAGAAGAAGTCGTGTATGATCAATTGATCATCAAGTAGGGGGGTCTACGAAGTAAAGCACATGATGGCTATTACTCGCCTTTCGACATGCTTCTCGGTTTGAATTTTGAAAAATAGGCCATTGTGAGTAGTGACTTTGCCAAATATACATTGGCTGGTCTGTAAAAGGCCAGCAAACTTTACATTAACTCTTTTTTTTTCCTCTGTTTATGAACACATTTAATGTTTTGCATACAAGTTTCACAGGACCCATTCCCGTTTGTGATTTGAATAAAAAGGGCTTTTATTTTCTTGGGGAAAGAGGCGAGACATATATAGAGGGCCGGGCTTTAAATGAGCAAGGGATGGTGATGCTTCTGATTTCTGTGACAAACAAAATTAAAGACAACTTTTTTTAAAAAAAAAAAAATTGTAATAGTAAATTTGGTTACATTTTTAAAAAAAATTGTGATGAATGGGATGAGAATTGGGAGTAATCTTTTTCACCGAAACTTGGGTGGGTTTGTTTGCCAAAAAAAAATTTAAAGAAAAACCCTAGAGATCTGTGGATGGGAAGGAATAGGCGTGGGAAAAAAGATTCTAACAAAATTAGTAAAAGTAAGCCAAAAAGAAAGAAATTTAGGAAAGGACAAAGGTGGTAAGAAGGGGCAAAGTCTGCTCACTGAGATGGTTTTTACTGACTTAAATACGTATCTGTCTGTGCGTAAGACGAGGGAGATTGAGTGGTCAAATCAGTAAAAAGATTTTTTTAAATATAAATTTTCTTCACGTATTTTCCATTTTCATAAATAATCTCTTGACGTACGCTATTGCATTTAGAAATTTCATTCACAAAAACTAGTAGATAAGAAATGTTTAGTATAGTGTAATTGTCAATGCCTTCGTTGTTAAGATATAACGACAAATTATGTGGATGATGTAGCTTTACTTTTACTGATTAAAAACTAATTGTTTTAGTTCATATTTATTGATTGATACTAGCATAATTCAAGTACGAATTCACTTAATGAAACTTTACATTAAAAGTAAAATATATTTCTAATTTAAAGTCGTATTAAATTTTAGATCATTATTTAAAAAGTATTGTTAGTATACATTATGGTTTGAAACCATAGTAGTGCTGTTGAATTTATTTTATTTCTTTTCAAAAGATATTATTACATTGTAAGTTTAAAGGGGGCAAAATAGGGTAGACTGTGCAATCCCATACCGTCTGCATAAGACGATGGTCTATTGTAAAAGTTTTGAAGCCGTGTTAGTATGAGACAATATTGTTGAAGAAAATCTTAAAAGATATAATGATATTACTTATATTAACAAAATGCATATTTTTTTTAATAACTCTTCTTGTAAGTATTTCGAAATTAAACATACTTGACCCGGAGCATACTTGTATTGGTTATATCAGATAAATTACAGAAATATTGTGCCATATGATGGGGTAAGTATATGTATAACCAATATTATTAATTGACGAATTTAGATGAATATAATCATCTTGACTTTTCTTTTCGGAACACATATATTCTACTAGAAAATTACATTTGATTTGACTGCATATATTTATATAAGGCCATAAGGGTACACATGATTAGGCTATTATGGTGTTTTTGTTTGGGATTGGGGTCCAGAGAGAGAGAGAGAGAGAGAGAGCCCTAAGGAGTCGGATATGGGGGCGGAGAGTGAAAGAGAAGGCTTATTGTCCGGGAGGTTTAAAGAAGAACCGTGGTTTCAAACTGTGTTTTGGGGTTCGGAAATTGAGGCAGAAAAAAAAAACAAAAAAAAAATCATCAGAGAGAGAGAGAGAGAGAGAGCAGAAGACAAGAGCCTCTTAAACTTGTGAAAACAACAGGTGAGTGTGTGAAAGCTATATATCGAACCCATGCAAACGTCCCTTTCTCGCTCCTCTCCCCCACATCTGCCGCCTCATCACCTCTCTCTCTCTCTCTCTCTCTCTCTCTCTCTCTCTCTCTCATATTCACCTAGCTAGCTACCAAGCAACCCTCGGGAATGCCAACCACACACATACACACACATATATTGCATATGATCATACACGTATATATGTTATAACTATATATGTATGTATTTCTATACGGTGTTAATTTGCATGCGTACATAATACAATACATATAGGCAGTACTACTAGTTTGACATGGATTGATCGATGATGCATGTATACATGTTACATGTAGATGTACATGCATGATCATGATTAATCATGGATCATTCATGACCTATATTAATATATATGCAGAGGCAAGAGAAGAGTCTCTCAAAACCTACTTGATGACCAAATAGAATTCTCTCTCTCTCTCTCTCTCTCTCTCTCTCTCTCTCTCTCTCTCCTCTTTTGCTACCTTTCTTTCACACACAACTCATAACCAAAGTGAAAGAAGATCAACCAAAAAAAAAAAAAAGCAGATCCAAGGTGGTGGTTAAGCTGTCATTCCATCAATCAATCAGTCAATCAATCAAACAAGACCAATCATCGACCAGCCAGTTAGTGTGTTTTTTTATTTTTTTCTTGCCCACAAAAGAAAAGAAAGAAAAGAAAAATCATGTCATCCTCATCATCTGCTTCAACATTGTCGCTGGACCACCTTCCTTCTTCGGAGCAGCTCTGTTATGTCCATTGCAACATTTGCGACACTGTGCTTGCGGTATTTTTCATTAAAACACACACTCAACTCCTATGTAGTACTTCTCAATCCAATTTCTACTATTATATTAAATCTCACCAAACAAAAATCCAAAAAAAGAAAAGAAAAAAAAAAAACCTTCCTCTTCTTTATAATCAATCTTGTACTATATAGTTAGGGTTTCTAATTTTCCTTCACTATTACATTTGTATATATATATATATATATATATATATATATATAGGTGAGTGTTCCATGCTCGAGCTTGTTCAAGACTGTGACGGTCCGATGTGGTCACTGCACCAACCTGCTTCCTGTGAACATGCGTGGTTTGCTTTTGCCTTCTGCGAATCAGTTTCACCTCGGTCACTCCTTCTTCACTCCCCATAATCTTCTGGTATGTTTCATTACATACATATACATATATATGAACCTTGTCCGTAATGTGGTACTTTTCCCTAATGTAGTAGTACTTCTCATAATTTTGATTAATAATAGTTCTATTTATAAGCGTGATCTTGTTGATCAGTTGTTCATTTTGTTGCTCGATGTGTCGATGATGATCGATGTTCTGTACTATACATACATATATATATATATATATATATATATATATGTTTATACATTTTTTTTTTCAGGAAGAGATACCAAACCCAGCCCCAAACTTTCTGATGAACCAAACAAGCTGCATGACTGACTTTGCTCATCATGTACCACCAAGAGGAGTTGCTCATCATGATGAGCTAATCTCAAGGCCACCAGTTATTAACAGACGTGAGATAATTCCTCCAGCTAGGTTTCATACGATTAGTTTTTATTTTCTTATCATTCACGAGTACTTCTCATTTTCATGATCTTAAATGATGTCTCACATTTTTCAAATTTTCTTCATCTTTGCGCTCCTAATTAAGAGCACCAATAGACTTTAGAAAAATGAATGCATGAACCGATTTCTCTTTTCTTTAATTTCTTCTTCTTAAAGGACAATTCAAGCGAAACAAGTACTCTGAAAGACTTTTAATTATACATACCTACACTTCTATCATTTCCATTTTGTGAAACTATATAATTGTATCACCACTAACAAACTTTGCATGTCCCTTCCAAGTTTCTTTGAGAACAAAGCCTAAATGATCAAGTATATATAACATGCACCAGCTAGCTAGAGCCTGTATATATACACTAGTATATTAGTTTCAATTTTTCAAACAACCATACTAATTAAGTTCATCAATAAGTTATTTCATGTTTTTACGCGTCGAGCTTGTTTGATTTTTTTCCTAGCTAGCTAGCTATAGCCTGAAAATGTGTAACAGAAAAAAAGATTATAGTTGGACATATATATCTGTCGACAAGATGAGGCTTGTGCAATATGATCCGATCCCCCGAAAAAAGAGATATGGTGAAAATTGAGGGACCATCTTCTTTATAATGTTTCCTATCTATAAAGATATACATATCTAACTCTGGTGATACATATATACATATACATAGATATAAAGATGATATTGAATTGACAGTACTAAGAAGAGAGAGAGAGAGAGAGAGAGAGAGAGAGAGAGAGAGAGTGAGAGAGAAAAGATAATGGGTGTGGGGTTAGGGAAGCAGAATGACACAAAAAGTTAGCTGTTAGATTTTATTTTATTTTTTCTCAAAATATTTTTCAGCTTGTTGATGTATATAGTAAAATGCGTCTAAAAATGTCTGTCTGTTGTAACATTATATTGTCCAGCTCCGGAGAAGAGACAGCGAGTCCCCTCGGCCTACAATCGTTTCATCAAGTGAGTACTTCTCATTCCAATTTAAAGTGATTATAAAATAAATACTGCAAAACCTTCCAATTATTTTTCTTTTTTTTAAAAAAAAAAGATCTATCCATTTTTGAAAAGATACTCATGGTTTTGCCAAAACTGAAGTAAAATGGTCCAATCTATATTATGTATGAAAATATATAAATGATGGTGATATAATGTGGTTGCAGGGACGAGATCCAACGCATTAAGTCAGTAAATCCTGATATTTCTCACAGAGAAGCCTTCAGTGCAGCTGCTAAGAATGTAACAAAATATAATGCTCTCTTCCCTAAAAGCTTTTTCGTCTTCTCTTTACCAAATTAGGGTTTCACTATTCCCTTTGAAAAGAGAGAGAGAGAGAGAGAGAGAGAAAAAGTGATAATATTCTTGAACCTTGATTTGATTATAATATATATATATATATACATCATATGAGTAGACACAACTATATTGTTGTTTAATTAATTAATTTGTGGGGTCCTTGGAAATGTGTAACTTGTTTTTGTTTTGTTTTGTCTCTGTCAGTGGGCTCACTTTCCACACATTCACTTTGGTCTCATGCCTGATCAGACTGCGAAGAAGACAAATGTTCGCCAGCAGGTTATTGCCTAGCTCACCACATTCTTATTAATATTTAGAGAAATTAATTATATAACATCTTATTGAAATAGATATCCAATAATTTAAAAATTATAACAAAATAGTAATCAAATTAGGAGGAAGTATTTTTTTTTAATTACTCTACAATATTAGGTATTTGTAAATTTCATTTGAGTATTCTTTTTTTTAACTCCTTCATACAAACATGCCCTAGTATACTTTTGTATAGAATACTTGACATGTTCATTTCAACCCTATACATTAACATATATGTAACTTAATTCGCATATAAAATTACAAATTGATTGATAAGCCTTTCCTTTGATACTTGTTTTTTTTTTTTTTTTTGGGGATCAAATATAGGAAAGCGAGGATGTTCTGATGAAAGACGCAGGGTTTTTTGCATCGGCTAACCATGTCGGTGTTACCCCTTACTAATCAAGGATTTTGGAGCCTGATTATCATGCTTTGGTGCTAATGCTAAGGCTATCTAGAATCAACGTTGCTCTTGCGAAGTCCAATAAAGACTTCATCTTGGCAACCAAATATATGTCCGTATGGTTACCTTTGAAGAAGGCTTTTTAATCTAATGTTGATACCTCAATGTCTAGCATATGTACTTTTTAGATCTTTTATCCCTAAATTTCGCTTATGGACCGTCCGTACATTTGTGTTTGAAGACTTTGTCTTTTTATGCTTGCTAAGCTATGACATTAATGCTCACTAATTTAGTTGGATGCTAATCAATCCAAATGTTAATTCAGTAGTACTTATATATGTATATCTATGTGGTTCGTGTTGCTCTGCGCGTGCGCGCACATATATATGTTTTATAAGTACATACCTTCCAAAAATAATAATCATCCTTGGAAAAAAAAAAAAATTCTCTGATGGGGCAAGCCTAATTATTGGTGGAGAATAGTATGTTCTAATAATCATATTTATCTTTATTAAGGTTTGAAGTTCATTGAAAAGTTTTATATTAAAATATACCTGCTTTTTTTTTAATGTGGAGTCTAATATTATTATCGGTCGGTTAACTAATCGTTTATTTTATGTCCCCAAACACTTTATTACGAGCATTAGCCCCTAAAAAAACACTAAGGGCATAAATGTAGCATCACACCATCATATAGTTGAAAAAATGACTATTTTCCAAATTAATGAAAACATTGACTATTTTATTAAAACATCAACTAAAAAATGGCTAGGCATTAGCCCCTTAAAAAACTAAAGATATAAAAGTAACATCACATCATCATATAGTTGAGGAAACGACTATTTTCCTAATTAATGAAAACGTTGGCTATTTTCTTAAAATATCAACTAAAAAATGACTATTTATTTAATCATCTTATATATATAATAATATTATTAATTTTTTTTCCTATTTTTAGTTTATTACCTATGACACTCTTTATTGATTTTTCTAGTATCTTTTCTCTTCTTTGTTGATTTTTGAAGTTAAAAAACAACTGAAGACCTAATGGTTTTTGTGCTCAAAATTGTGTCGTTCACTTATCAGGAAACTCAGGGTTGATACCCATTTTAGCCCCTAAAAAAACACTAAGAGCATAAATGTAGCATCACACCATCATATAGTTGAGAAAATGACTATTTTCCAAATTAATGAAAACATTGACTATTTTATTAAAACATCAACTAAAAAATGGCTGGGCATTAGCCCCTTAAAAAACTAAAGATATAAAAGTAACATCACATCATCATATAGTTGAGGAAACGACTATTTTCCTAATTAATAAAAACGTTGGCTATTTTCTTAAAATATCAACTAAAAAATGACTATTTACTTAATCATCTTATATATATAATAATATTATTAATTTTTTTTGGAAATTTTAAGAAAATGGCCATTGTTTACAAAATGATTTTAAAAAATAGCCACAGTTTCAAAAAATTTAAAAACTAGCCCTTTCAGAAATTTCTGACACGTGTCAGAAATTTCTTACAGCACATTTTATGAGTTATTTTGTTATTGTCAGAAATTTCTTACAGTGTGTAATGGCTAGTTTTTAAATTTTTTGAAACTGTGGCTAATTTTTGAAAACACACAGTTCAAAATGGCTATTTACCTAACTGACCCATTTTTTTTTTCCTATTTTTAGTTTATTACCTATGACACTCTTTATTGATTTTTCTAGTATCTTTTCTCTTCTTTGTTGATTTTTGAAGTGAAAAACCAACTGAAGACCTAATGGTTTTTGTGCTCAAAATTGTGTCGTTCACTTATCAGGAAACTCAGGGTTGATACACATTTTCTTTCAATATAAAAATATACATATGATCATACTAATTATTGAAAATTCTAAAACTCTCATACAACATAGAAAAAAAAAACGTTATTTGTTATATGGTTATCTTTTAAATTACTTCGGGTAGTTCCATATGCGTTGTAGTAAAATATTTCAAAGTTTTAGTTATTGATATTCTGCATTTATCCAGCACTTGTGGGAACTCTAGTCTCCTTATATATATGTGATTTAGAGATTTACAAAAGTCTCCTTATATAATTGGAAGAAAGTGGAGAAATGGTACGTACAGAATATTGTAAAATTATCACTTTTGCCCTTAATATAGACCAGTAGTGCAAGCTAATTATGAAACCTGATCTTATATATAGAGAGAGACATTTAGATGGACCAGAATAATTACTGAACTAGCTAGATCATCAAGTGACCCAAGAAATCCTAGACCACAAAATAAGGACAGAAGATTTCTCGATTCACATATATCATACATGCACAATTTCATTAAACGGGAAATAGTATAAGCTATTATATGACACTATCACAATTGATGATGAAATGGAAATCTATCAGGAGCGAGTTTTATCGAAGTGGGGCTAAGTGAATTATGATGTCTAATTCTATATTTTATTTATCTTTATTTAGCATTAAGCTAGTAAACGAGTACTCAGAAGTATAGTATAATATGGCACACAAATGAACACAGGAAATGACTTTGTCTCGTAACTTTCTAACAAAGTACACGAGGCTAGCTAGCTAATTGCACAGTTCGTGTCAGTGTGGCACAATATTATTATTATTATTATTATTATTTATTGGCACATATTTAAAGTGCGAAATATACATCATAATTTGGCATTGCCACAAAAACGGAAACATCCCAATCTGAGGGAAACATTGGGTGTGAGTATGACTCAGTTTTCTATAACTGTGAATGATATTAACTCCACGCAATATAGATAGCAATTTGGTAGAAAAAGGCCAAAAAATTCTCGCATCCATTATTGTTAGCTTGATGGAAATTTTTTGTCCAATACTTAACTACTCATTTACTTCTCTATTCATTTCGGATAGATTTTCGTTTAATTTGTATATATATATATATATATATATATATATATATACCGAGTCAAAGCTGGCGTCTCTAATATGATATCTAATCTTAACTATTGAAGCGTCACACAGACACACACACACACACATATATATATAATGAGGAGGAGCTATACCATTTTACGTGCGGTAACTAGAAGCTGGCAAAATTCTTATTATAAATTAATTTATGAGAATGGTTTGAAATGTGCAAACAGTAGAAACACTTGGAAAACGCATTGGATGTTTGTGGTGGATTAAGGGAATTTCCCAACTAAATAGTAAAATATTGCCTCCAATGTGGGAGGCGAGCGTTCCGACCAAAAGGGACCCCAACTATAGTATACTAGTGCAGGTTAAACGCCTTGTTTCTTTCTTTTTTTTTTTTTTTTTTTTTTGTGTGGAGCTAGAGTCTAAATTGATAAAGAATATATATATATATATATATATAGATATAAATACATGTTAGTATTTATGTGTGTTGACATTTTGCTTAGCAAAATTATTATTCATAATATTTCTTTATTATACTTTATTTTGTCTTGATTTGGAGAGAGTTGACTGAAATGATTGATGATCTGGTTGTATTTTTTATAATTGAAAAGCATATCATCGTTATTCATTCACCAACAAATTAATCTGGACAGTTTTGGCAAAGCTGTACATATGCTTTCAGAAGTGTTATTGATCAGTGTTCTAACACCGACTATATTTTACAAGTTCAATTTAGAAAATCATTAACTTCCGATTGATGCAATTTGAAGGATGCTGAATATTTTGTTAGAAATGTAGGAATCTTCTTTTTATAGAAAGTGCTTTATGGTTGGTTATTCTCGTGCAAGTTGAATATGGACAATATTTTTATATCAATAGTCATGTATGTGTTTCTTATGGTATTGCAACACTAGATATATTTAACAAGTACATTTTTTATATCGGTTGACTTGAAAGAATTTTGAATCTAATAAGGACGAGCTGACATGGATGAGTTATTATTTAATATCTCCTAATACAGTATCAAGGCCCCTTACATGATCAAGGGATGATTTCTTTCCTTGTTGTTGACATATCATTTAGTGTAAATGCTATAGTTGACTAAGTATTACTGGTTGTGATATGTGTCTTATTTGGATAGAATTTATCATGGTCTCTAGCTTGAGTCTTTTGTTATTAAGATGGTTGTAGACGTGAAGAATTGTAGGGCTAAAAGTTTGAAGTCTGGGTTTACATACGAGAATTCACGTCTTTGTGTGTTGAATGAAAAACACTCTTTGGGTAAACTTGTGAGAGAAAAAGAATAGTGTTATTATATGTGTTCTAACAGTTGTGCTTAATATTGTTAATGATTGTAACTGTTCTTCGAAAAATTGGTGAGTGATTACACTGGAGTGTGTTTTGTAAGATGAGAGGATCTTTTCTTGGTTGATTTGTAAAACGAGGGGATCTCATCATGGTAGATCGCTATGTTGACAAGAGTAACGACGGAAAAAAATAGAAGTGAGTCCATTCTTGTACAAGTTAGAGTATTCTCGTTTTGAAGTTCTAGTGAATCAATTTTTACCTGGGCATGGCCCCGTAGACCTAGACGTAATCGAACTGTGTTAATAATTTCTGTGTGTTATTTATTTTATTTTCTGCACTTTTTATGTTTGTTGTTCATAATGTTTATTTTCATCTCAACAATCTACACTCGTAGTGTTATAAAAACAGAAATAACACCACATTTTTTAACGGTTCTTTCAAAACACATGCTACAATTGGAATCCAAAAATTTAAAATTAGGAAAAATTGTCAAAACGATGTGATATGTGTTTACTTATTCAATTATAGAATACATTTATTAATACACTTGTTTTTATTTACATATGTTATACTTATTTGTAAAAAGAAAAATTAAAATTAAAAAAAAATCATTATAACAAGATATATTAATTTTAAATTCATTATAATTATTTTTTATTTTATTACTTTTATTTTAGCGGCGACTAATATGCCAAATAAAGGCCCGATAATAAATAATAGATAAAAAGTTTGAACTTTAAAGTCGGTGCTTCTTTATGTGTTGGCATGTGTGCGTGTTGAACTTGAAGATTCATTTTGCTTGAGCATCTTAAAAAAAATATCTTTTTTGGGGTTTTGGAAATGGAGGGAAGGGACAAGTAATGATGAAGTAATTCAGATGGGCAGAGATTCTTAAAGATCTTTGGCAGCTAAATAGTGAGAGGTATAAGTATTCTTGAAATCTTTATTTTTGATTGCAACAGTGTTGGTTATTGGGGAATGTAAAAAATCAACCTTTTGATAGTGGTCGCATCCTATGCAAATTTCTCAACTTTCACTACTCATGCTTTCCTGTCCTAAAGCTTCATCCTTAGACCCTACCTAATATGTGCATATATATATATATATACCTAAGAAATGCTAAAACGATCAGAATTTTTATTTAAAAAAAAATATTGATCAAAATAATGGGGATCAATAATTAATCAGATAAATCTGGCATATTATTTTTCAAAAATACATTGTCAAAAGCAGAGTAAGTACTGAGTCCATAACCGAGTGTTCTTTAACGTTGATGTTGCTATATAGTATATATATGGCTACTTCAGCTTGATGTCAACTTGTGTTAGTACACAAAACAATTCGGATTGTTCCAAATATTTGTGCAGACGAATCATTGAAGTCGAAAACAGTTAAGATTGCTTTATTTTGGTGGGTCTTTTAAGCTTCTTGGATGAGCTTTCAACTAAACGCTTTTTTTTTTTTTTTCACGACTACTCCCAAACCCAACCACGCAATTAATTGCTTCTTTTAAATTTAAAAAAAAAAAAAAAATTGAAAGGCGAGTGCCAGCAATTCAGCACAGGAATTTCCTTGTCTACATTGACATATTGGACAAACATTATTAATCACAAGAACCAACCAAAACCCATCTATTAAAAAAATAATAAATAAATAAATCCATGCAAGTTGGCATGAGATGGGACAGACAAAACCGGTATGCACTGAACGCCAGAATTAATGAATCCTCCCAATTTTGGATAATGAAATAAGAGATGAGAGTTTTAGATAGATAGTGATTTCAGAGAACAAGTATTACAAATTTAAAACAACACAAAATCAATGTCTTAAAAGCAGTTGGGATTGTTGACGCAAAAGGTTATTAATCAGAAGTTTATAATATGCGCTTTTCACGTTCGATGTGACAATGAGAGCATGTGATGAACTGATGATTGAGCTAGTAATTAAACCTAATAATCAAACATTGAAGCTCTGGTGAGACCACTTTAGCGCATACAAGGAGACACCATAGCAAAAGCTGGACCACCATGTTGTTGCATAGTATTCATTTGTCGGTTTGTGTCATTTTCAAGCTCAAAATAGCGTTGTGATTTTTTTTTTTTTTTTGGGAGGGCTCAAGTACTGTTAGGTTATTTAAACTCAAAAGACAAGACAAGAGGAGATAAATTCATGGTACATAAATGTTGCAGATATTGATGCTAGAGGACCAACTTAGCCAAGAAGTTGGTTTCCATTAAATTGGTCTATCGTTATTCATAATACATAAATCATAGGTATTAAAATTAAAAGAATGATAACAACCCAATAAATTAAAACAAGGAGTACATGGGCCATTTTAGAAGAAAGATCTAAGAGCAAAATGAAAAGAATGATTCTCAAAAATCACTGGAAAAAGATTCATATCAACAAAAGGACTAAAAATTACAAGCCTAAAAAAAACACACATGAATCACAAACCTCGCTAAGACGCCACCATAAGGATACACGACACAGGGAAGAGGGCCTCAAGAAGATTAGGGAAGAACGGGATTCAAAGCAAAGATTATCATCAGCAGCGTGAAGAAGTAGTTTGATCCCATGCCCGTGATTGATGTCGCGAAAGAGATGTCTTCTGGCCTGAAAGGAGAAGAATATAATGACAGTTTTAAGTGTCTATCTCATATATATGATTGATTTGACAATGTTTAAGGTAACAACAGTCATAAGAACACATACTTCTGTAACTTGCCGAGAGCCCCACAATAGAGGGCGTTATCGGGTATGGGCAACTCGGTTTTGTTAGTAGCTTCTGGATTGAAAACCTTAATATAAGTTTCTTGGCCGAGATACCACGAGTCAAGGTTTTCAGTTCTGAGGTTCCAGATACCGACATTGTCTAGAGATACCAAAATCGCTGTCCATGCTCCAGGATAGACCTGAATCATCATCAAAGCAGAATTTATGATTAAAGAATTTGACGCCATCAAATAGGAAGCACTCGAACTCAAAACGTTTTATTCAATCATTATCATGGTTGATCTCTTCAACATCGGTTAAGATTCAAGGCATCATATCCGTTACTATAAAGGTCATGGGCTTTTTTACAAGGCATGTGATATCAATTTTTTGAAGCATCAAACATCATAACCACAGAGAATACAGTAAGCCACTGCAGATCATGAAGGATTTGTCTGTCATAGGAAAATGGTAAACTCGAAATGAGCATCCTTGATAGCAAATGCCAGTTAGGTATTGGATGATGAACATACATGTGCAAAAACGCTTCTTAAAAATGTACTGATAGTAAAAAGCTACACCAATCAAATGAACATAAAATCTGGTCACATAATAGGAATCGTATCGCAAATCAACTAAAATACAGACTGAACATGAGGATTCTATGAGGATGAACACAGCACTAAATTGCAGAATCACGCTTAAAATACGTACCTGTGCTGTGGTGCGGGCAATTCCGTCCCACTTATTATATGTTCCCCTGCTGTTTTCTGTCCATTCACCATAATCCATCCTGCAAATATTTCGTTGATAAATAAAACATTTTGTTGGATTATAAAACACCTTTGTGCATGTCAACTGTCAACATGATGAGGTGGAAATGAGAAGCAGAATCATACCCAACAACGAAAAACGAATATCCATCCAAGTGATAGGTCAGCATCTTGGTCTCATTGTTTTGAAATACAATTTCCATAAATCCCCTATACGTTCCGTTAATGATGGAGGTTTCCATCTTAGGTTCTCCAGTAGATGGCCTATTTGGAAAGTCGAGTTTGTACACTTCTTTCACTTTATACCAGTCGGCAAGCCGGATGGGTGTGGTGGGGTTGACAAACGATATTCCATTAAGAGTTGCTCGTCGTTTTCCATTAATCTCCTCTGGTGGTGTGTTTTTCAGCACGTAAACTTCAGTGACGTTGATCGAGCCGTATCTAAAAGATCCCTGTGGATTGGGACGAGCACCACTAGCTGTTACATTCCATCTGCACCATATGAACATAAATTCCTCAGAAAAACGAAATGAAGCAAATTATTAAGCTTATAATTTCAGTTACAAATTATCAAATTTAGTAAAAAAAATGACCACTTTCTATGAGAATCATATAAACATATATTTCTCAGTCAGAGTTTTCCCTTCCTAATAACTTCAGATCTTTTAAGAATCTCAGACCACCCTGTCAACCCATCCAATATAAGGCCAGTTGCCTTGACAAAGGCAAGTATTCTTAAGCCGAAATTGTCTGATCTCCGTGTAAGGTACTAGTAAACTACAACCACAAAAGGACAATTGGTGCATGCATACACAATGAATCGAGGCCAGCTATTGACAAACCTGATAGATCTAGCCTGGTTCATCGAGAATGTTTTGTCGAACTCGTCATTTGGTGCCTCTGGCAGCGGGCCTTTTGCCTTTCCTTTTGAATTTGTGTAGTGCAAGATGGCAACACCTGTCACTCTTTTCCATCGTGATTCATTCACCATCCTAGCACTTGCTACTATGTAGTAATCGCTACTTGCGTTCTGATCCATTGTCACCAAAAACGAGTAAGATTGCCCAACATGTATATCCAAACTGGTGTAATTCTGTTGCACCGTGTACGATCCTTCTGTCTCAGCCAGAAGCAGATTATGGTTTTGGATTCTGAAGTTCAGACTAGTCGATATACCAACATTGTGGACGCGAATACGATAAGTTCTTCCTGGTCAACAATTCAATTCCACCACAGAAATATGTTAACTACTATTCAAATATCTTCGACTGACACTCTCTATCAAATGACTTGGAAATCTATAGGATTAGTTTGCGCATCATTTTTTTTTTTTAATATTTAATACATACATTATAATCCTAGAAACCGGTTTTCTCTTTTATTATTAAGAAGGTTTGTGCTCCTTTTCGAGACATTAGATTATGGATTAGCTCTAATTTATGCTTAATATTTCTCGATTTAATTTGGCTTCAATAATATGCATCATACTGCCATAGACATTTCTTAATTAACTAATCTATGCAACATATAAATGACAAATTCAGTGGATGATCAAACCATAGAACAAATAATGCATAATGCTACTACAGTAAAATTATTATTTTATTATTTTTTTAAAAGAACAAACTCAAGCCAAGATATTTTCTCAATAAAAGAAAACAATGTCCTGAAAGCAACAGCTTTAATTGTTACCTGGGTGGACTTCGATCGTCTCGTAATCAATGCCATCCGGGACAAGCGTATCATTGTATCTGTAAGGACCTTTCCCATTAATGAGGACACCATCCGGCATCCCTAGTTCCTTTCCGGCATCAAGAGTCTTCCTCAAAGCCTATAACACACCAAAATGTAGCTCCCATCAAACACTTGTACCACAGTTCATATAGGTTTATCGCATGAAACGAATAAAGTTCAAAAATCCATCGAGCAACTACCGTGTGGTTCCTCGTGTACCAATCACCGATCAAAATAGTTATATCGCCATCAGGGGTGTCAAAAGGAATGGGAATCACAGCTCTGTTGTTAATAATGAAACCGCCAAACCCACCAGATGCTCTCTGGAAGTGGAGAGATGGGAAGTAGAAAAAGCTTCCAACCTGATCCTTGACCTGAAAGTTATAAGTCCAGTTCCACTTGGGCGGAATTGGGCAATTGGTGCCCAAAACACCATCTTGCCAAGAGCTACGCCGCTGTTGAATACCGGCCCTACAAACAAATCAAATCCCCCACTAAGGCCTCTTTCTTAGGAACAATGTCATTTCAACTCCCACATTATGCTTTTGACAGTGAAAAATGAAAATAGAATGCTATAGCCTCTTTAAACCAACATATTAACCTTTCATTTCAATTTCTAAACGCAAAAGGAAAAAGCGTTACAAAGCAAGCTCCTACTAATTCAAGAACAGCGAGAGAAAATCTTACCATGTAATTAGAAGACTCTCATCTAGTTTGTTCCGAACATTGACAACTACATTGTTGTTTGTAGTCACATTAATAGTAGGGCCTGGAAATTTTCCATTTACAGCAATGACCTGCAATGTAACACAGATACAGAGACTATTACTACAAAACCTCAAAGAAATATGACATGTTGCTCATTTAGCCAAAAAAGCAAGCACATCTAGTAGATCTGAAGCTAAAAGTTGAAACTTTATCGATTCTGAAGACAAACCCATGTCTCGTTCCTGTGCTCTAAGTGTAAGCACGACCCGCGTGGAAAAATCCGAGCTTTTAGTGAGCTAAGTAAATGAAATGAGTGTAGAGAGAGGAAGGAGTTACTTGCTGAGGAACGCCGAGAGGATAGGCTGTGATGTAAGAGACCTCGAAGTTGAAGAAAGCGTACGGATCGTCGGCCAAACAGAGGCTCGCGACGAGGCAAATGTGGATTGCCAGAACGCTCAACAAGCTTCTTCTCAAAGCCATTTTCTCAGACTTGGATAACAGATTGTCCCAACAAAAGCTCAAAGCTTTTCTCTTTTTTTTCTATATTTTACATAATCTCAGAGAGAGAGAGAAAGAGAGGAAAACCACTGAAGCAGAGAGAGAGACAGAGAGAGAGAGAGAGAGAGTGAGGACAGTGAGAGAGTTTTGAAAGAGCGGCCTTTTTTTTAATTATTATTATTTTGTTTAAATCAACAAGAGTAGTGCCTTCAAAAAAATAAAAATAAAAAATCAACAAGAGTAGAGACTAGAGAACGTTGGTTGGTCTTTGAGGTCTGAATTCTGATCTCAAAAGTAGGGCCGGTCTTTAGTTTCACGACACAAAATTAGTCGGTCTAAATTATTTTTTAATAGATTGGAATCTTATAGAGTCGGACACGATTAATATAATTAAATAATATTGAGTATAAAAATTAATATTAGTCCGTCTTTCATCAATTTAAGTTTTTAAGATGAATCGATGATTTAACATGGTATCTGAGCGAGAGGTCTTGAGTTTAAACTCTTGCTAACACACACTCTTTAACCCCATAAAAATTGTCCACGTATAAAGCATAATCTAGCCTATACGTAAGAAGGAGCATTGAGTATAAAAACTAATGTTGGTCCGTCTTCCATCAATTTAAACTTTTGGGATGATTCGATGATTTAACAAATAATAAATAAATATGATACGAACATAATAAGACCCGTTAAGACACAATTATTAAATTAATTATAGATAAAAAATATAGTTTTAACACCTATTTACATGTACTTAAAATTTATTTATTTATTATTTAATAATTTTCACTCGCATGACTTAAGAATTACAATCATAATTAAATACATTATCAAGATTAAGTCTTTATTAAAAAAATAGTTTAGATTCAAAAAAAACAATTCAAAATTTGATTTAAACTCAAATATAGCTTTGGGTCAATAGACACGAGAGTGACACAATCCGTTTGGACCTAATTAAACACGATTTATAATTACATCGTAATTAAATGACACGATTAATACGATATTTAAATAAATCATGTCTGAAACTTGTTTTTAGACATGATTAATAAATAAATTATGTGTAGATCTAATTTTCAGACATGATTAATAAATAAATTATGTGTAGATCTAATTAAAAGTTTTTAAATATAATTAAGACACAATACGTGACACAAATTATCACTCCTACTCAAAAGCAAAAGCTCTCGTCTTTTGTCGGTCACCAGTCAACTCATGGGGTGAGAGAAATTGGCAAAGCTTTTAAAGCGAGAAAACTAGGGGAGAGAGAGAGGGGTGACAGCCAGTAGCCAGGTCACACTTGAACAAAATATAGCGACACGTAACATAAATCAAAACCCACACGCTTATGCTTCGCAATTTTGACTCATGTTTCTCTATTAAAAAAAAAACAAAAAAAAAACAAATCAATTTCTAAAAATAAAATAAAATAAAAATAATAGAAAAAGGGGAATGCCATAAAATAAAACCCTGCAGCTTGGTAACGTTCAGATCTCTGTGAAAGTGCCACATGATTGCCAGCCTTGAACCATTGTCCACTTGTGGACCCCACTCACACCTCATAAATGTTGTAGCAAATGCAAATGAGATAAAAGTTAAAAAGAGTGATAGAGGCTATCTTCTCTTCTTCTTCGGTCCGTTTCTAATTACAAACAAATTACGTTATTCTATCCCATATATTCTGCCTTATTTTTATTTTTACTATCATCTATCCAAAATTGTCACCATCTAACCGCTTGATTGTCTTAAAATTTTTAGTGCTTTGAACTAACCATGAGCTATACGAGGATTGATCATGATATGCATATATATATATATATATATATATATATAAATGCAAGAACTTGCATGCTTAAAAACAATAATATTTAAACAACCACTTAATGCAGAGTCGTCAATTGGAAGATATAGATACTTACATCAACCGCAGAGATAATCCTTCCATTCCATATATATCCGAAAGTGGGCAACCGAAACCTGAGAATTTCCCACCAAATATTTTATGAAAATAATAATAATAATAATAAATAAAGTTCAAAAATATTTTGACCTCGAGATGCCCAAATGCGGTTGCGAATGTGTGCAGTGGGGTTAATACAGTTCTTACAATCACTTTTCAAGCGTGGCAATGATTCTGCATTGCATTGTGGTGAGTGGATAAGGAAATTCCAATACCAACCATGCATATGGCCATATGGGTATGGCCCATCCCATACTACACTACGCTAGAACAATTTAGTGTTTTTTTTTTTTTGGTTTAATTTCCTCACTCATCTCTCTACCTTTTTTTTTTTTTTTTAATTTTTTTGTGCTGGATTGGATAAGCATAAGCTAGGGTGTTCTCCACTGGATCCAATTCCAAATACCCCACAAATCAATTTGTTCCCTTTGGGGCATAGAAAGGTCATTTTTACTAGGGTTGCGACCTAAATTTCCCAATATCTTGAGAGTTGAGACAAAGTGAAAAACAGACCCACGAGTTTTGTTTATATATATGTATGTGTGTGTGCGGTCCATAATCTCATGAAGTTGAGCTTTTGTGATTAGTTGCCAATGGATTTTGTGATTAACGATGTAGCTACGGTCTAGTTAAACTGTAACAAGCGACTAATATCAATGCTCATTACTGTACTATACTTAGGGCAATTAAGATGCTTCATCAAAAGTGATAACTTAGAAAAAGGTTTGTGACTTTCTATGAACACAGTGTTATATTCTATATGTGTGTGTGTGTGTGAGAGAGAGAGACAGAGATTATAAAATTGCGTATACATTTTCACGTTGATTAAATGCTCAACAACAACGCCATATATAAAGTAAATTAGAAACCCATCATACATTTACGTTAATTACCTAATGGTAAGTAAGCTAGGTGGTCCCTCATCAATCGCATTGAAAAACTGCAACTAACACTAGGACGCTCACGCTTCTAATTATTTTCCTTTTTTTTCCCTTTTATATTCTTATATCTTTGTTAACAAAGGTGACCTTTTTAGAGACTGATCTTGAGCAAACCCCACAATGAAAGTGACCTAATTAATTTATTCAAATTAAATAACAGTCTTTTACGGGCAAAAATATAGTATGAACCCCACAACAAACGCGCTTCAAGGATTTGATTTTTGGATATTAATTTCAAGTATAAATGTCCCACCCTCTAATTTCCTCACTTCATTACAATCCCATTTGAAATCTATGTTCAAAATCTAGATATGATGCTGAGATATCATCTGTTACCCATATTAATTTAAGAACTATAAATTTTCTCTATTTTCTTGATCATGATAATAATTGTGGTCCAACTTCTGCATAGACTGTGTGTATCCGTTATAATTATATCTGCACGGCAGTGGCATTATTATTAATATTGTTGGAACAATTAGTAATAAACCTCAATAGATCATAAAATAATGAGAATACAACCTTATAACCATAATTGAACAAGAATAATAAAATAAGAACTCTTCATAGAGAAGCTATATATAATAGTAACCAAAACATGCATCGTTGGAGATTGTTGGCCTTTCTTAAATGCTACAGTGTCATAAACCGTGGACACAGTGGCAAATAGAATAAAGTAAAATGATATTGCTTGATGATCATGTAGCTTTTTTTATTTTGTTTAGGGCTAGAGAAGATCAACAGCGAATAAAAAAATATTTTAAAAAAAAAGGAAAGAAAAGGTGTGATGAGGTTTTCTCCCTCACTTGTGTGGCTTATATACATCTATGCTCACATGCAAATGACAAAAAGGGACCCAAATCCCCCAAACCTTCATTATTTTCAAACTAAATCTTCCCCAACCCAAAGAAAAGGAAAATTAGTAGCGAAGTATTATAATAATTGATAATCAATGCAAGACAAGAATGAGCCTTGTGCTTTGTTCGTTGGGCTTCGCACAAGGAATGTTGCTACTTTGATAAACGTATCTTGCTTGGACTCTTGTTTGATGCCTTAATCCGATCGGTTGTGTCACATGACTACTAATATAATATTAGTATTGGTATTCTATTAATATATTATACTTTATACATATCAGAAAATTGGGACACAGAGTGTTATACAATAATTAAATTCGACGAGGCCATTTTACCTATGCCCCTTTGGTTTGGTGAAGCCACATGCCCGCATATCTGGCCGAGATTTCCTTCATTGGAAAAATATGTTTGATAGCCTTTTTTTTTTTAATTAAGCTTTATCCTATTTAGTTTTTTCTCAATATTTATATATTTGAAGTAGAAAAATTCTCAAATTTACACAATAATAAAAATAAATACTCAAATTTTTGAAGTAATTAAGTAATTAGTCAATTTGTTAATTACTTACCTATATTTTGATAACTAAGTTAATTACCACCAATTACTACTGTGTAAGTAAATGAATCACTTGAATATTTTGTTATATTTGTTAAAAGATTGGGTATTAATTTAAATTATGTGTTAGAAATTAGGTATTTTCTATAATTTCTCTTAATTTTTAATATTTTTAGTTATGAGTAAAATTTGTCTAATAATACGTCTAAAGATTGGATATTAGTTACTACTTACCAATAGCACATGCTTAGTTGCCCTTTTTGACTTCCATACATCATACGGTTACGGTATAGTCAGAGAAACGTTTCGTGCATGAACACAGATCTGTATTCTTTTTTTTTTTTTTTTTTTTTCTGTCCCTTTCTTCTTCCTCACCTTGCAATAAGATTTTGATATGTAATGTAAAAAATTAAATATTTAAATCAGTTTGTGGTTTGTGTGGCATAATAATAATATCAAGGGAAAATCCCTAAATAATCCTTAAGTTTTGCAATAATTCTTGTTCCGTCCTTGTGTTTTTGAAAATCCCAAAATAGTCATTGTATTTATTACATTTGACATCAAAATATACCTTGAGGTAAACTTCAATTGACTTTTTTGCATAAAAAGACTATATTACCTTCTAAATTTTATTTTATTACATCTACGTACTTAAATTTTTAATATTATCTTATTTCAAAAAAAAATTCAAAAAATATAACACAATTATATACAATCTAACCAACTAAAAAACTCATCAAAACTCAAAACTAGATAGCTAAACTTTTCAAAATTTCAATAATACCCTAATTTAGAAATTCTTTAAAATATTATATTAAGGGTAGTTTGGGTATTTTAACAATAAATCAATTGAAATTTACCTAAGGTATATTTTGGTGTCAAATGTAATAAACACAATGACTATTTCCGGATTTTAAAAAACATAAGGACGAAATGAGAATTCTTCCAAAACCCAGGGATTATTTGGAGATTTTTCCTAATATCAATAATGATATTAATAAAGAATTCGAAAAAAAAAAAAACTTTGAAGACAAAGACGTCTAAAAAATCGACAGTCGATTAAAAAGTACTTAAACAGCGTACGACTTTAACTGTTTAGATACAATGTCAATAAGGAAATACAAAAATATACATAAACGACAACATTTGTTAAAAACGACAATATTTGAAAAACGACATGAAAAGAAAAAACGGCATTTAGTACTGTTGATAGTCACACATGAGAAAGATACGAACAAAAAAGACTTTTAAAACTACAATAATTCACAAACCACATCAACATGGTGATTGATATGAAAACGACATGAAATAACATAAACTACATTAAGTAAATAAAAACGACATAAAAAGGAAAACGGCATGAACTACTATTCATAGTCACACATGAGAAAGATACGAATAAAAAATACTTTTTAAACAACAATAATTCACAAACCACATCAATATGGTTCTTACATGTGAAAAACGACATGAAATAACATAAACGACAATAATTAAAAAAAGGACAAAAAAGAAACCGCATGAAGCACTGTTGATACTTGATAGTCACACCAGAGAAAGATACGAATAAAATAGAATTTTTAAACTATAATAATTCACAAACCACGTCACTATGATGATTAGATATGAAAAACGACATATTATAACATAGGCGACAATAAATAAAATGAACGACATAAAAAAAATAAAACGGCATGAAGTATTGTTGATAGTCATACATGAGAGAGATGCGAATAAAAAAGATTTTTAAATTATAATAATTCACAAACCACATCGATATGATGCTTCGATACGAAAAACGACTTGAAACAACATAAACGACAATAAGTAAATAAAACGACACGAAACATGAAAGCGACAATAAAACAACATAATCTTTAAAGTCAAGCCATCTAAAAGTCGATAATAATCAGGAAAATAGAGAAACAACATACAACTATAAGGTTTTGGAGGAAATGTATCATAAAAAATTACCCCAACATCAAAAAAAAAAAAAAAAGTACAAGATTTGTCATGAACTAGAATATTTCAAAAACGATATGAACTTGAAAAACAACATCACAATACTATTATACTGTTGACGCTCATCCAAGACAAGTACACGAGCAAAAAAGCCTTTGTAAACTACAATATTTCACAAAACACATCCATTCATATGATGATTAGATATAAAAGACGACAAGAAACACAAGAAAACTTCAAGCGAAGATACTATGCAAACAAAACGTCCCAGAGTCGATAATAAGTTAGAAAATAACTATTTCAGCAAAAAAAAAAAAAAAGGTTAGAAAATAACTAAACAGCATACAATTCTAACTGTTTTGAGGCCACAACATTTAGGATATACAAAAATATACAAAAACGACAAGAATTTTTGTAAGCAACATTACTTCAAAATAGTGAAACAAACTTAGTAATCGACATGAAATAGTGTTGATGGCCACACATGACGAACATGAGAACAAAATCAACATTGCAAACAACAATATTTTGCCACCTCAATTAGAATGACGACAAGACGTGAAAAAGACAGTAAATACAATAAACGACAAGAAGACTATAAAACGACAAATTGAGTAAGCTTTGAAGGCATGACGTCACAAAATTAAGGATAAGATGGAAAAAAATTCAACATCATGCAACTATAACTGTTTTGTAGGCAGCGCCAAATATGATATACAAAAATAAAATAAAAAATAAAAACGACGATTTGTCACAAACGATGATATTTTGAAAAACAACATAAATGTGAAAAATGGCGTGAAGTAATGTTGATTGTCTCACATGACAAATGTACAAGAAAAGACTAAAGGGAATGAACTTCATGACAAGACGTCCCAAAAGTGACAGTAAGATCGAAGATGCACATGTATCAATTTGTATGACGAATTGACGATTATATGTGGAAAACAAAAAAAAAAAAAGAAAAAAAAACAATAAACGACAATAAATCGAGAAAACAACATGAAACATGAAACGACACAAAGGGGAATAAACTTTACACTTTGTTTGAAATGGGGGACAGAAATATAGATGGGAAAAAATATTTAAAGAAAATATAGGGGAAAGAATAGATTATACATTTCTATAATATTATTTGGTATGAAAAGAAATAAAGAAAAAAATTTTCTCTTCTCTTGTTTAATATGAAAGTAAATTTGGATTGATAAAAAAATATTATGCATTAAAATTACTTTTCTATACCTTAAATATAGACTCCTTAAAAAAATGTAAATTATTTTTCAAGGATAGTTTTGTAATTTTTACATTACACTCCAACGATTTTTTTTTCTTGGAAAAGTTTACCATAAGGGACATTTTTTAGCACTATCGATAATGTACGGCTTATAATAACTTAAAAAAATACATAAAAATATTTTTTATCCTAAACATAAGCACATTACACTCTTTATTTTTAATTTTCATGTTATCGATTCATTTCTTAAATTTAAAACTAAAATTATGTTCAATCGGAGATGAAAAAGATGAAAAAAAGAAGTTTGCCTCCCTTTTTTTTCTTATTCTTTCTTCATTTCATCTCCACTTAAACATAATTTTAATTTTAAATTTGAAAAATGAATCTATAAAATGAAAATAGATGGTGTAATATGCTTATATGTATGAAAAAAATTATTTTTTTATGTATTTTTAAGCTATTATAAACCATGCACTATTGACAGTGCACAAAATTGTCAACTAACCCTTTTTTTTTCTTTCTATTAATCTCTCTACATGGAGAAGAAAGAAATTATATGGGGCCCACAACTAAATCCTTTTCCTTTGTTTTTTTTTTCCCCTCCATTTTTCACATCTACCACAACACAATTAATTTTTCTATTTCTCTCCTACGTTCTCAGCGCCCATTTTTCTACTCTTTCAAACAAAGGGTTAAAGACAACACGTCCCAAAAGTGAAAATAAGTTGGAAAATAACTAAACAGCATACAACTAACAATAAAACTATTTTAGTGACAACTCCATTTAGGAAATATAAAAATATACAAACACGACATGATTCATTACAAACGACAATAGTTCCAGAAACGACATGGCCTTGGAAAACGACACGAAAAATAATGTTAACGGTCACACGTGATAAGTATCCGAATTTGCAAACCGACCACGAAAATATGCATAGTAGTTCTTACAATATCATATTTTGTAAACAAAAACAAATGGTAAACGACAAGATATCAGAGAATGGTCATATTCAGGAAGCAATGTTAACTCGGAAAACGATAATGCAATAAAACGACATGAATTGAGGAAACGACAACAACACATCTAAAATATGACTACGATGATAAAACGACACTACATGATGGTAAACAAACAAACGTCAGGCAATATTAAGTATAAAAAACGACAATGAAATAAACGACAACAACACATCTTACAAACGACAACGGCTTGTTGAACGACAGTATATCACCAAACAACGATGAACAAAAGCCGACATCATTCTGAGTTGTGATTAACTTCAGAAATGGAATATGAAAAAAAATGATTATTTCTGAGTTGTGATTTACTTCAGAAATCGTATTCTAGAAGCTAAAAAAATGAAAATGTCCCACAAGCGAATGAGCGATCATAGGCTAAAAAAAAAAAGAGAAAAACTCACAGAGAACAACTACTTGAAAATATTATCAGCGAACAAATAATAACTCGAACTTGAGGAATATGGAACTTGAGTCTTTTTATTGTCATATCTTTGTTTCTTTTCTTTTGATTTTTCATTTCTGATGTGTCGACTTTGCTCAAAAGTAGTCTGTTTCAATTATTTCATTTGGGCTGTAAGTACATAACAGAGCAACTTATTTGAAGCGCAACATGATATCCTGACTTCTCATTCCAATAACTAAAAAATAGTACACACATATATATTGCAAGCCTATTGTACATTGATGATCAGAAGCAAAAATTTGACGCTCCTATAAATCAACCATATTTCCCAATTAACATGTGGGGCAAAAATAATTGTACCCTTTTCTTCTATCTTACAAGAGGCGAAAGAGATCTAATGGATAAGAAAGGGCAAATCAACGACAAGATGCTTCGGTTTGGTATCTTGACAAAAATGATAGTAAAGTACTGTCACTGTTGCTTCTTTTCGGGGTGGAATGGCCGTATGAATGCGGAGTTCATCTGCCATATCTTGAGCGATGCCGTCACTCTTGCTTCCATCGCGTTGTTGAACGCGAAAACCCGAGCAGCACCGTAGATTGCCCTTGTTGGATAAACCCTAGATGTGATGCATGTTCTGCCACCTTGAGCGAAGCTTTCCACTATTGAATGATCAACCTATGACATAATTAAGCAGACAATATTTATAATTCTTATTGATGGGCCAAAAGAAATCATTCGATTTTGTCTGATCAGTTAGTACTCACCAGAATTCTGACTGATAGTTTCTCGCCCTTTAGCACTGGAACGAAGCTACCATAGATTTGTTTGTTCACATCATTCGCCACCGAAGACCTACAAGAACATATATAGATGATGTGACATAATTAACTTTATGCCTTGAATTAATTAGCAACCAATAAATTAGACTGTACTTTGAGTTTTGATCAAGTAATTACCTTGATTGATCGGTGCAGAAGAAGGTCTTGAGATTGCCATCAGAGCCTTTCACAATGTAGAAGTAGACAGGAGTCTGCTCGGTTCGCTTGTCGTCCGCGAGAACGAGAAGACCAAACGGTCCCAAAGCACCGCGCCGAGAAGCCCCACTGCTTGTGCTGCAGCTGAACTCTTCTGTGTAGTTGGCTTGAGATGTCTTCTCTAAAGCCTTCTTGTCCACCTCAAACTCCGCAACAATGTCGAGCTGTTGTTACACATACATGGGACAGAGTTGTTGTTGGTGTAAGCTTAGCTTTTTTTTTTTTTTTTTTGTGTATCTTTAGACACACTTGATTTGTTGATTAGGCAAATATGATTTGGACACAAAATCAAGATCGAAGAGGAGATTCACCTGTGTGGCTGTGCCAACATCAAGAGGCACAACTGAGCCGGGCTTTACTTGGACATTGTTGAATTCTTTGCTGCTTAATCTCAAACTCTCAATCTCGTCAACTGGCCATTGAAGAAGATTGGCGCCAGTCTTCTTATCTAGTACCACCGTCCTTGGAATACCCTATGATTGATTAGTTGCACAAAAAGAAATATTACTTGGGGTTCAAGAAATCAAATTTAGTACTTATGTCAATATTAACTTAGACAGAAAGTAGTACCTGAAGCGATGCCCAACCCTTTTTGACATCAGCAAGCTCACTATCAGACTCCCCAATCCAACCCCACAAGACTCTTCTCTTCTTGTTCTGATCATAGAAAGACTTGGAGGCATAGAAAATCCCATAGTCGTACCTAATCCCAATCCCAACATCAATCGCAGGGTTATCAGGAACCCAGTTTCCTTTCTTCTCATCATAAGTCCCAATGGCATAGTAGTCGTGCCTGTCGTCGTCCATGCTGGCCTTGACAACGTGCCTTACTCCGAGGCCGTTGGCCGACGTGTCGAGGCCCTCGTCGCCCGTCTCCGACACGGGGTAGAAGTCGACGCACTCCCACATGCCGGTGCCAGGGACGCCGTGGAGCACGCCGTGGAGGAGCTCGTAGGTCTTGAAATCCAGGGTGTCGTAGACGAGAGAAATGCCAGTAGTGTTGATCTTGGAGCCGACGGTGATCCTCCACTTGCCGTGGGAGGTGCGCCAGGCGGTGGTGGGGTCGCGGAAGTCCTTGGGGTTGATGCCGGGGGGCGGGAGGAGGACGGGGTTGCCGGGGTACTTGAGCCATTTGATGAGGAGAGGGTCGGCGGGGTCGGCAGGGTAGGCCAGGTTTTGGACTTGGACGGAGTCGTTGGTGGAGCCGGTGTAGAGCATGACCACTCGGCCGTCGTGGAGGATGGTGGCGGAGCCGGACCAGACGCCGTTGGAGTCGTACCATTGGTCGGCGAGCATGGCCACGGGAAGGTGCAGCCAGTGGATCAGGTCCGTCGACACGGCGTGGCCCCACACTATGTCTCCCCACACGGCGCCCTTTGGGTTGTATTGGTAGAACAAGTGGTACCATCCTTTGTAGTACACCGGACCTGTTGTTACATATTATACAATACACAATACAATACATGCGTAAATACATCTAGTATTTCATATCAATTCAATCATCATAAAGTTGTTATTCAATTTCGGTCCTCATCATAAGACATACATACATACATACATACATACATATATTTTTTAATTATAATTCAATTTGTTTGAGGTAATTTGTAAAGAAATAGTAATAGTAGTATAGTACTATTGTTTAAAGAGTACAAAATTGTTGTGTTTTAAAATTAGAGTAGTGTGTGATGTGTATCATCGGTAGTTATGGAAACAGGGAATATCAAGTGATGATAGGGAATGGGACAGAGTTAGAAATTAAAGCTAGGGGGCTTGTAGTATTACAATTTCACAATAGTAATAATAAGATAAAAAAATTAAAAAAATTAAAGGGGTTTACACAAAATAAAAATTCTATGTTATAGATAAAAAATTACAATGAGTCAGCTCTACCCGGGCAACGTTGGCTCCGTCTCTTATGGAGGGGAGGTGTAAATCACTATAGTTAAAATATAATTCCTTTTGCACCTACCTAAGACTAATTTGTCTTTGTCTAAGTTGTCAATTTTCTCTAGAAAGGGCGCGAGGTAAACAATATTTATACAACTACTATCAAAGATAAGACGGGTAAAAAAAAGTGCATTATTATATACAGACTTTGACATGTCAACTTTCGATAGTAAGGAAGGGCAATGGTTGGTGTCCTTGTTGTAATGCATGTGATTTTGCCACGAAATAAAAAGGATGAAACAAGAAAAAAAGAAAAAAAGAAATGGGTCCCATAAAAAGCTAGCTCCGAAGATTTGGCCAATTTTGACAGCTCAGAGTTTCACAAGTCATCCTAGTTTACTTAAGGCCAAATGCGTGAATCTACCATTAGAATTGACCAATGGGATATAGAAGAGATCTTACCGTTTGGATCTGAAGCAGCAATCAGCAGAAGATTCACGATCAGAGCAGTGACAGTCCACATATGCAATCACATTAAAAAAAGAGAAAAAGAGAGAAGAATCAGCCTAACCACACAATTATTATATTTAAATCTCAATAGTAAAACTAAGATCAACAGTATTTCATTCTTTTTTCCATTGAAAGAGAGAGCCCTTTTCACGTCTATTTTAGTCATGCTATGTCATCTCTCTCTCTCTCTCTCTCTCTCTCTCTCTCTCTCTCTCTCTCTCTCTCTCTCTCTCTCTCTCTCTCTCTCTCTCTCTTGTTTATTAGCTTATTTGAAACTGTCCAAATATTTCATGGTTTAATACCATATACTTGAAATATTCATGTACAATATAGCTTCCATTCTTAGTTTGCTTTTTTAACAAAAATTGAGTGAATGATAGAAATTGTGATTATCCATAAAAGTAAAAACAATGAGTTGATGAAAGAAATGCGTGTGGGATTTGTTTTCTTAAAACTTGTTGACACACTTTCTATATTATGAGTTATGACTAATAACATTAGTTTTAGACTAAAAAGACATTTATGTGGATAAGTTGACAATCCCCTAAAATCACGTTCTCCTTTGTCAAGTCCGTGTGTCTCACTGAATTTATTAATTAATCCACCTCCCAAAACTTAAAAAAGAAAAAAGAAAAAAAACTATACGCAAATAAAACAAAAAATTAAAGCCTTTAAATAAATATTTAAAAAGAAAAGGAAAAAAATACCGTTCATCCAATTCTTTTCTGGCTGGAAATGAAAGGCAGTTCTCTGCCACGACAACATGCTATTGTTCCACGGAAACGCCGGCAACTTTCCTCCGGCGCCGGCGACCCTGTTCGTCTTCTCCGACACGCCGTCCGACACGCCCCGAGACAACGGCTTCGCTGTCTCCGACGACGATGACGATGTTGATAATACTCCGATTGTCGTGTCATGATCAATGCCAATATTGTTGTCGCTGAGTTGTGGTTCGACGACGTCGTTTGTCCCGATAATAATGGCCGCCATTAGAGCGACCATTAACGACCCACAAACCGCCGCGACGATCCCTTTAATGGGTCGCCTGCGATTGGGCCGAGCCTCGCCGGAGAGCAAGGGCTGCGAGTCCACCATAATATAATGATGCTTCGCTGTAGATGATAATGATCAGAGAATAATAAGGAATGTCAATGGCTGAATATTACTTATGTATTATTACAAACTAATTAATGAGTGTTTATTTATTTCAATGGTTGGGTTTTTCTTTGGAGAGATAATATGCTCTTGGTTTTTGGAGATCAGAGAGAGAGAGAGGAGTTTTGTCTAGTAACGAATACTATATTGGTTTGCTTTGGAAACATAGAAAACCAAAGGTGTATATATATATAGGGAGAAGTTTATTACTATTACTATATTACCATGAGAAAATGAAATGAATTTTATGGATGTCGTATTAATTTTTGTGGGGATCATGGATGTGTATAGTAATTTAGTCATATTAGGATATCACCTTATATATGAATAAAAATGCTATATTAATTTGATTGGAATTTCGAAAATGCAATTAAGCTTGACATATTATTTGGTTTATTACTCCACCCAAACTTGTTTATTTATTCATAAAGTTTCAATCATTAAAAGTTATTTTTTAATGGTGAATAAAACATTTTGAAAAAAAACTTTTTAAATTTTAGTCCGTGTAAAATAAAAATTAAAAAAAAACGTCATTGTGTGGATAAATTTTATCCTTTATAGTTACTTAGTAACTATTTTTTAATTTTTAAAAATATTGACTATATTTATAAGGATCAGTTAGGTAACTAGCTATTTCAAACTGTATGTTTTTAAAAAATAGTCACAGTTTTAAAAATTTTAAAAACTAGTTATAACACATGTAAGAAATTTCTGACAATAACAAAATTATACATAAAAATTGCTATAAGAAAATTTCTAACACATGTAAAAAATTTATGAAAGGGTTAGTTTTTAAATCTTTTAAAACTATGACTATTTTTTAAAATTATTTTTTAAAAAGTGAATATTTTCTTAAAACTCCCTATTTATAAATCACCTAAGTGGAATGATCATTTCTCATAATTTCTGTATTTTAATTTTCAAAGTAAATTAAAGACAGTATTTTATTTTCCCATAATGATAAAATTAGTGCAGTATAGTTAGTTCTTCTATAACTATCCAATAAATCAAATGTCAAGAATTAAAATATGCTGCAATTTGTACCAAATCTAGCAGTAAATATAAATTATAAATCTTAATCTTAGCGGTACGCTCTTTCATTTAACGCCAAATAATTGTTTTTGCTTGATTTTTAATGCCAAATAATTGACTATGGAAAATGAGAATCTGGCACTCTGATGTTAGAGTTACTCTCTCTCTCTCTCTCTCTTAATTATAATGTTTAGATTTGCATGAGCTGTTGATTGAAAATAATTTTTATCAGAGACTTAATTAAAACTTGGCACAACAAAGTATATGTGATGGCTGGTCGGAGCCATATTAATAGTTGTTGGCCTTACATTTTCATATGTGATTTTATTTTTTCTGAGCCGTGGTTTATTTTATTTTTTGTTCTTGTAGTCGTGCTCATGAAAACCTTGAATTGCCATTTCTCAATTGTCATTTACTACTATGTACCTTTTTTTTTTATGGTTGCTTATTTTGGAAGTGATTATAAGAGAAATTAACTCGCGTGCGTGTTTGCTTCCTCTTAATTAGGGAAAAAATGATGGATTACTCGATTCCACGTGTTTTGTGCAAATCCTATCATTTGATTCATTAAAGAAAACAAATTATGCCAGTTGACAGCGGTAGCTTAGATAATGCTGTCATTTCAAATTGGAAAAAATACTCAAATATCTTATCCCGTCTTGTGCTATTATTGTATTTAAATGAACTTTAATATTTAAAACATAACATTTTTGCCCTTTAATTTATTAATTAAAAACTATCAATTTGCACCCGCTATCTACTTCCATTGGTTCTTCAGTTTCAAATGCCGATGTGGCATGATGTATCATAAAAAATAATTAAAAATTTAACTACTAAATTGCTTGAAAATTTTACTAAATTCCCCATTTTCACTAATTTTACAATTTTAACCATTGAGCTCCCTAAAAAATTCTCTACTTTTTCTTTTAACCTTGGTCTTAATATTTGTGTAAAATATTTTAGTCCTGTATAATTATATACCGCATTAATTATTGTTAATTATTGTTTGTGTTTGTTTATCTAAAAGCTTTTTTTTTATTGTACAATTATTTTTATTTATTTTGATAAGAAATATTAATAGTCTTTAATATTTCCTAGCGCATACGATTCATTCAATTTTGACCTATTTATTATATGTGTGTTCAGAGATACAAAGAAGAGAGAGACATATATTTGAGATTTGATTTTTTTAGGATTTTATGGATTTGATTTCTGTTTGGACATGATTTGTCAAAGGGATTTGATTAGGGATTGTTAGGATTTAGGTTTCTTTATAAATAACTTAGAAAGTTTTTTTTTTAAAGTTTATTTAGGTCTTTATTAAAATTACAATTAAGTTTATTTGGTAAAGATTTATCAAAATGAGGGTAACGTGAAATTTTTAAAAAGTTTGGTGGTCAAATTTTAATTTTTTATAGACACGTTATGATTTAACTTACGAATGATGTAACTTTGATATTTTTTAATAGATTGGGAAGCAGAATAAAGTACATTTAAACATAATAGCACAAGATTATAACGGCTTTCTATATCTCATTTCGGTGCAAAAATTATTTTCTCCATCATAATTTTGATGATCAATACTAGTAAAGGCTTTCAATGAGTTTCTAACTTTCTATGAGTATTTTCAGAGATTATATTTTTTGAATGATATTTTAATTAAGAAAATAGTCAATATTTTTATTAATTAAAAAATAGTCATTTTCTTGTCTATATATGATATGTTTTGATTTTATTTTTCATATGCCCTTAATTCTTTATGAATCGATGACTAATTTTTTAATTTTTGAAAGTATTTTAATTTCTTTAAAATATAGACAAAAAAAAACTTGTCAAATACCAAATAAATCTGTATTTTAATAAGTTAATTATTAATACGTACTATGAAACCAGAGATAATATATATGGAAGACTATAGGCATGATAGTGTTGGTATTTTAAGATCTAAAACTTAGAATTAATTAAGTGCACAATCACGTAGAATTGTTAATGGTTTGGTGTATTGCAATATTTTACTTCATTATTAGGTTTTATTATCTCCAAAATGGCCGGTGTAATTAGCTTTTATAATTTGTCATATATAATGAGCTAGCTTATTGAGAATTGACTATTGGTCTTCCGGGGCCTCAATTAAATCACACAATAAAACAAGTAGCAATATTTGCCAAGACAGCATTGCGTGGCATTCATATGGATCCACAAAATTATTGATTATTGTAGCAGAGATGTTTCTGGCCACATGTAAATAATGATGACTAAGCCCTTTCTTTACATTAACAAAAAAATTCAAAGCTTGATTGTGGTTTGTCTTCCCCAATTAGTCACCTTCTATTTTATAGCATTATTGAGTAAAAACAAAATAATTAATAACAAAAAACAAAAAAAAAACATAAGATCGCCACACTTTTGTTTTTTTGCCCATTGATTATCAATTATTCCATATGCATGCCTTATCCCCATTTGCAGTCTCCACATGCAATTCCATCCATGGAAAAAAAAAAAGGTAGAGAGAGAGAATATATTGTAAAAATAAACAAATTTGAATTAAATTATCAAATCTATATAGTAAATTAGGATGGGATGTATCAAAAACTTATCTCGGCTCAAATTTTATTCATATTAACTAATTAAAAATAATATAGATTGATCCTATAGCATAAATTATTATTGCTTTTCTTTAGAAAAAATCAAATAAGTAAAACAAAATAAAATTTTAGTTACCAAACAAAACTATCAATACTGCCGAATTAAAGTATATTTTTGTTATTTTTCTTGAACTCGGGGATATTTTTGTTTTAATAATAGTATTCAAGGACCGGCAATTGCTTCAGTTCTATGGTAATCTTGCAGTTTTCCACATGGGCCTCAAGGGGAAAACAACAATTGAATAATTACAATATTGACCTAATAAATGTATTACTTAATAATTAATAAATTATACTTTAAATGATATATTTCTTTGTTTTTTAACCAATTATTTGTATAGTATAAAAATAAAGATAAAAATTATAAACGCAACAATAAAAGAAAAGTAACAATGTGTAAAAAAATGACATTCCACATAATCTTCCTATGCAATTTAAGTTCAAGAAAGTAGAGAACATTATAGTGGAAGATGATACTATATAAAATTAATAAATATTAATTTATGTTGAATACATCGATTTAGTTGTTCTTTTGTGGTGAATGGGACGAACCAGAAGGCAGAATATTCGGCTAGAGCCACATGAATCATGTTATGGTTGGTGCCTTCTCATTTTTTCAAATAATTTATTCATATGGTTTAGAATTTTCTCCTAATCTAAAAAATGGCGAAATATGATCCTAACACGTGTACCTCTGAGTCCCCTTACCCTTCTTTTTTTTCGGCTGAATGTCCCTTTACCCTATTAGAAAAGGACTTGTCTCTCAAATAATTTCTTGTAAAATTAGCTACAAAATCCATGGTGACAGATGTAAGTGTCCAAAGGGGCTGCTAGTATAGAGGGAAAAAAAAAAACACCATTATTGACCAAACAATATCACATCATGATCATTTCTCCTTTGTATGACGACGACTCAAAAAAAAAAAAAAAATTTTGCTAGTGTATTTTACGCTTTTTCACAACGTCATTGACATCATGAATTATTGCCCACACAAAATTAATTCCTTTTGATGAATATTTTAGTGGATTTTATTAGATGATTCATCCACGAACCAATCGACTTTTTACTTTTGTTAGCTTTTTTAATGCAATTAGATCCCATGGCTGCTTGATTAACATTGGAAAAGTTCAGGGATGGTCCATAATGTTGGAAGAATATTAATTAGTAGATCGAGAATAAATAATGAAACAACTCTAAATTTGATTACGGATAAAGAATAATAAGAGTTTGGATTACAGATCGAGCATTGCTTTGATCGTTTCAAAGTGATTGAATTAGAGTTGGCAAGATATTAAAAATCGTAATAACATTACCGCCTTTTAAACACGTAACATTTCAAAACTTGTTCGCAACTGTCATAATTAAGAATTGTCACTTGATCCAATAATTAATGATCACGAGGAGAAATCAAAAACTAAATCTATCAGGCTGTAGATTATTTTTAGTGTTACTAGATATGTACGAGAAAATACCAGAATTTTTTTTTGCATTTTATCAAAATATCATGTCCCTCAGTTTTTGGTAAAAAATTAATATATATATATATATATATAGAACAAAGAATTAAGACAAAATAAATGGATTGTTATGATATTTCTTGATATCTACATACAGAGGCAAGATCTGAAATGTATATCATGTCCTATGTATCAATTCAAATATCAATAACATAAAACACCTTAATGCCAATGGTATGGGAATATTTGTGTGCATTTTCTTTTAACCTTAACTAAAAATTCACCTCCATCCATATATAAAAACCTTTTTTTTTTCCTTGATTATGGCATAGTATATATTGATTTGGTACTAGACAACGACATGCATATTCACAAATAAAGGTTTTTTCTTCATGTTGTTTTAGGCTGAAGGAGAAGGTGGCGGGTAGTGAAGTTCCTTGGATTAAGTAGTGCTTTGGATGCCTTACCCAATAGTACCATGGCCAATGGATCCAGAATAGCCCAGCTCACTTACTATTAAAGCATGTAGTAATGATTCATCACATCTCTTTATATTTATTAGTAGAGCACCAATAGGTACGGAGCTTTACACAGAATTAGCCTATTTTATATATCTACGAGTGGGTGTATGTATATCCATGTGCATATAAATTAGAATATGACCAAACATCATCAACCTTCAAACTGTGGGTCCCTTTAGCTGTCAAAACTCCAGGTTCCACGTGTATGAATAAATGCAGATTGCTATTGTGGCGGAAAGAAAAAAAAAAAAAAAGTGTTTGCCATTGGGCCATATGGCAAGGCTTCATTGTTAGTGGGAATGTATGTGAACGTTACTTCCCAACACATTCTATATGTATGACAATATACATTTAACAAAACCTGTTATTTGGTACCTCAAAAGTATTAAGTAGAGTATGGTATTGGTAACCCAATCTTGCAAGAAAGGTTTTGATTGAAAACAAAACAAAAAAAAAAAGTTACTTTTTGCAGCGGAGGCCCCTCACTTAGTCACTTTTCAATTCACAATCGGGTATTAACTTTATTTAGCAGTTGCCTCCCAATTTTACAAAATTGTTGTGATTGGTACTTCCGTTTAATTTCTGTTAAATATTATACAGGTATTGTGGTCATGTTTTGGTTTTTTCACCTTCCGTACGTTGTTGTAAAAGTTGAAAGATGTGAAGGGATATTGACTGAAAAAAATATGAGTCCTACGAAATAACAAGTAATGAATTTCCAAAAAAAAAAAAAAGAAACTTCATGAGATCATAGTTTGAACCCACCAGTTGTTGCTAAACACTTCAAGGGGGGTTCCCACAAGTTCCAATAATGAAGGAAGGTATTATTATTCTTTAACAGGTTTTAGGTAAACATTGAGTTCAAATGATGAAAACTTTGACCCAAAATTTGCATTATTGTGCAAATAATGCAAGTATTGATTTGGATTGATTTGGTAGCAGCCCCAGCGTTCCGCTGCCAAGATGGGTGTTTTTAACTACTTTTCACCATTGTTTGCAAAAAAAAAGTACTTTTCACCATGTCATGACATAACTGAGATCATTGCTTGGAAGAAGAATGTCCAAATTTTAAACCAAACCATGAGAAAATAATATTGTTGCTATTTATCATCACTTATACATAAAAAAAAAAAAAAAAAAAAAAAACAAGCATTGACAATGATAATTGGGTATTTTTAACAGCAATGTTTTTAGATGTGTAGAAGATGACCACCCCCGTTGCTTGCGAATTCGGAGATCATGTCATTTGTGATTTTGTGTGGAGCTATTTATTCATGACAATATTTTCAAAGATTTGAATTTCTCTTGAATATTGAATTTATTTACTTATCGTAACGTAATGAACTAGCTTTGCACTACTTAATTATCAAGTTCAATTATAACCACAGACACGATGTTTGTCTGTTTGATTTGAAGATGAAAAAGAAAACTATGTCGGGGCAAATTTTCCTGGAATTTCCATTAACACGGATAATTCTTATGGATAATATAAAACCATTGTTTTCCAATTATTTGATTTGTATTAAATTCTATAATTTATGCTCGGCAAGGAGATTTCTCTAAATATTTTCTTGGGAAACTCCAATAGCTATAAAAAGAAGAGATTTTTAAGGATTTAGCCAAATTTTTGGTAATTTTTTTAAGAATTAGCCATAGTTTCACGAATTTAAGGAATTAGCCATTTTCGTTATGTAACAGTTTGTGTTACACGTGTAATAAATCTTGTTACCCATGTAACAAATTTTGTTACGCCCAGTAATAATTTTTGTTACACGGGTAACGAAAATTGTTACACAACGAAAATGGCTAATTCCTTAAATTCGTGAAACTATGGCTAAATTTTTGAAACATAAGCTTAAAAATGGCTAAAACCCAAATCTTCCCTAAAAAGAAATACTTTATTTGAAGAAAATATCAAAGAGTAACGAGAGTCATAAAAAAACGACCAGAAAACAGTCCTCGAAGACGACAACGTCTCAATGCTACGGTAGACTAAAAGCGACAGATTTCCTAAAACCATAACAAACGACACTATTTCTCATAGACGACAAAAAAAAATGCCATAACTGATAGATAATTACTTAAATCAAGAACTACAACATTCAGTATCGTATAAAATTAACAAAAACGACAACATATTCAAAACGACAAACAACAGTAGTTATATACGTCAAAATAGGCTAGAAAAGAAGAATAAAGAACGCCAATATACCACAAAAAACCACAATAAACATAAATAATAATAAAAAAGAAAAAAAAAACACAACAAAAATAACCTCAAGGAGTGAAACAGGCAATTAGAAAAACAATTGACATCGTGTAACCAAGACTATATATTCCGTAAACGACAATATATTTCACAAACCACGCTAATGATAATAAATATTTCTTTTGAACGACCATAATAAATACGCATTGTATTGTGTGTTATTTGTTTAGAAACTAGAAACAAAATAAACAAGCAACGACACTAAGAAGAACAAAAAAAAAAAAATCCGGCGGACCAACAAATTTAAAACGACAATATTTCAGGAAACGACATCTTAAAAACACCAATATTTCTGAAAAGCAATTATAGCCTCTCATAAACGACAAGTTTTGTCTACAGACTGTTGGTTAAGAAAATGAACAAATTCAATGGAAAAATCAGGCTAGTCAATGAGAATTAAGCATGTGTCAAACCTCCGGAGCAGGAAAAAACTAAAAATAAATAAATAAATAAAGATGTGCCAAACTTGTCTATGATCTTTGCATTAAGATACGAACTTACGGAGTAGATAAGGCTAAAGTATTTCATGAAGGCAAAGAGTTTGATCTGACCGAACGAATTAAAAGTTGCGGTTAGAAAAGAAAAGGATCATACTACCACAGACTCTTCTCTTATTATTTCATTAAAACAAGATCCGGCTAGCTCTAAGTTGTAGTTCTACACATTGGGAGGTGGCCAAATCTTCCCAAATAACTCCTCGACTCGCTTCGCTTGATTGGCATATCCTTCGAGTCCTGTCGCCAAGAGCTCCACAGCCGAGGGTCCCATAGCTGATGCTAGGCTCAGCTGGTCCCACTTTGTGAGCTGAATACATTCACAAGCAACTTCAGTCACTTAAACTGATTATGAAACTTTGAAGAGTCAACTTGGAGCACAAAACGCATCGAGCAGGTTGGGAAAAAGAAAATCAACCTCTTCCTCGCTAAAGTTGTAGAGAGCAGCAGTCTCTGGAGATAGCCTCCTCGCAAAAGAGTATTTCTCACCAGGAGCGGTGACAGACTCTTTGAGGGATTGCAACACCTTTAATGGTGCAATGATGTAGTCAACCCTGCAAAAGAAGTAGAGAATTATCATGAATAGAGTCAAAACAGTCGAGAATTTTTAGTTAAGATCAAAATCTTGGTCTTGTAAATACCCAAGAAGACTGAACAAATCCTGCTTATTCCTAACTGCTGCAGCCATCAACTTTGATTTATGTCCGTGTTTGTGGATGTAATTATAAGCCTTTGTCACCTGAGATGGCAACACAAACCTTGTGTCAGACAAGCAACTTTTGCAGATTGCTTGGAGAAAAGTTGTATCGTTCAGCATCTGATGAAATTAAACTGAAAACATTGGAGCTGAGATGAAATTTACTACAATTCAATGACTAAAACCATTGTGTAAATATGCTCAGAACTAAACATAAAAGTTCTATCCTAAAAAACAAGAAACAACATGTAATTATGAAATAGGGGACGCCTAAACTATTTAACTAACCAAGGCTATCCCAGGATCCTCTCCTCTTTTGAAAGCATCTTCAATCTCAGGGTCACCAGAATGATTTCGAGCCCAATCCTGAATAACAGCTAGAACCGTCAACAATAGAGACTGACTGAGTAAAGCAATGTCATTAAATTAAATTATTTTTGATAGGAGATTACCCTGATGCGGCCGACAAATATCTGAATGACGGATGCACCGGCTTGGGCAGCAGCTGCAGCTTGAGCAAAGCTAGAGAAACGCCATCACCACCAAAGTATCAAAATGAATGTCAAGAAATATAGAGGCAGAGCTATGCAAGAAAGAACATTAATGTCAACCATGAATTTCAAACAAATACAATACCTGTATACGAATGTCAAATGAGTTTGTATGCCCTCAGATTCCAGTAATCTTGAAGCCTCTATTCCCTAAGCAGAAATGCAATTATTGAAGAACAGCAGAAGGATGAAAAGAGCTATGAGCTTTCATGTATGAATTCCATCCAGAAAAGTCCCAAGAAAAAGAAGCATCCTTTCTTGGAAACTTACTTGCCAAGTTGAAGGAATTTTGAACAACAAACGCTCAGGAGGCACATTGACTTCGTTGTATAACTTCAACAAATCATGCACCTGCGTTTTTTTATGAAGTTCTTCATTAGGTAAAGCAATAGAATGCACGCTAGTCCTGGCACAAACTCATTTTGGAACGAAAAGATTCCAAGCATACCACAAAGGAAAGGTGAAGAAGAAGATATTAAATTTCTAATTTTGGATCAAATCTACACCTGCAAAGAAGTACACATAAAAAAGTTTGATAGTGCCTAGTGATTATTAGATTTCTCATTTTCAATCATATCTATACCTCCAATAAGATAAACTAATCAAAATTTTACAATGTATAGTGATTATTATAATTCAAAAACCACTAAACTAGTTGAACTGATTAAGTAAGTTGAGATAAATACAGCAACAAACACAGAAACTAAGGCATCCCAAAAAACCAAAAACACAAAATAAACTGCAACTATGTACTATAACAAGAAGAAAAAAAACCAGAGAATTTATACCTTTCGGATGATTCCATGGGTGTCGTAAGCAAGCCGTGCATCCACCTCGGTTGAAACCCGGCCAGGAACTAGCTTTGCCAAATCACCACCCACATTCACCAAAGCCTGTTATTAGCTCCGAAAAAAATCGTGAACCATCTGATCAATCCAAACACCACACTCTTCTATATGTCTTTTCTAAGTAGAGATACAAGCTTTTCAAACAACAACTAATATATCCTTAAATCCAAACCAACCTTGTTAGCGAAACATGAAAATCTGAGCTCAGAATTTTCCAGCTTACAACACTCTGAATCTGCTAAAGCCATATCCACAGCATTCTACACAAAAACAAAAATCAATAACCCAAAAAAAAAAAAAAAAAGAGAAATTTTTAACACTTTGCTCTTCCAATTGCTGCTCCGAAAGTTAACTATTACCTTAAATATGGTATCGGGAAGCCCGCAAATTCCCAATAGGAGCGAAGAGCTAACTGTAGCAGCAGTTGGAGGAAATCTGTACAAATAAACAATAAAATCCATGAAAATACCACAAACACAAAGCCCTCCAACGTCAATTACACAAAATTTCCATAAAAAGAATAGAAGATCAAAAGCGAAAATGGATACATCTCGAAATCATCGAAAATGACAGTGTCTGGAACGATCTCGCTAAACGTAGAGACCGCCTCTAATTCAGTTCCCGAGCCTGAGAATAGCAAAGTTAGGGCTTTGGAAATAAAACCACCAAATTTAGCCGTGACTTTGGTGATGATGTGAAAGTATCTGAAATTTGTTGAGAGGGAGATTGAATAGAGAAACGTACCAGTATCAAGAGAGTAGGAGAAACCAGAAGAAGAAGCTCGGATCACAGGAAAAGACTTTGGCAGGTTAAAGAAGATCGAATTGGACGAAGCTCTGGATCCGAATGAGAAGCTCAATCTTCTTCCCTGGAAATGAATCGAAATTGAAACGAACAAGGAAGCCAGAGATAAACGTGGAATCGATTCACAGACATACATTGATATATACAGAGAGAGAGAGAGAGAGAGAGAGAGAGAGAGAAGGAATTACCTGGCGAGACGAGGAAGAAGATGATGAGAAAGCTGAAGAAGGCGGAGATTGCAAGGAGAGTGACATCTTTCTCACTTGAACTTCACTTGCCTTTCCAAGTGTACTAATTAAGATCTTTATTATTCATTTATACATAACATTAACACAGGACACATTAAGCTAAATAGCGTTATCTCGAGGGGCTATTCAGCAAAATGGTCCATAGATTAGACAATGAGATGAGACACGTAAACTCTTCTTCTTTATCGGGATCATGTCGTTTTTTCTTCTTGGCCTTTTACCCTGTTGCCTATTGCTGGCTTTTTTTCTTTTTCTTTTTTTAATTATTATATTCTAATGGTTTATAAGCACTGTCGTTTGACGTTGTTTGCTTCGTTCAACGCCCCTCGTCGTTTAAACTCATCTCAATGTCCTTTTCTTGCTCGGTTTTGTTGTCGCTCTTATTTCTTGTTGCAGATTGCACATTTTTCTCGTCACTTTCAGAATAACATTCACTTCGGTCCTTTTGTTTTCATTTGATTTTCACGTTGTCTGATATTTCTATTTTAACATTCAACCCTTTGATGTCGTTTGAATGGATTATTTGTCGTTTTTAGTACTTGTCGTTTACTAGGATTTTTGTCGTTTGATTCTTTTCTTGTCGTTTAGTGTCGTTTGATGTGATGTCGTTTTTCTTCTTGTCGTCTGGCCTACTTAATCGTCTTCATAGTTTCTGTTGTTTACAGTGAAAATATCGTTTATTTTTCATGCAGTTGTAGTTCAAGGGTCTTTTTCCTTTTATTCACTTGTCGTTTCTAACAATGTCGTTTTCTATTTCTTGTCGTTTTCATTGAACACTTGTTAAGACAGCTACACTGGCGACGTAGGACTCCTGATCCCTCTTATTGACCGCATTTATACTTAAACCTCGACAAGTTGGTCATCAATATAGAGTTTTATATATATATAGACATATTTGTCATCAAATATACACGCGCACAAAGAGCCAGCTCAAAAAAATCCCCCTTATCTGACAGCTCTCTTTGCCATCAAGAAAAATATGAACTCTATATTTTGCTTCAACGAAAAGAAAACCAGAAATATTATGCTCAAATTTCCATTGGTAAGAATTCTGAGAATGAGAATTCTAAGGTTATTATGACACACATTTACGTTGAGAGGATTTCAAGTTATCCTCACCAGAAAATTTTATTGCAGAAATCAGTTAAAAGAGATTTCACAAGCATTACATGCCCAGAGTCATAATGCCACATTAGTGAAAACTCTGAACGAGACATGAGCTTGAAAGACGAAGTTAAACAAAAATTAAAAATATATAAAGATTTGAAGCAAACACAACTTCATCGCTAAATAAATATCATTTCAATAGCCGTCCAAAATAATAAACATGTTTAGGACTTGGAATGGGGGAAAAACATAACAAAACAAAGCATAAACAACTTTCTTTCCTTGGCAAAAACCATAATTAGCAAAGATTACTAAAGATTAGAAACAGCTTAATATCTTAAAAGTCCAAATGATAATGTGCTCAATCTTCAAATAGTTTTAAGCTTCAACTTCTTCCTGCTCCTTCCATCTCACCAGTGACTTGAGGAACTCCATGACCTGCACATAATTTAGACGAACTTTCCATTATTTCAAACCAAAAAAGTAAACGGCGACGAACATAAATGATCACAGCTAAACGCCTAAAGCTAAAAAGATGACAACAAACCTCAGAAGGGTCTCTGACAGAGTAGAACGCGTTAGTCTCTTTCGGAATAGAGGACACAAGAATTCCAAAGCCTTTTTTCCCTTCCCTTAAAACCTGATCAAGAAATGTTTAGAGTTACCTTAAATGTGTGCCATTAGATAGTACCAAAACTCGGAACAAAACATCGTGTGATGTTACCTTAAATGCGTCTTCATCAGAAATATCGTCGCCGATATAGATTGGGACCACATCATCTCTACAAGCTAGCCCTGCACGTTTTTGAAATTATGTATGAGAAACTATAAGTGGACATACCAATAAAAATGGTACATAATTGTGAGTGAGAGAGAAGAGGGTATACCAAGAGAGTCGAGCAAAAATTCGACTGCTTTTCCCTTGTTCCAGGCAATTTTAGGGCGTATCTCTAAAACCTATTACACATAATAGAAAAAAAGTCAAAAAAGTAAAAAACTAACTAGCGAAAAAAAAAAAGTGAACACAGGCTCTAATTAAAATGACCTTACGCCCATGAGTTAATCGCAAACGAGGGTAGTCTTTCAGAACGTCATGGACACACTCTGCAATTATAGACCAATTCTGAAAACAAAGACCATTTCTATTAGTAAGAGACAATTTTAAAGCTGTTATATGTGATGATTAGACCACAAGTGACATAGGTGATTCATACCTTCTCATCTACATTACGATAATGTACAGAGGTACAAAACTTGTGATTATCAACTCTTGCACCTTCGATTCCTTTAGTTTTCTCAACGAGGGTTCTAAAAACCTTCATAAAAGAAGTTAAAAGAACAAAAACTTAGCGTTAAGTCAATTTGTTCTCTACGAACAAAAACTTAGATGATAAATGGTAAAACAATCATTGCACAAACTTTCCATAAAAAAAAAAAAATCATTGCACAAACCTCTTCGATCATAGGTAAAAACTCCTTAGCAGGCTGAAAAAGCATTAGCCCCTTGCACTACAAAATCAAAATATAAAACGATGAATTGAATGGCATTAAATAATATACAATTCCAATAAGCAATATTCTAAGACTTTGCAGAGTTCTGGAAAAAGTAGCCATAACCATGAATACCTGTTCATCAGTAGATTTCGCACAGTTTGGATGGTCATCTGATACTTTACTACTAACAGGACTCATAATGTCCATTCCATGACTACCAGCATAATAAAGTTCAGTTAGTCCTACCAAATCAAAAACCTGAAAAGCAATACGCAACCGTTCAGTCGTGCAATCAGATGATAATACACTAATACAATTGGAAAAAGAAAGTTCCTCGAAAGAAAAAACTTCTAGCTACCTTATCACGGCTCCGTCCACTAATGATTGATGTTGGAAAGTACGTTGCTGCATTTCTCACAGCAGAACGCATCTGAAAACAATTTGATTTTTATAAAAATCAGAAGAAAAAAAAAAGGGGAAAAATAGAGAAATAAAACGTCAATTTTCGAATTATACTTACAGCTTCAGACATAAGGGCACGATCTGGGTCATCTACTATAGGAGAAAGAGTACCATCGTAGTCCAAAAATATTGCTATTTTCTTTCCCCTTGCATGCTTTATGATTTGACCAAAACATTTAAGTGCCGATGGATGCTTCAGCTGCATAATACAAGAAGCAAAAAAAGGGAATAAAATGTCATAAAGCAGATGATAAAATCTTGACTTTAAAAATGGAAAGCTATTCATAAAAAGATGAGCAATAATAGATCACTACCATCCATGAGCAGTGAGCATCATCAGCGGTAACATCGAGCCAGAGATCCTTGATCAGCTTCTTCCTCGGTGGGGAAGATGATTTCATGGCATCAAGCCATCCATTGGACCGTACATCGTCGAACATTCCAGGCTTTTTCCTTGGAACAGCAATGCATTTTCCTTGCTGAGAGTAAGGCAACAGACCCGAACCGATGCCTAGTCTTGACTTGCTCACTGGTGCAGGATCAGTGAGAACAGGAGAAGCATGATTTGGTTTCAACTCCATCACTTCCTCAATGTGTTATTGCAATGAACTGATCTACGAATGCTTTATACGAGTGCTTATATGCAAAATTGTAGGCTGACACTTGCTCGCACTTTTACCCAACTCTTTTATCTATGAAGAACCACCGTTTCAACGTTTTCTTGTCACTGCTGCTAGGTGAGCAGTCCATTAAGCAGCGACTTCCTGAAAACTGTTAAAGCCATTAACGAGTCAAAATAGGGATCAGAAGGTTGAAATTAACTTAAAGAGGCAAAAGAAAAAATTAATACCTTCTCATCCCAAGAACTACAATGCATTTATAGCAGACGAGCGAACATTCTTCTCAATTCCGATAATTCAGACAAGCTAACTTGGAAAAGGACTGTGTATTAATATTTCCCAAACAGCCCAAGGAACAACTCTGTTGCCATAAAAAATGATAACATTAAGTACCTAACAATTATTTTCCTGTGCTATAAAATCCACTTTAATGATGATGGAATATGTTCTAAAACATACAGAGTTTATAACAGTTCACATGAGTATTAAAAAATCAAGTCGAAGGCAAACCAATGGATAGCTTTCTAATTTCCCTATAAAAACAAACTAACCATACATCATCAATTCTTTAATTTTCTCGGGGACGATGATTAAAAAAGAAGAAGTACAACACATAGTATGAATGTGGTAAAATAAAACAACTGAGATCAAGTGTAAAGTTGCTAAGATCAAGATGGGAAGCCATACTCACTAAATTGGACATTTAAGGACAGTAGAGAATAGCAATCAACCCATACGACGACATTTAATTCCCAAGTCACAACAAAGCATAAGCATACGTTTATACGAAGCATATAAAGACACAACATACAAGATAACATAGAACACATCATTTTCATTATCTCCACGTATGTATGATTCACATCACCCACGATGACATACACAGTGCCATTTTCTCATTTGTGGTACCATCTGTCATTTATGTCAATGTCCACTTTATGAGGATGAATCTATAAATTCTAAAGTTACATAAATGAAACATTTAAGAATTTGTGATCTCGTCTTTTCTGGTGGGCTAGGCATGCACTTCTTAAATGCTCATATATCAATTAACCTTCTCTCTAAATACATGGATACATATTGTATATATATGTTGTGAATAAATATTCCATAGTTGATAGACAACAGAAAATATATAACAAAAAGTTAGGAAACATAAACATAACTAAACTCACGTGGTGGGTCGCAAAGGGCATGTATTGAACTAAAAAAAAGAACTTTTGTATGCATATCTAAAATAACAACCTCTCAATTGCATTCATACTATATTATAATAATAAGAATAAAATAATTTCGTCCGCAAACAGTGACAAGACACAACAACAACCAAACAAACATACCGCTTAATTGGCCACAAACAAAGATACATCTTTTTTCATTATAAAAAAAAAAAAAAAAGAAGGAAAATTTAACAAAAAAATTAGAAAATTAATACAAGAAATCTCAAAAGAAGACAAATGATTATGTGAATCTGTGGTCGTTAGTCATGATCACAAGAAGTACCTAAAAAGTTAAGTTTGACATAAATTTCTTTACTGTGAGAACCAACGTTAAATTTTGGCACCTAAAAAAGTCATTTTGTGCCTCGTGAACTTTTTTCTTTTGTTTTGTATTTTTCTTTAAAAGTAAAGATTAAGGAAGGTGATTGAGACTGGCCGTGAAATCTACTTTTTCGTTTTGGCACAAACCGAAAAAATAGACAATGAATATAATAATAATAGTAATAATCAAACAATGCATCGCTTCATTTTCTTCACCTAGTTTAAGCTAATCCTGTGCAACCAAAAAAAAAAGAAAAGAAATTTGCGAGAATTTGGTGAATAAAAGCTACAGCCTTTTTCAATAACAAAAAAATATGACAAATCTGCATAGAGAGAGCTGTGGCCTTTACATTAAAAAAAAAAAAAAACCAAGAAAAAGAAATCTTTTCCGAGAAAGAAACCAAAAAAAAAAAAAAACAAACAAACAAACAGGAAATAGAGTCTAGACATGCATCAGAGACAAAAATCGTTACTTTGGCTATATTTACAAATACATATATAAATATATATCAATGACGCAGGTATATAAGAAAAAATTAACGAAACTAGCAAAGAAACTATAAGCATTGAAACTTGAAACTAACAACTCGGAACAGAAAGAGAAGTTGTACAGAAACGGAAAAGCTTACCCTGTTACATATATATATATATATATATATATATAAAGGCGATAGTTTTCCGATTTCCAGCGAAACGAACAAGAAGATATTATGAAAAAGCGATCTCTGACAATGCGGGTTCGGATCAAAGACCGACAGAACCGACCTTACAGACGGAATCGGCGAGAGAGGGAGAGAGAGAGAGAAGGCGAGATTTATGAGGGAAATTAAGCCAAATAAGGGAAGGGAAGGGAAGGGAAGGAAAAGAAAAAGGGAAGGATCTGAGAGGGGAATTGGGTTGCCTATTTATAGAGTTTGAGAGAGAGAGAGAGAGACGTGTTTGGCAAGTAAAAGGGCGAAAAAAGTGCTTCTCTCGTTTCCGATTGTTGAATAGGGAAACATTTTGTTTTTAATTTACCATTTGGCCATCCACTTCCCCCCAAATTAAAAACAAATGTCTTGAGAATTGGAAATCGGAAAAGCTGTAAAAAAAATTTCTCCAACGTGGGAAGAGACACGTGGCGAAGGGGCTAGGGACACCTGCGAATGCGTCTAAAAGGACGTGGCCACGTGTCAGAGTGGGTCCCATGCCGCCACGAAACGGACGCTCCCGTCGCTTTCCTGCACAACTGGCACTCGTCGGTGGCGCTAATTTATGTTTCTCTTTCATCTTCTTCCTCTGTTGCTTTTCTTTTTTTAAAAAATAAAAAATAAAAAAATTTCGTGCGAAAAAAGCCCGAAATAAAAAAACGAAAAATAAATTAAATTAGAACAAAATAAATAATATGAAAATAAGAGCTCGTGGCGGAGGAAAAGAGGTGGACTGGGAGAGGCTGTCACGTGCAAAAAGTTTTTTTTTTCCTATTTATATTTGTAATTTTTATATTATTGTTTCGATATTTTTTTTGGAGATAAGTAAGTTGGCATTTGAGAAGCACGTATCTCGTGTATGCATTAGAAAAAAAGTCGATAAGCAATGTAATCTTAGCTGGCAAATCGCCTTTTGTTGTTGTTGTTGTGACTTTTTTTTCTTTTTCATTTATTTGTTTTTTAGATTGTTTTTATTTGCTTAATTTGTGGTTATAAATAAGGGTAGGAATGGAAGTTAATTAAGAAAAAGGCAAATTCTGTAGTGGGTTTTTTTGTGGTGGAAAATAATTTTGAATGGTGAGATTCACAATTTTAAGATGTGGGACCCACCAAAAAGATGAATCTGACGGTCCAGAATTATTTTCCACCACAAAAAAAATCCATCACAGAAGTACCCAAGAAAAATGTATAGAATGAATAAAGGAAATATATGCATTTATTTGGGGGAGAAGAAAACAGAGAGAAAGAGAGGCCCACATTAGGTTCAAGATTGGTTGATTTTCTTTTTGTTTGGGAATCTTCAAAAATAGCATTAATGATGAAGAGGTTTAGTTTACTAGGTCAACATGACTAAATATGAAGAAATTTGTTCGTGCACTCTATCTTTGGTTCTTTTGCCATTATAAAGTGGATTGTGTATTAAACGACTTGTATTTTATGGTAAAATACTATAGTAGATATTGTGCCTCGTCTACCTCTATGGTAATAAATCGGGTCGTATACTAGTCTCGATATCGTTTATCAACCTTCTATGGTAATAGATCCATGTAAAATAATTTTCAACCAATATATATATATATATATATATATATAATATATCATCAGTACTAACATTGTCTCGATCGTCTCAACTTCTGTGATAATTAAGTGAAGATATCAATATTGATATTGTTGTACATCCACTTATATGGTAAGAAATCAACATTAATTGATTTTTCGTGTCAACTTTTATTGTAAGAGATTAGAATTGATTTTGTGTGACGATATATTGAGTTAATACGGAGATCTCGAATAAAAAATTTGACTGTGTAATATTAATTAAGTTACTCATTTTAGTCTTACAATAAAATTTTCATGATCTTATATTTCTCTGCGTCTAGTCAGATAGAGGAATATCCGATTTGATTTTTGGAATAATGATGATTCATTGGGGTTAAATATACATTTATCTACGTGCTAGTGATGTTTATATGTTTTGTTCAAGATAAAGCGCTTTTTGTTCTTTTAGTGATAATGATGTGTTTGATTATTGAGCAATATTTTTAATATATCTCTTTTTTTCTGGAATTATCTTTTTCCACGAAATTAAATACTATTAAAAGAGATTATTGAGTAAATGGGCATTTTTTAGATGATATTTTATGAAAGTGAAATTTTGAAGAATGTCCTTTGGATACAATAACTATATATGCACTTTATGTGCTGCACTTTCAATTTATGCTCCAAAATTTACACTACAAACATAGAGAGAGCACATTACTTCGGATATAGATTATTAAGTGACTCTAAGAATGACATTGTTTTGCAATTTTCCATTTATTTATGAAAATAGTCAACGATTTCATTAATTAAAAAAAGAGAAATTATAGTGAATACCCAATTTTTAAAACTTAATGTAAGTTATTACCCAATCTTTTGAAAAATGTAACCAACTACCCAAAAGATGCAATTACTTATACAATGATAAGTGATAGTAATTCACTTTGTTACCAAAAGTATGTGCAAGTAATTCACAAATTGACTAGAAACTCAATTACTTCAAAAGTTTGGGTATTTATTTTTATTGTTATATAAATTCTGGGTATTTGCCTACTTCACCCTTAAAAAAATAGTCATTTTCTCAACTACATTATGATGTGATGATTTAGTTCTTTAAGGAGCTAATGGCTAATTTCTTCATTTTTAAAAATATTTATTGTTTTCTTAAAACATGGATTAAAAAGTGGCTAAATAAAAAATAAAAAATATGTATAATCTTGATTTATTTGGGTTTTAATTTCATGTCTTTTAATGGATTTGAAAAAAATCTCATTTTTGACATATTAATAATCTACGTTCTTTTTGTGTTGTAAACAATAAAGTATAAATTAATGGAGTACAACATTAAAAACAAAAATAATTAAATTGTACTTATAATAACATTTTCTTGCAATTCCTTCTTCATTTGATAATATAAATTCCTAACTAACAAGCAATAAACTTTGATGTTATTCCTTTTGCAAGATAATTTTTTTAAATTTCCTCAAGTAGATGCTCTTTATTAGCTCTATAGATAATATATATATATATATATATATATATAAAGAGATAATCAGAAAGAAATATATATATATATATATATATATATATATATAACAATAACTCGTGAATTCATCCATAAATAATATTGCATAAGTTAATGCTTCACTGATGTACGTTTTTGCACCTATATATCAAGTTGATGTAGTTAGCCTTTCGAGGGGTTGAGAAGACAAGAGCCAAAATAAAATAATAATGTGCAACGGTCGCTATAATTCTAGCTTTGGTATTTACTATTTGCAACCATACAAAAAAAAAATATATATATATATATATATATATATATATATATATATTAGATCAATTAGTTAATGCAAGATATATAGTTTCTAGATCTAGTTTCTATATCAAATAAAACTTCGAGTTGCTTTCAAGCTCGCAGTTTAGTTTTTGTATAATAATCACAGACAAAGACATATTGCAGTTATGTATTGGCATATTGATTACTTTTTTTCCTTTCTTATTTCTACGATAGGAGTCATTATACTTACATATTTGAAATAAGATATATATCCAACTGTTTCCTTCTTTTCTCCTAATCCTCTAATTAATTGGACATTAATAAGATTATTTCCTTAACAAAACAAATATGGAAACTAATAATCATTTCGACAACAATTTGAATCTAAAAATTTGAGTTCATATACCCTTATTACAGTACAAATATTTTTAATTCAAATATAAAAATTAAATCCATATATTCTGTTACAGTAAAAACAATCTTTTTCAACTTCTAATCTAAATTTTCTCTCTTACAATTTCAATTCAAATACCGAAGCAAACTCAAATTCAAACATCAGTTTGAACTAAAGATTCTGCCGAACAATAAAAACTATAACTCTTATTAAAATTACTCAAATTTTATATTTGATATTGCTATTCAATCTAGTGTATTGAATCTAGCCCAAATTCAAGATGTGTATACATGCACATAACTTGTCAACTTCTATTAAAGCAAATACACCTAAATATCTGCCCATGAGAGAGAGCTCGAGTGATACAAGTCTCTAATACGGAGGTTAAGGTTTCAAGTTCAAATTATGGTGCGTACATTTTCTCCTATATGTGGGTGTCATATAGTATGATTAAGTACAAGGTACTAAGTAGTTTAGGCTACTTCTCAAGTTACCCTTACAAGTTCTCTTAGTTTGGGTTCCTTACAAGGTCTACAAGTGCTTTAATACATAATTGTTAAAAAAAATACGATCAATTATTTTCTTGAAAGGTATGGGTGAAAAATTAACCAAATTGATACACTTTTCAGCTTTAATAATATATATATATATATATATATATATATATTGCCTCTTATATAATAAATTATGAGCGAGAGCTATAGTACTACCACAGTGATTTCAAATGACTCAAAACTACATATTAGCAATTTAGGAAGTTTACGAGGTCTCAAGTTCAAATTATGGTGCGTATATTTCCTCCTATATGAAGGTGTTATATAGTGTGATTGTGTTCAAAGTATTTAGTAGTCTAGACTATTCCTTAGATATCTTTACAAGTTCTCTTATAGATAGTAAGGTCTACATTGCTTTAACATGTAATTATTACCAAAAGCACCTAATTATTTTCATGAACGGCATGGGTGAAGAATTAACCAATTGATACCCTTTAAAATTTATATATATATATATATATATATTATTTATTTTGCTATTTATAATATTAAACTATGAGCTAGCAGTAGTACTACCACCCTGAATTCAAATGAGTCAAAAGTACATATTAGCATTCCCCTTTGCTCTAAAGTTAACCTAAAGTCTTGGTCACCTTTCTCTACTTTCTCCCATTTTCTCAAATTAAAGTTAATTTTATATATATTATATGTAAACAACTAATAAGTATCAAAGAAAACGTGCACAATATTATTTTCTAGCTATATATATATATATATATATATATATATATATATATATATATATATATATATATATAATCTTTCTGATTAGGTATGAAACATGCATTGTTTTCCTTTGTACGTTTTAACAACCGCAAGTCAATGGGCATAATTAAAACCTTAAAAGTCAACCTCTTGTACCCAATCATTTCATCTCATATTAATCCCTTTCACAATGAAGAGATGTCATATATACTTTAGGAGGTGATCAATATTGCAATAGCAGTTGAACCGGCAAAGGGCAAGTGAGTTTGAAATTGTAATGGAAGAGATGCTATATTTTTAGGGGTTGTTTGTTTTACAATTCAAATAAATTTTTTTTGTTACTGTAAACTCACTCATAAAAATTTAAACTTAAACCCAATTATTATAGCAAAATGTGACTTTGATTGCAATCTAAACATAAACCCAAAACACTGATAATTTGCTTCTTCTTCTTCTTATTCTTTTTCTAATGATATATATAGGTGATATAGCGTATCTTACAATATGGATTTTGATAATTAATAATTCCATTCCAACTTAAGTTATTAAGTTTCTTTCAATTATTAAGGAGCTCAACCTGCAACCATACTATGCAAATGCGATTGATTGCGAAACCTAAGTGTTATTTAGTGTCAACTTGTCATGAAAGCGATTCAATAAGATTTTTTTAATTGAGAAATCAGGGAGAAACATAGGTTTTACATACTATTATTATTATTATATTAAAAAAATTATCCGAGCGATCATTTAATATGGGTCAGTTTGAGTTTTAGCTCATTTTAAAGTTTAAACCTATGTTTTAACAAAATATCCAACGTTTGCAAATATTAACAAATTTGTCATAAGCTCAATACTTTCAATATGAACGGATCAAAATATCTTCAAAACTTTTATCAGACCATAAAATACCCTCACCACTTTCACCGGACTACAAAATTCAAAATTTTCGTGTGATTTTTGTTATATGCTCTTTAAATATCTGATAAAATATTGCATAGAGAGTCTCAAAGCAAGTCTGAAATTTTGTGACTGGTGTCTCAAAATTTTAATCTGGTAAGCTAGTTATTGAAAATTTGGTCATTAAATTTGTGACTTAAATAATGAAATTTCTGAGATGATGAGAAAATTTAAAAAGAATGTCCATTTTATTAATAAAAGCAAACATATGTTAGTTGTTAAAAACTAACATAAATATATGGTTATTCCTTAAAAACTAAAAACCTTTTTTTTTTATTAATCAACAAATCAAAAAATTAAGTAATTGGTTTCTTTTTAGTCGCTTTCCTAGACATAACGTGCTGATTTTTTCGCACTCAATCGTTGTTACCATATGTAACAATTTGTTATAAATTATAATAAATTAATTATCTCCTAACAAATTTGTGATTTATTACGTTATGTCGTAGTAGATTTTGTTACGATATATATATATATATATATATCATAACTCTTATATAATTGTATACGACAGCTAAATTTGTGCATAACATAATGATATAGAACAATTTTTGTTATGATTTATAAATTTTGTATGTAACAAATTTTTCTGAATCGTAATAAATTTTGTTACGATAAACAAATTTTTGTCCCTCTTTGGTCACTCTCTTTAATATCGTCTTCTATCTTCTCAACTGTTAACATAAAGTATAGGTCTTCAAATGGCCACATACCTAATTATTATTATTATTATTATTATTATTATTATTATTATTATTATTATCTAGTTTTAATCATTAGGATAATCGTCGAGCAATGTGAACGTATTTAGGTTTGAGCTTTGTGCTTTAAAGTCATTCTTCTAAGAGTAAAGGTGAACTAAGAAAGTACCTAAAGTATAATAAAAATAAATAAATAATTAATAATTGAGTAACTAGTCAATTTATCAAGGAAATTTTCAAGAAATAGTCACTTTTTAGAAAATAATTTTAAAAAATAGCTACAGTTTCAAAAAATTTAAGAACTAGCCCTTTCAGAAATTTCTTACACGTGTCAAAAATTTTCTTACAATATTATGTGTAATTTTGTTACTGTCAGAAATTTCTTGTAAGTGTTATGGTTAGTTTTTAAATTTTTTGAAACTGTGGCTATTTTTTTTCATAAACACAGTTCAAAATAGCTATTAACGTAACTGACTTATTTATCAATTACTTGTACAAATTTTTTTATAATTCAATCAATTACCACTAATTATTATTATGTAAGTATTTAAATTACTTGAGTATATTTATTATAATTTCTTAAAAGAATTAAGTATTTATTTAAATTATGTGTTAGAAATTGGATTTTTACTATCATTTTTCCTCTTCTAATTACTTGATTTTAAATATTTTAACATACTAATTTCTATATTATTCTGCTGCATTATTTAATTTCTATATAGTCATTCAATGTTATACACTGACTCGTAGGCCATAGCGATACATGGTTAATAAAATTATAAAATTGCAATTATCACACTGAACTCATGAGATCGATCAAATCAAATATTGCTGAACATTTAACTCAAACGTGGTGTATGCTTGTTGGGACACTATAAAATTATATTATATAAGAAAATTATATAATAAAAAATCCTATGTGTTTCAAAAAAAAATGATAACACATCTTTCAAGATTATTGTTATGTCAATTATTTGAGTTTTTAAAAATTGTATTAAAAATATTCCTCATGAGTCATAAGTAATCTATGTTGAAATTTGACTTGAGACAACATAACACGGCCTTTTCCGAATAAGAAATAAAACAATTATTATTTTTATATTGTTCAGTTGGCTAATTATTACAAATATAATAAAAAGAAGGTTTTTACATATTCAAATGTTTGGAAAGTCTAAGATAGATTATTTTAAGATAGTTTACACCACTAAAAGAAAAATGATAGTTTATACCACTTGAAGCAAATATGTGAGCCAAAAAACAAATCGCAATATTCATCTACAGACAAAAGCAACTGATGAGCTACCCAACATAACATGAACATGCTACAACGTGACAAATGAATATTGCTTAGATGTTTTGATGTGAATCAACATTTGGATCAGAGCATCATAGACAAACTATCATTTTCCTTGGTAATTTCAACTTGACATTTATTAATGTAATGAGATGTTTGAAAAAAAAAACATTTGAATGAGAGTAATTTAAAATAATTGTTGACTTTTTAAATTTTAAAGTGTATTGAATGGTTGAGATTTAAGTATATTACATTGGAATAAAAAAAAGGGAAAATCCCTATTTAATCCCTGAGTTTTACTAAAATTCTCGTTTAGTCCTTGTATTTTTTGAAATTCTAAAATAATCCCTGTGTTTGTTAAACTATACCTATTACATACTTTGTACTCGAAATTTAGGCAAAATCAAGAGCCAATTTTACTAATATTCCTATAATACCCTTCTTAAAACGTGGATAAGAAAATTGATGGCTATTATGCCTATACCCTTCTTATGGCATTTGTTTTTTAGGATAAATGCTTGATTTTTTTTTGGGTAATATGAGCATAAGGAAGAGAAATATGTGATTAATATTTTTAGTAGTTTGATTTGTAGTTTGTTTAGGGTTTGACATTTTGATTTTTTTTTTTTGGAAGAGAAATATGTGATTAACATTTACCCGTCGTTTTAATAAAGGGTAAATTTGGTACATCAAGTCATAATTCAAGCACAAGGTATGTAATAGGCATAATTTAACAAACACATGGATTATTTTAGAATTTCCAAAAACACAAGGACTAAACGAGAATTTCGGTAAAATCCGGGGATTAAACAGGGATTTTCCCTATAAAAAAAAAGGGTAAACATTTGAATGGGGAACCAAACAACCCATAAACTTCGGACCATTTTATAATTGCCTACCTATTAAGTCATGTAGGAATTCTCAGTCCCAGTCCCAGTCCCACGTCATTCTACGCAATAATAATGATTTCAACCATAATAGTCAATATCTCCGAATAGAACCAAATAGAGAAGTAAATAGGGTGTGTTCGGAAGAAGGGATTAGGGGAGGATTAGATTAGATTGGAGTAAGAAGGGAATCAAGCATAGTCTAGTCCTATGTTTATTCTATCTTTTGGTAGGATTAATTAATTTTGGGCGCCTACTTTAATCTCATCATGGGAAATCTCATAAAAATAATGGGATAACTTATCCCATGATATAACATGGTGAGACCTACATTAAAAAATGATTTTTTATTTGTTTTAAAATTAAATTTAAATGAAAAAATAAAAATAAATTTTTAATATTTTTTAACATACTTACCATTTATTTGAATTTTCTTGAAATATAATTATAATCCAATTCAATATTTTACTAAATACACTATAACATTAAATCAAATCCAATCATATTATATCAAATCCCATGACATAAGTCTTATATATCCAATCCAATTCGATCCATATTGAAAACAAGTCCTAATTTTGGCATATTCATATAAAAATGTTCTCTAATACAATATCATATATTTTGTGTTAAATTTGACAAATATTATCTTGATGCCAAATTTAACATCAATCAAGTATAACATTATGCCAAAAATTTAGTATTTGACATTATTAATCATCGATTGGTTGGCTTTTCAACTTTTTATGAAAAAATAATGATGACTGCAATTTTATATAAATAAAAAAAAAAGTTCTCTTCTATCAAATAGTAATTATTGTTACATGTGTTCAACAAAAAATTATTGTTACATGTAGTTATTTTTACTACTGGCTATAATATTTAGGGTAATTGGCGTCCATGGTCCCTGAACTTTTAAGTGTTGTACACTTTGGTCCTCGACCTTTTTTAATAGGTAAAAATCTCCTCCAATTAAATTTTTTTGGCAATGTTGATCCAATTCATAACTGAGAGTTAACTTTAACAGAATTCCTCACATGAATACCACGTGATTTTGGCTTTTTTCTAAATTTCCTCAAATACCCTCACTTTGCTATAGATCTAATCAGAAAGAGAATAATTGATAAAAAAAAAAAAAACCATAACCAATTAACCACAAGACATTTTATTGCTACTAAACCCCTCGTATTTGTAATCGAATGTTCCTAACCAAAAAAAAACAAACAAACCCATCATGATCAGATTATCATTAAATTTCCTTTGTCCAAGTCTTGGATCCAGATTTCCTCCAACAATGAACCAATAATAGAAATATACCCGCTTTTTTAGAGGGAACGAGAAATATATTTATCAAAAATCTCATATCTAAACTTCACCCACAAAATCACACAATTTCATGATCATCAGCTTGGTTAGCACGATCGAGTACTTGTCCGAATGGACGGTGTACTGTAGATCCACTGCTTTTTGGTTAGATTTAAGTCGTGTGATCTCGCGAAGAACCTGATCAGGCGGTCCGGGTGGCTCGCCCAAACGCAGAACAGGAACGCGATGGACTTCGCGTCGATCTCGACGTCGTCGTCGGCGACCAGGACGGCGAGGGTGCGGATCTCTGGGCGGGGGAGGAAGCGGCAGTTGAGGCCGAGGGCTTCGGCGAGCACCGCCTCTGCGACCTCTACGACGATGTCAAAAACTCATCCGCGAGAAGTCCCATCCGGAGCGCCGCATCATCGAGCTCGGCGGCCCAACTACGCCAAGCACTCCGCCAAGATTGACCGACCTCTATGGCAACATCGTCGGACAGTGGCACCGGCTACCGCTACTTCGGCGGAGAGAGCGGCAGAGAGAAGCCTTAGTTCACATGGTGGATAGTTGTAGGCTTCTGGTTAGGATTTGGCTTTGGTTTGGGACTTGGGTGTCTTGGGATTTTTTTTTTTTTTTTTCTCAATGAGGGTAACAATGGAACTTTGATAAAATAAATTAGTCACATGTCACACACGTGACCAAATTCTGTCTAAATTAACCGTGTCATACTAATTGGACTAATATTGCCAAAACAAATTAATTAAAGGAGATTTTTGCCTATTAAAAAAGGTTAAGGACCAAAGTGTATAACACGTAAAAGTTCAGGGACGACGGGCGCCAATTACCCTAATATTTATCCTAAAGGCTTGCCTATTTACTGTGGTAAAGGTTTTGTTACTAAAAACTAATAAAATAATAAATGACATTTAGAATAACACAAATGTATTGGAACATTCAAAGTTAAATATAGTATTTTTATGTTTTTTTTGCGCCAAATTTAGCGTTGCCATTAACATTATGGAGCGCATAATGTCAAATTTTGGCATTTAAAAATGACCATGGATTGATTAATTAATATTCATCGTTACATGTGTATATAATTATTATAATAATTTTATATTATAAAAATTCTCTTATATTAAAAAGTCATTATTAGTACATGTGTTGTTTCTTACTAGTGGCTAATATTTATTGTAACTAAATTATAATAATATAATAAATATATAATAATTAAAATGACACTACTACATTAGAGTATTTTATATTAAATATATTTGGACCTTGGTTCACCCTCTTATTTTTTAACTAAATAAAAAAAAGAGTATTCTATATTAAATATAGTTTTTTTTTCACCAAATTTAGTATTGACATTAGTATTTGTATAGTATATGTTTAACTTGTCATGTTTTGGCTTTTTTGACATTTTCATTAATGTGATAACGAAAAATAAGGTGAATAATTGTAAGACAAAATTTGGAAGTACTTCATAATTGAGCTATATATGGTTAGCTATAGAGCTAGCTCTAACCAAACTACATTTTAAGGTCACAATTCATCACACCAAACCGAATTCTTAATTTCTAGCTACCATTGCGAAAAAGCACATGTGGTATGTCGTTAAATGCGCGTCCAAATTTTTTATATTTTTCTTTTTGAAAACCTTGTCATAAATTATAGTGTGTAACTCTGTATTGTGACGTGACTTCTCTCTATATATCTACCTTCGTAGTAGAAGAGTACTAGGGTTTCTAGTGTCTTTAATAATTGGGACAAGAATTATTGGCACAGGAAATGTGCGGCCTTAGCCTACAGATTTTTTTGGCAGTGTGATTGTGCATAATTTCAAGATCATGGTTTATATGTATACTATATGCCAGGCTATATATATATATATATATTAATAATCAATTCGTTCTGTAGTCCGTACACTGATCGTATATGTGTATATATATGAGCATATTTGGACGAAATTCAATATGCAAATTTTTCTTTTTGGTATAAAAAGAAGATAAGTGTGGTTGCTAGAGAAAAATAAGAGTTACAATGCGCTAATTAGATACCTAGGTAATATGTATCTTGCTATGAATTGGCATTACACTTGCTAGATCATGTGTATATATACGTGTGCAATTGTTTACAGTATATATATATATATATATATATATATATATATGGAGGTAAAATTAGAGACTGATGATTAGTTGAAAACTTTTTTTGTCCATTTATATACTTACATGCATTTTTTTTGGTTTAATTATTAACCAAACAATAATTGGATCATATAATTAGTATAAAGAGAGCCACGTGATGATCATGTACAGTTATATTGTCCTTTCCAACTTGCATTTATAATTACTTTTAGTTTGATATTGCGACTTTGTTAGTATTTCTATTATTGATATTTTGTTTGCAAATTAATTATCTAATATTATGTTATTATTGTTTAATTGATTTGTCTTGATTTGAGAAAGCTGAAATTTATTGGCTTGATATCACTATTTACTCACTAATCTCCTTATGTTTGGAATGTTAATATTCGGCATTTATTGGGAGATTTCATATGGTCAACTTTGGAGAAAAACTGGCTGGGTGTTCTTGAGGGTGTTGCTCAGAGACATACTGAGATACTCGGTCTGGCGTATAAAGAATGAAAGTTTCTAGAAGATTGTTGACCAAGCATTGTGATTATCTCTACAGCTCATGCACGATCATTGCTGATATTCTCTCTTAATGAAGAAATATTACATGGAGTAATAAAGATTATTACACATAATTAATTGAATAATTCATGTGTGCTCTTCATGAAAAGTCTCACTTGGCTTGGCCTTTTTATTCTCAAGTTGAAGTCATTTCTCGTTTAGCTCTTACATTATATTTTGAGAGTCTGTACTTTTCTGGGTTTGAGAGAAAAGAGAGTGAGAGAGAGTTTTTATATGTATTCCTTCTTGTGAGAGAAGAGTGTATTCGGTGATGGTGTCTTTTATGGGTGTTACAATACTGTAAACTGTTTGTACTGGGTGTCACACGGGAGTGTGCTGTGACGGACGAGGGATCTCGTCACGGATAGATCACTAGGTCAAAGGGGTAACGGCGGAAGAGAGTGGAGGGATTCCAATCTTGTATAAGTCCGTGAGTCCTTGTTTGAACGTTTCTAGTGGATCTTTTGCATCTGGGCGTGGCCCCGCAAACGTAGGCGCTTCCGAACTGCGTAACCAATTCTCCCGTGTCATTTTATTATTCTGCACCCTGTGTTGTTTATCTCGTTTTAGTATCACCATATGTTCTTTGTTAGTGTTTCTGACATTAACAAAGAACACATACTAACAAAACGGTTCTTACAGACTTACCCTAATAGTTGAATACTAATCTATATAAAACTTCGCAATATGTTGAGAACATTTAGTGTAATAATTTATACCAACAATAAAGCAAACTAGCTTGTAGAATTTTGGCACAATATTATATGTATACAAAGAAACTTTGCTAATTTTGTTTTAAGCCACAATATATTTATATGTACAAAGTATTGTTTATTCCAGCCACAAAGCATTTTTAACTAAAAATATTAAGTTTCTCAAAAAAATTTAATCTTAGTTTAACCACCTTTAAATTTAAATATGCTTCTTCACCAATATATCGAAGGCTAAGCATATAAACGTTTTATATATCCCGTGAAAAAGATTTGGTTAATCATTTGCATAATATAATATCTCCAAGCGAAAAATGCATGAGTTGATATCTCTGTTAAGAAAAGACCATTTAGATCTTTATCAACAAAGCAATAGTTGGAAATGTATAATAATAATAATAATAATAATAATAATAATAATAATAATATTTCTACAACAGAGACCTTTTTGATTATTAGGAAAGAAATAGCCTAGGTTGTATGAATTATTAGAAACGGAAAGGATGAAGAAGGAACCTATATTGTTTTAATAAATCTATCATCGAAGTGAAAAAATTTCTCATATCAGAAGAGTGGTCAATTTCAAGGTCATCTCAAGAAAACTAGTTTAAAAGGAAAATAATCAATTGGTACTAATAATTTTCAAGTAAAATAATTATGCACTCGCATTTTGTGGTCCATGTCACCGCTATATAATCCAACACAAACAAAGAAAAATATCTTCTTTGTGTATCTACTTACCATTTAAATAAATGATAGAACCGTTACTTATTTCAGCCGAACAAAAGAATATCATCAATAATACTTGTTTAAATGAGATTTCAAATTTTGAATGGGATGAGAGTATTATGCCCCCCTTCAATTTTAAAAATTTCTACAATTACACCTAAATTTTTGTAACATATTCATTCACACCCCTCTAAAATTCTGATTTATTTATTCAAAAAAATTCTAAAAGTTTTATTTACGCCTTTCCTAAAAAAATTTATAGCACTAGTAAAAGCTATATTGTTACTATGCTAAATTTAGCATATATACTATCTTTTATGCTAAATTTTAGATCGACCCAATGCATATGTTATCCTTTGTGCTCAAGTTAGTAGTCTACGGTACTAAAATATTAAATTACTAACATGAAAAATAGCATGTGAGTTACATTTAGCATAACATTGAAGACTTTTTTTATATATTTAGTTAACCAGAAAAAGCCCAAAGTATACATATGTACTTTTTTTTAAAGTTTTGTTTTGTTTTTTAATCTTTTATTATGCATATTAGTTATTAATAATGTTTTTGTTATGTATGTTTTTCTTGTATTAATTATGAACTTATTTTGTTAATTAGCTATTATTCTTCATGAATAAGCCTTGTTAAATTAATATTGTGAAGTGTAAAAATTTCAATTTTTTTATTTTTTTAACTTTTAGGTTATTTAAAAATCGCGCAAATACCGACCTAAAACCGAAATCGCTTAAAAAATCGCACAAATGCCGGCCAAATATTGAAACCAATTGTTATTATTTTTTGAGTAATTTTTAGTTTTTCAAAATTAAAATTGTGATTCTATGCAAAAATAATAGAAACCGCCACACTATGCAAGCCTCCATTGAAGGCTTTGACAGCGATAAATATCAATGGCATTGACACTGTGCTTAGCATAAATTAATTCAAAGAAAAAAAAAAGTAGAAAGAAAGATGCAAAGTTAACTACCAAAGATACGGTCAATGTAGCCACCTCGGATACACGAGGCAAATCCTCATCCTCACTGTAAAAGACAAATCTAAATAATGAGGGTCCCACCTACCAAGTACACTTTGTCTTTTTCTTTTCTCCAAAAAAAAAAAAAAAAAAAAAACCAAAGAAAAAAGCCTTAAAAAAAAAAAAGAAAGGAAAGAAAGATTGATGTAACGAGCCTACGTGTCCACTTGTGCTAGGCGTAGAAAAGCCGAGTCCAAACTGAACTCCGACAGCCCAATGGGGGAACCCTGCAGATGTGGGTCCCACAAAAAAAGGATTGAGTGCTGACTTTGCAGTGACATGGAGCCCACGGAGATGTGTCTGACTCGGACCTGACACGGACGACGATTCAGCTGATGAAAAAAAAAAAAAAAAAGTTTCAAGGAAATTGGAGAGAAAAGGAAAACTTTATGCATTGCATAACAACTATAAATAGTACAAATTAATTAACATTTCTTGCGTTACCATGCTTAATTTAGAAAAACTCTATATGTATGAGAAAGATTTATAAATAATCTCTTAGTTATACTAAAATTTTAATTTCGTCTCTCGATGATCTTGCTTTTCAAGAGCTTGCTGATCTCGTCGATCCTCGTCGTCAAGAGTTCGATGAAGTTGCGTGATTTTGAGTGGTACAGATCGAGAACTCATTTTGTCCGCCATTGATGAGGTTTCTGAACTTTGAGGTCTGATTTTTGCTATGAGGATTTTAGACAAGGAGACATGAAACACATTTTAAAAAAAAAATGAATGACAAGAACAAAATAATTATTTTTATGTCTCTTGTAATGGGTATTAATGTGCATTAATTTTGGCCAAAGAATAATTTTTTATCAGATTTAACAACTGAGAGATTACTTAAGAATTATAAAATACAAAGAAAAAGTTAGAATTTGTAAAACTTACAGATAATTTAGTAATTTTACCATATATAATTAGAATAAATATAGTGGGGAGTTTTAAGAAAATAATCACTTTTTAGAAAATAATTTTAAAAAATAGTCACAGTTTTAAAAAATTAAAAATTATACCTTTCAGAAATTTTCTATACGTGTCAGAAATTTTCTTACAGTAATTTTTATGTATAATTTCGTTATTGCCATAAATTTCTTACATATGTTATAGCTAATTTTCAAAATTTTAAAATTGTGGCTATTTTTTATAAATACATAGTTCAAAATGACTATTTACCTAACTGATCTTAAATAACATATCGAATTATAACTCTATAAATATCTTTGAATATATTACATTATGTATGCATCTATAGAGTAATGATGAGGAGTTTGCTATTTTCCAAGGTAACATACCAGCTCGCACGCAGGGGCAGAGCCGAAATTTTTTTTAAGGGGGACATATTGCAAGAAAACATCAAATTATTTTATAAATTTTGAAAATAACATGATAACTTCAATTATAGATACAAAAGATATGTAGTTATATTTTTAGTTTTAAAATGGATATTAATCGTAAATAATATTTTTTTTATGGGAGACATAAATGAAATTCTTGCTAAAATTTAATATAAAACTTTAAATTCTAATAATTCAGATGGGCATAGGGACAACATAAATTTTTTTTTTTTAAATCTATGGTAAATTTTTATATTCCAAAAATTGAGTGGGGTATATGCCCTATGGGCATATATATATATATATATATATATATATATATATATATATATAGGACATATAGTGGCTTTGTCCCTACGTACGTGTACTCTATGTTGAAATGAACAGTGTAAATTCAATATATATGTAGTAGTTATTACTTACTATGCAGTCAAATATATTGTTGTCAAACTGGTGTTGTCGTTATTGTGATGGTAATAGGAACACTCTACATCATCTTTTCATAAACGTATATATTATAATTTTAAACATTCTTCTTAAAATTAATGCATTTTTATTATTTGCACAACAACGAATACACCAATTTGGGTACCATTATATAATTGTAGTGAAATCCGTGTTGTACGCGACGACCTAATTGACTTCAGGTTGTAGTTTTCATTGAAGATTGTAGTTTAGAAACTGTTCAAAATTCAAATAATAGCTAACAAAAGGCGCTTTAAACGAAAGTATATATAATATAAGGCAAAACGGAGTTAGAGTAGGAGCTAAAAGCTTGAATTATATATTTCCTTTCATGGGTTCCATCTCATTTCAACATCATGCCGATACAAAGTAGAATGGTTTCCCATGCAAGAGTATATATATATATATATATAGATATCATCAATGTCAAAAATCAAAATGACAAGTAATAATAGTGACTCCTAGTGTGAAATTAAGTGTTTGTAAAATAATCGTTGTTGCCAACTGTATTTTGGTTTTGTGCGAACTGCGAAGCAAGCTCAGTTCAAGCAGCCGACAGCCGAGTAGTTTCAGAAAAGCCCGAGCACCCTCGCGTGCATGTATCAAGCAAGTAGAAGGATGTTTGTGCTGAGCAAGACCCACGTGATTCCCAATAGATATTGAGACTTGAAGGACAAAAGTAGAAATGTTTATAAGAAAGCAAAAAAAATATATGTTATTTTGACCCCGTTTAAATATAAATTCAAATCACGTTTTACTATAAATCTATAACAACGTATGATTTCTAACAAAAATAAAATTATTCGGATTGCAATCCAAACGAGGTAAAAAAATATAATAGTATATCATGATCATAAAAATATATTGTCTAGAATATATAATAATTTTATTTGAGTGGCAAAGAAGGGGACATAAAATTTTAGTTCCCTTCTAACTAGTTAGATAGTTAGATTTCTCAAAAAAAAAAAAAAGTCCAAGTAGCATTTTCTTAGAAAAGGACATAATGTTGTGAGTGTTTTACAGCTTGGTTTTCTCACAAGAGTACAATCTTTAATATACTACAAAATAATGATTATATCTTTCAATCTTATTATTGCATGTCTTTCATATTTTCAAAATCCTACAAACGGCGCCAAATTAATCAAAGTCAATTTCATTCGCATGATGACAAAAGTGATCTTGTTGAACAAATTATAGAGAAATTGTAGACTTAAATACTAGAGAGCTAGCTATAGATAGTCCTCGTGGAAACAGAAAAAAAAATACTATATAAGTTCAGAGAATGACTAGCATAGCCTTAATGTCTATGGGCACTGTTGAATATAAAGCATAGACTCCTAAATAGCTCACAAACTCAACCAGAGTTAAAATGGACAAAACTATAGCCCCGTAAATCTCGGATATCAAAACTAGTTGTAATAATATATAATTAAAGTTATATATATTGTATTTTCATATAGTTTAATCATAAATTTTATTAGATATATCTAGGTTTTAGATTCATAACACAAAGGTCGACATTGTGTGATACAGCCATTCAATTGCCACTAACCCTAAAAAGTTGTTACAATACCTTGGCCTAGAGTGGTCCAACTCCTACCTTTGTATATATATGTGTGTTGATATAAATTCATTTGAATTGAATCGAGCATGATTGATAATCAATCCTTAGTCAGAAAGGTACTATAACCCTGCATTGATCAGGCGTGCCCAGCTTGTCATTTCATGATTTAATGGCCAAGAGATCAAAGTTTAGGCATATCAATATTATTGGATGAAAATTCAGCAAAATATATATATATATATATATATTATTGGATGAAAAATTGAGAGCGTTGTTTGTAGGCTTGTAGCTATATATGATATCGACAAAACCTTTGTCAATTATTTGAACACTTATACGACCACCGTGGTCGGCCACTAATTTTGTGTTACATATATATGCAGGTACATGTCACATCAATTTTGATATATAAATGTACCATGTTGATCTCGTGCATGCATATATAACTAATCTAGTACATGATGTTTATAATTAACGTGAGTACTAGTACTTTCGAATTTATTCAATATGTTATGCCAGATTGATGACCTTGATTTATTTATATCAGCCACATATTTGTATTTAAAGGACAGGAAAAGCAAAAGCAAATAAATTGATGAGGTTATGATGGAACCAATTATTTGTAAATGATAGAGTTGAAACTACATGAAACAAAGACAATTTGACATAGGATATGTATTATTATTTTATATTTTTTAGAGTCTTGTGTAAATTAAAATCTTCTGTAATCTTTTTGGCTTTTAATCATCTCGAATATTTTCTATTGATACTACCATATTTGGCTTTTGATGCTCAGATGGGGTCAGAGCTCGTTATTGAAATTGCATGTCTTCATTACTTTAGAGATCTTTATAAATTAATAATTAGTTTATAATTATATGATCAGAGTTCCGTCTTGAGGACGGAACTAGATATGTAATCTATATATGTATTTAATGAATAACATATAATAGTGTTAATTTTAATTAAATACATATATGTTATAGATCTACATAGCATATGTAAAGAAGCAATTTCATGTCGCCGCACTAAAACAATGTATTATGTTGATATCAAAATGCGTACATTTCTATTTGCATGTAAATACACACACATGGTGTCAGATCAGTGTACATGAGCCACAGTGATCAGACAAAATCCGATCATCACATCATGAACGATTGCTTTATTTTAATATTTATGTGATAAGATATATATATACACATATAACAATTTGAATAAATTAATTAGGTGATTGAATAACTTTGTTAGTAACGAAGGTCACCTTGTATACATGAAGGTGTTCGTGAGAGCCAAGAAAACATAATGATAACACAGTGGCCAAATGATCTGGCTGGAGGGATAACATTTTTTAAAAGAGCCAGAAAAGACAGCTTCTGAATTTTCTAATTAATTAACACGTATAAAAGCTAAGTATATAGTTTGCCTTTTGTGCTATGTAAAATATATATATATATATGTATATAAATATGTGTGTGTGTGCGCGTGCGCGTGCGCGTATTATATGCATAGTTTTAGTTATTTATTAATAATAATAAATATGACCGTAATTAGGAGATCAATGATTGATCATATATTTATCTATCATGAGATATGATATTGTAGTCGTTGGAATGGGTAGAAGGTGGCGTTGAAAGCTGATATATATGGTTTGACCATTATAAGATGCTCCGACAAATTTTTTGATCGTCAAGACAAAGTGAGACATGCTAACAGGCTATCTAGTTTTTATCTGATCAACTTGTTTGCAAAATAGTAAATACCTGACACTGATGAAATAATTAATACATGCTAATCATAATTAAAAATTCATAATATTTGTAAGATATGATATGAGTAATATAAAGTATATATATAATCATCAACTATATAACTCCTGATCCCTAAGAAAATTAAAACGCGACAATGGTATTCAGTATATTCATATCTTGTAAGTCACTTTAGAATATGTGAACCCACCTTTTTTTACTACCTAGACAATGAAAGTGAACAGAAACATCTAAAATCTATTAAATTTGATTGGTTGAGTATAATGTTTGTACCTTTTTAAAATCGCATATCTACGCGGCAATACGAGAGTTACTAAGACCTGGGAGATTTTGACAAATGCCTTTTTTTTTCCATAATATTTTTTGTCTAATTGATTTATGTATTATTTTGTGTTGTATTTATAATTTTCGGTTTTTATAATAAATAGCCATATATTTATGTTTGTTTTTAACCATTAGTCCATGTTTGTTTTTATTAGTAAAATAACTATACATTCGTGTTTAGATTTTTGAGACTGCAGTCATTAGTTTTTTGAATTCTATTTTTATTGTTTGTTGCAGACAATATTGTCTAAAATTTTGTGTCTCTAGTCATGAAATTTGTGACTTCTTTGGCTGCGTGTTTTTTTTCTATTTATAATATATTTTTTTATTTAGTAATAAGTTTTGTGAAATTGGTTAAATAGGCAATCATTTATTTGTGAGTTGGTTATTTTGTTAATGGATGTTTAGTTTTTTTATTGCGTTTATTTCAAATTTTCTGAAATTTTGTGACTATAGTCACAAATTTTATGACTGTGTATTTTATTTATTTAGTCACAAATTTTATTTCTTTAGTCATAGGTTTTTAGATATTGACCTGGAGGCTATTTTGCTAATATTTCAAAACGTGGGCTATATCTTTAAAACATAGACTGCAAAATAGATAAATCCTTAAATGGCCCTATAATTTTTACCATTATTTTTATACTATAAACTGCATAGAATAATAATCAAGAGAGTACATTATTCGGAGCATAAATTATGAAGTATCACTTAGAATGTCATTTTTTGAAATTCTTCTAAATGGTAGTGGGAAACTCCCTCTTGGAGCATCGTAAAAAAATAACATTCTAACTATCACTTAAAAATTTCTACCCCAAGTAGTGTGCTCTCTTATTCCTAGTCTATGTTTATAAAATAAAAATAGATGTAGAAGTTATAAGTGCAATATAAAGAAAGACATATATTAATATTAATTAAGGGAGAATTGTAAAAAAAAATGTCATTTTAAGTGTCACTTAATAATATATACCCTAAGTGGTATGCTCCCTTAATTTATACTCTATGTTTATAGCGTAAAAGTAGTACAATTAAAGGTGCAATACAAACAGAATATCGATTATTTATGTGTCAGAAAAAAAAAGACATTCATCAAATTAATCCCATATAATATAAGGGGGATTTTGATGATGAATGCCCATATAATAATCTAAGTCCCGTTTGCATTTTACTTTTAATTTATACCCTTATTTATACTTTATATATTACTTATTAAATGACAGTTAAAATGATTATTTTTTGCAATTTCCCCTATATTATGTTAACAGTGTGGGCATTCTTCGGAATCTCCCAGACCTCTCTCTCTACAGGCCCAAAACTGCCCATCTTCAGCACACATTAAGCCCATCGAGATATTTACGCGCCAAAAATAAGAAACCGTTATCAACAGTGTCAACGACATATAACTGTCACCACTCCAAACTAAGAGATCAAATGAGTGTAAAATTCCTAATTTCCCCTCCAAAACCTCCGTTGCTCTCTCTCTTTCAAGAAAACCCAAGACTTTCCAAGAATGCCGAAATCCGTAGGCCACCTCGGCCTCGGCCTCGGCCGCAAGAAAGGCGGCGGCGGAAGCAGCACCGCCTCCTCGGCCCGGCGGCGGCCCTTCAAGGAGTACCACGCCGAGTGGGTGCAGCTCCTAAGGGACAGCCTCCTCCCCCGGCTCCGCCGCGCAATGCACGAGTCCTCCCTGGCCCACCTCTCCACCCAGGTCGACGTCGTCCGCCACCACCTCACCTCCTACTACGATGCCCTCGACCTCGCCGCCACCGCCGACGAAGAAGAATGCGCTTCCTCCGCCGCTTCCCTCCTCTACCCGGGCTGCGAGTGGCGCACCCCTCTCGAGTCCCCCTTCCTCTGGCTCGGCCACCTCCACCCCTACCTCTTCACCAACCTCCTCCGCTCCTTCCTCGACTCCGACAACCAAGAGGACGAGGACGACGACCCCGCCGAGGCCGCCTTCGAGCTGCGGCTGCGCACGCGCTTCGCGCTGCTGAACGAGAGCAATGAGCTGTTCAACCGGCCGTGGCACATCGTGACCGCGTGGAGGAGCCCGTCCGCCAGCCTGATGGCACGGGTGGAGCAGATCGAGTGCGGGGTGAGGCTGATGGTGCCGGCTCTGATGGCGCGGGCCAGGAAGGCGCAGTCAGGGTTCGTGGTTGCGGTGGCGGTGGCGGAGCGGACGCGGAGCGAGGAGGCAGTGGCGAAGGCGATGGAGGCCGAGATGGAGGAGATGGTGGGCGTGCTGGTGGACGCCAACAGGCTGCGTAGGAGCGTCCTCAGCGAGATCGTTGGCGCCACGAGCGTGTACCAAGGCGCTCTGTTTCTCGAAGCCCTCTCCCAATTTGTTGTTGGCTTTAGAGACCCTTCTTTGCTCGCCGAGTTTGAGGCTTGCAAAACCCCACTCCGCAGGATAACCCTCTCTCACCCACTTTGATTCAACAATACACTCTTCTTGCATCTCTCGTAATGTTGAAATGTTGTGTTTTGCGTTACTTAATTCTCTGTGTGTGTTGTTTAAAGGGACTATTTTGGCTCAGAGCTTTGCATGATTAACCTGGTTAGGTTTATGGTTTGGAACATTTTAATGGAGAGAGACGCGCAATTAACATTGTGCCAATCTTTTTTGTGTTTTCAAATGAGTTTGTCTGGCTAATTGCTTAACCCTTTCTTATCCGTTTATTGGTTTTCTTGTTCGTCTCTTTTTGGCATATAAAATGAAATGTGAACTTTACAAAAGTCTCTACATGTGGGAGTTGGCTTATTCTCGGTGTAAAAGGATGAAATGAAATAGATTTTTTGCGTTTTTCATTGTTCTGCTGCTAGTGTTCGAAAATTTGATCACTTAAATTACTATTCTGCCCTTACTTGTTTGTAAAATTAAGGGCATTTTTGTCAAATTTGCTACTAAAAAAAGTAAAAAACAACGTGCACTGTAACATTTCTTTTAAATTGACATTTTTGAAAACTCCTTATCTAGAACTAGAAGTGACGTTTTTCGAAATTTCCCATTATTATGCACAAAGATGAGATAGCGCCCTAAGGCTCCGTTTGGTAAGAAGGGAATAAAAGTGGATAGAAAAGAACATAAGAGGTGATGAAAAATAGAATAGAAAGAAAAGAAAACAACTTTTCTTTTTTAGTGTTTGGTATATTAAGAAGGAAATAAAATATTTGATTAGACAATTACCATTTTATCCATTTATTATATGATTAAAATTTAAAAATGTGGATAACATGGTAATTTTACATTAAAATTGGTTGAAAAGAGTTTTCCTTCTAATTTTGGAATGATTAAAAAATAGTGGGCCTCACATGTAATTTTTTCTGTCACTTTTCCTTCCCTTCTTCCTTTCCTTCCTACCAAACAAGAGCATTTTTAAAATTCTGTCTAAATTTCCCTCTATCCATTTCCTTCCCTCCACGAAACGAATATGATTATGGGCCGGGCATGAGATGGGCCTTAAATTAGGGAAGAAAATTGTTAGTCCAAACAACAAAACATGGGCGGCAGGAAGGAAACGCCGCCGCATCAAGTGGAGATTGATGTCAATTTGGTTTTCCTATTTCCTTTTTTTTATTTTTTAAAAAAAATTAGGTTTATATAAATGTTGTTAGTGTAAACTGTAATGTAACTATGTGCACCGACATTTAAGGGTCAAACAAACTCCCCCACTTCCATGCAGTTATAATATTCTTATTAACTTCTATTATCACAATCCACTTCTACCCGGAAAAATAAAATAATAATAATAATTTCGTCAGAATAGTGGAAAGAAAACTCGAAGAAAAGAAAAGAAAAAGAAAAAGAAAAAAAAAATCACACTCTGTAACGTCAAACACGAGAAGGAAAAAGAAAAAGAAAAAAATAATAAAAAAAAGGTTGAAGCTTTTTCTATGCTACACAAATCTAAGAAATTATTCTCTCTAATGGCTTCCAAGCAATTACTCGTCTTCTTCATCGTCTGGCAACTATCGTTCTCCTCCAGCAATGGCGACCAGCAATCGGACTGTACCAACCGGTGGATCCACATCCGGCGTCTTCCGCCGCGGTTCAACCTGCACCTCCTCGCCAACTGCTCGGCGTATCCGATCGCCGGCGACTTCTGTCCGTACATGGCGAACCACGGTCTGGGCCCCAAGACTCACAATGGGTCCCGCAGCTGGTACCGCACCGACCCCATCGCGCTGGAGCTCCTCTTCCACCGCCGCATGCTGGAGTACCCGTGCCTCGTCGCCGACCCCTCCGCCGCCGACGCCGTCTTCCTCCCCTACTACGCCGGCCTCGACGCGCTCCGCTACCTCTACGGACCGGAGGTCAACTCCAGCGCCGACCACGGGATCGATCTCTTCGCGTTCCTGCAGGAGGACAACCCCAGCGCGTGGCGGCGCCGCGCTGGCCACGACCACTTCCTGGTGATGGCTCGGCCGGCGTGGGACTTCTCCCAGGTGGTGGACGCCGATCCGCCGCTCTGGGGGACATCGTTCCTCGAGACGCCGGAGTTCTTCAACCTCACGGCGCTGACGGTTGAGTCGCGCCAGTGGCCGTGGCAGGAGCAGGCTGTGCCCTACTTGACGTCGTTCCACCCGCCGAGCCTCGCGCTGCTACGCGCCTGGACGGACCGCGTCCGCCGCGCGCGGCGGAGCACGATGGCGCTCTTCGTGGGCGGCGGCGGCGCCTCCACCAACCCGACGCCCAACATCCGCCGCAGCATCCGCGCCGAGTGCGAGAACGCTTCGAGCCTCTGCGCCGTGGTGGACTGCTCCAAAGGCGTGTGCGAGCACGACCCCATCAGGTTCATGAAGCCAATGCTGCAGGCCAGCTTCTGCCTCCAGCCCCCCGGCGACACCCCCACGCGCCGGGCCACCTTTGACAGCGTCATCGCCGGCTGCATCCCCGTCTTCTTCGAGGACCAATCGGCCAGGTCGCAGTACTCCTGGCATCTGCCCGAGGGCGAGTTTGACGACTTCTCCGTGACAATCCCCAAGGAGGACGTGGTGTTCAACGGGCTGAGGATTCTCGACATGCTTCGGGCGATCCCCAGGGTGCGGGTGCGGAGAATGAGGGAGAAGGTGGTAGAGATGATCCCCAGGGTTATGTACAGACGCCATGGAAGCTCCGCGGGGTTGAGAACGACGACCAAAGATGCATTCGACATTGCTGTCGAAGGGACTCTTCGCCGGATTAGGTCTAGGCTGCAAGAAGTTGGTTTCCAGTGATCACCAACATCTCTTTTGCGCCATTGTTTGTTGTTGTTGTAAATTATTTGTTTAGTTTCTACGTTCCCACTTTGTTACTAAGTTATACATTTACTGGAAAAGATGCTCAAGGAAAGTTTTGTAATAGCTCTAATGTTCATTTTTGGCCAAAATTTATGATGTCAAATCTCTATTATTCATATGTTCTATTGTTTCTTTCCAGTTTTTGGAGCCGAGAGAGGATGGTATGTTTCATTTCCAGAATACAATGGTGTAGCCAGTTTCTGAAATTTAACAGGTTTCTATTCGGTTCTCATCTGATCTGAAATTCATAAACGAGCATCAACACGAGGTTGGGTTGAGAGAGTTGCGGAAAAAGAATCATAATTTTATTAAGGGAGGCCGAAAGATTAAAAAAAATAAAAAAAGTGACAAAATGGCAAACAAGCAAAATGACAGATGATGAAGATCATTCCAAGGTTATACAAAATATGGAACTTCAAACACTGCAAAACTTTTTCAAGAGAGATTCGCTTTTTTCACTTGAGATTGTTTTACCGAGTGGTGGCAGAATACGAGAGCTGGGGTGAACATTTATTTTCATCCCCATCTAAGAATGGCAGAACCCCAAGTAAGGCCGGCTCCAAAGCCAGCCGCTGCGATGGTATGGCCTGCTTTCACTTTCCCGCTTCTGACAGCTTCATCCAATGCCAGAGGGATCGAAGCAGCGCTTGTGTTTCCATAGTTTGCCAAGTTCGATATTACTCGTTCTTGTGGGATTTCCAAACGAGTAGCCACGGCATCTATAATCCTTTGGTTTGCCTGCACCAGAACCGTCACTCTAGCATGTTTAGTTACCAAGTATTTTGCACATTGTTATACCCATAATCTTGCACATATTTTTATTTCCCTACCTGATGGAGCAGCAACCAATCGATGCTAGAACTAGTGATACCGGCCTTTCCAAGAGCAGACTCGATCGTTTGTGGCACACACCGCACAGCAAACCGGAAGACCTCTTTTCCATTCATCTGAATGCACGAGTAGGAAGACCGCCTAGGAGGGAAGTCTAGTACTGAACCATTAGTACCCAATGCATGATCTGTTTCGTTTTCTTTGATGCTTGCATTTAGATGCCTGCATTGTATGAAAAGAGTGCAGACAAATAATGATCAAGAACGCAATTGGCGAAGGAGAAAGAGAAGAGAAAAGGAAAGGAAAACTTGGCTAAGGAGAAAAAGATGAGAATAGGAATGAGTAATAAAGACCTTTGGCCATCGCCATCGCTGTGCAAGTCGAAACCAAATAAACCGTCTTCTTCACTAGCACAGGCCTGTATTATAATTTAAACACAACCCCACATAATGTCACATCAACTTGGCTATAGAAAAGAATAAATCTATTCAAGTTTATGCATGAAGCTCATCGACATGTATTCTATTTAGTACATGCTCAGGCAGAAAGAGCAAAAACAATTATTTAGCTGTCTGAAAATCTCCTGGCTTGGTTAGAAATTTACTGTCAGTTTAAAATATGCTATTAGTGATGAAAACGTCTCTGTGCATTGACAACCTGAAAGAGCAGATAATGACCTGTACTAACACAGCACCGGCAGCATCACCAAAGAGTATACATGTTCCTCTGTCGCTCCAATCGACATACCGAGAAAGAGCATCGGCACCAATCACCAGAACATTTTTAAATCCACCTCCTATATGCAAACGTAGAGGGTTAATTGGTGTATGCATAGGTTGACTGTAAAAGCAACAAACGAAGTAAAATTCTTACCCCTGATGTGACAAGCAGCCGAAACTAGACCCAATACAAATCCGCTACACGCAGCTGTAATATCATAGGCCAGAGGGTTTCTTTTGCAGCCGAGTGCTTTTTGGATCTGAGAGTTACAGTAAAAGAGAGAGAAGTAAGAGAATGGAGTAGGATTAGAGTGGTATTTAAGCTGGTCTAACAGTTTGAATAGCTTTAATAGTGTATTATCAGAATGTAAATGACAATAATTCTCCTTTGTAAAGTAGAAACTAGGATATCTAGCAGTTTGTAAAGCCCAAAACTTCAAAGCTTTGGTCAATCACTTGATAAACTCTCTATTGGCTCTTTCAAATGGTAAGTGCATTGTTTTAATAATCTTGGCATGTAAGATGCAAAATGTTAAGCGGAATTTCTTCCCTTTTTTGGTTCTCGCCCAAAAACAGATGAATGAAAGCTTCAAAGTTCAAATAATGCATACATTTTGCAATGGCTTATGAAAACACATAGAAGCTATATGAAGACTTTGTACTGCTTCTAAATTTATGCAACAAATTCCAACACCTTAGAGCCATTCAAACATACAACACAGCTCAAACAGACTACATGGGCACAGATGAAAATCGGCTAAACCACTAATATTTTCATCATAATCCTATTCTGCAATACATCAAACATTGCATACCTGAGGCGCGCTGCCAAAAAGATCCTCCGGTGTGGACGTACACATCAACACTAGGTCCACGTCATCAGGATCGACCTGTGCCATCTCAAGTGCTTTCCCAGCTGCCTCTACGGATAAGCCTATTAAGCTATCTTTCCCTGCAACAACAAAGACCAAATTACAAGGGAGAATTTGTTTCCCCTAACATTATTACGATGGTGTTTTAAAAATAGCCTCCAAGCTTTTACAAACCCTGAAATTATTGCATTCAGTACAATTGATAGTAACAACTAACCTGATAGGACTCGTCGGTTACGTATACCAGTACGAACAGATATCCACTCGTCATTAGTGTCAACTATTTTTGAAAGATCATCATTGGAAATCTTAAGAGTCGGTACTGCTGAACCACATCCTACTAACTTACAGCCTTGACTGACAAGCCTGTAAGATAGCAATCATCAAGTAACGGAAAACAAGAAGAGAACATAAGTGGCACTCGATCAAATATAAGTATTTGACGGGATTCAGAAAGATAAGGTTTTGAAATAACCAGCCAATCTTATTTGTAGGAACCAAGTATCGAGGCTCCGTAAATCAAACTCAATCATCTTGTCATCAAATATTACCTCCCAAAAACGTACCAAATGAAAGACTACAAAACAGTCCTACGAACTACTTCTAAACTGCACCACAAGACTCAAACCACAGTGTTCATAAAAATGGCAGCAGATTTACCTCAATGACGAGCAAATTCCTCTAATTGGACTCTATCCAAACTCATAATTGTCTCTAATCCATAAAAGAAAAATGAAACTTTCCTTCTTCAACTAAAATGCCAATCATTCAGATTCAACCAATTGTATCTTTTGAACTCAGTAATTTTCATAAATCCCCAACAACAATGCACTTGTAAATCATCAAATTCACAATATGCTTCGTGAGCCCAATAGCAATAGAGAAAAGAAACAAACTTTACATTCTCAATCAATATTGTACGACTAAATTACCACTGTATCTCAGTAGCCAGATTCCAAATCTTTTGCTTTACCCTAAAAAATTAATCAGCACCTTAATGCCATGCAAAAGCAACACCAAAGCAATACCTTCGATAAAACCGAGGTACGAGGAAATAGAGATCCTAAAGTAGACACAGTGTTCATCTTCAATTCGATATAAACATTCTTCACGCCATAAATTAAATAAATTAAAAGAAAATTGTGAACTGAAAGCTTAATTTGCATGTGTAATCCATGACCCATTATCACAATCAATGAAAAAAAGAATAAATTTTCAAAAAAAAAAAAAAAGGAGTGACCTTGGGATTCGAGATTCGGAAGCGGAAACATTCTTCTCAGAGCCTTCAACGGTGCTGCTGGAGCAGAATATTCTCCTGGGAATTCCCTCAGGCGAGCAAAACCCAGATCGGAAAATCCCTATCGGAGGCTGAATCCTCTTCCTCAGGCTCGGAACTGAAGGACTCGTGAAGAACCCAGATGCATTGGCCATTTATACGTATCTCCGCCAATAAATATCCAAATATATATTTATAATATATATATATATAGAGAGAGAGAGAGAGAGAGGTTGAAGTGAACAAGCGAAGATCTTTTAGTTGAGACAGTTATGGGATTGAAGAAAGGCAAATGAGAGGGTATGTGAAGGCCATTAAAGGAGAAGAGAAAAGGCAGAGATCTTCGGTTCGGAGGGTCCAATGAAAGACACAGAAGTGGGCGATTATGCCAATCTTCAACCCAAAAAAAAAAAAAAAACAATTTGAGGAAACTCCAATGCTCTCCAAATTCAGTTCCTCTCAACTTTCACTCTCATATTATTAATTTATTAATAATAATATGTTGTTTACATAATGTAAATGTTGAGGTTATATTAAGCAGAGAGGTATTGGAGAGAGAGAGAGTCATGCAATGACTATTCCCAAGATTTTCTCGCTCTCTCTCTTTTTTTTTTGGGTTTAATTTTCATTTATTTAATTATTGTCAATGTAAATCCAAGTGGGCAAAACTGCTAGGGATAGTAATGGAAGCTTGACACATAACCAAAACTGCTGGCTTTTATGAAAACTTTGGTTTTGAAAGTTGCTGCTTACGTGGCTTGACACTATTGGCGGAAATTTTACGGATTGTTGTTCGAGTAGACCTTGCAAAATCTTCACCTAGCAGTTTCTATGTTACTGTAACTTTGTTCTCTTCCAACTTAGAAACCTCAAACTTGAAGAAAGCCATATTTGCGTAGCCAAAAAATGTCATATTTTTGTTTGCTAATGATGTTTCTTCATTTCGCGTCATTGTATCCTAGATTCTAGATTATTGGTTGGAATAATAATGATGTTGTCCTTTGAACTAGTGTGTATTTAGGATATTATAGTACATGCAAATGTGGCTTCAAGATGCAAATACCACATAATTTAACCAGGAACGACGGAGTCAAGAATTAACTTCAGAGGATTTTATTGTAAAAGTACAAAATTATTTAAAAACTAACTAAAGATCAGCTTAGGGCCGGGGACTGGCTCCATGCCCTGAGCTATTTTTAACCATACCAATGCCAATGCCATTCTTGTGTGGTAAATACTAAATAGGCATAGGGCAGAGTGAACAAGCTTATTGGTGCACAAACTTTGCATTTGTTGACCATTATTGAACGGTTACGTGTTTGATTAAATTTGCAAGTTAAATTTTAGTCTTCATGCTCCCACAAGACTTGGTTAGGTTTGTGTGGTTGTGAGCTGTGACTTAGGGAAATATAGGCAAAAGCATTATGAGTCATGATCATGAAAACAAAAAACAAACTTTGATGATATCCTCTTGATTACTAATCTCTATAATGTACTCGTGAAACAACAAAAAAGAAAGAAACATGATTAGAATTTTATGTTTTTGTACAAATTATTGATGTACTCCACTTGCGTCCTAAATGAGTTCAATAAATTGTTACAATATTATTTCTACCCCTTCGTTTCAAGTTTCTGTACAATGCGAGTACATCCTCATGAATCACACTTTCAATGGTTGTTGGCCAAAACCTCTCTCAAAAGGCACTTTTTTTCCCCCTTTAAAACTGTATTAAACAAAAGAATAATACTAAGCATATCAATTATTTTATCAACTTTTTATACCAACATATGTGATAATTAAAGTGTCATATTTTAACTGGTACCATTATAATTAGATGATAAGCACTCACCAATGATAAAATAACACATAAATTGATATTAAAAAGTTGATATATCTAGCCCTACTTTAAAATTATTGAACGGTTTGCGACCTACTTTCCTTCCGATAAGAGAAATTCAGAGACAAACATTGGCATACAATGAGTATTTTCTATGTAACTGCTAGTCAAGATCAAATCTTTGCTTTCCTCACTAGCCAACGGGAGATTTTGAAAAATGAAAACCTCTTACTCTTAGGCAAGGGATATTAACATATTTGTTTTTTCGAAGATTTTGAGATAGCCCTGATACGTCATTAGTACTACATATTTTTATGCATAAAATAGAAAATCAATTTTGCATTGCTTTGACGTAAATTAGTAGTGAGTGACACTCAATAAATTATTGAAGGAATTTCAAAATAAGGTCATTTTAAATAGCACTTCAAATCCTCATAAATTATTGGAGAAATGCAAAATAAGGTCACTTTTAGTGTCATTTAATAATTTATACCCAAGTGGTTTGCTCCATTTGTTTTCAATCTATATTTTTAGTGTAAAATTTAGGAGGATTTTGAAAAATGACCCTCTATTGGCACATTGATAATCTATGCCCTCTGTGTGTTGTGTTTTTAATTTATGCCCCAAATTTTATATCATAAATATAGAGTGAAAAAAGATAGCACACCACTTGGGGCATAAATTATTAAGTGTCACTACATTATTTTGAAATTCCCCTTTAAAAAAATGAGAGAATTTCAAAATAAAGTCATTTTTGCTACCGCTTAATAATCTATACCGTAAGTAGTGTGTTCCCTTTATTTTCATATTATATTTGTAATATAAATTTTGGGGTATAAATTGAAGGAGAATTTTGAGGAATGCCCTATTCTTGGCACAATGATAATCCTTACCCCATGTGTGTTGTACTTTTAATTTATACCCTAAAATTTATACTACAAACATATATGAGAAACAAAGTGAGCACCACTCTGGGTATAGATTATTAAGTGGCATTAAGAATGACTTTATTTTAACATTTTTCCTAAATTAAAAGTGCAACACATATGGGGTTATGCCAAGAATGGGGCATTCCATAAAATTCCCCAAAAAAATTTAGGTGGCAACAGATAAAAGGGAGAATTTGAAAATAAAGCCACTCTTGATGTCACTTAATAATTATAACCTAAGTGGTGTGCTCTATTTATTTTTACTCTATATTTATAGTATAAATTTTAGGGTATAAATTAAAAATACAACACACATAAAGCATAAATTATCAGTATGAAAAAATGGGGCATTCCTCAAAATCTCCCTATATAAAATAGGCTACATGAGAAAACATGGGCCCGCAAACGCTGTAGAGGCCTCGCAAGATGGCCCATTTAGAGACTGAACCGGACGTAGTAGGCCCAATCAAATGCAACATCCAATAGTTTGTTAAGAATAAATTACAAAACTTGATCACCTTTGAAAAAGGGGAATTTTGAGGAATACCCCATTCTTGGCACAATGATAATCTATACCTCATGTGTGTTGCACTTTTAATTTATACCCCAAAATTTACACCACAAACATAGAGTAGAAATGAAAGGAGTACACTACATGGGGTATAGATTATTAAGTGGCATCAAAAATGGCTTTATTTTGAAATTCTCTCTTTGAAAAACTATACAACCCAAAAAATTGATTTAGAAAAAAAATAGTTAGAAATTTAGAATAATGTTGTATTTATTTATTAGTTACAAAATATAATTTTCAATGTTCATGTTTTTAATTTATAAAAAAGAACACTATCACTCTAACCTTGTATCATTTCTCTTATTATATGTGAGATATATAGATCCCATATAAGTAAACCGAGAAAAAACTGATGTAATGCCACCTTTTAGGTGCATGTCACCTTTGTCTAATGACAAACCATAATATATTATTTTTATTAATAATCATTATTTCGTTGTTCCTCTTATCTTATTCATCTATATAAGAAAAAAATAATTTAATTATAGGTCAATTAAGCAATTAGTCATTTTAAAGATAAAGTTGGAAGGATTTAGTCATAGTTTCACAAAATTAAGGATTTAGCCATAACATGTAATATTTTTATGTTGTATGTAACATATACACATGTAAAAAGTATAACATTAAATATAAAGTTACATGGAACATAAAATATAGCACATGTAATGTTATACTTTTACACATATATATGTTACATGTAACATAAAATGTTACATATTATGATTAAATCCTTAGTTTCGACACTTTAGGACTAACTCCTAAAAATTACCCAAAAGTTTGATTAAATGCCTAAAAAACTCTTTAGCTGTATTTGTTATTAAAAAGTGGCATGAGCTCATACTTTTTTTAAACTGATAATTTTCAAAATGCGTTCTCAAGAAAGTGGCATTTTTCAATATTTGTTACGAATCCATAACGCAATTACGTATGACATTATTTGCTGGGATATTTAAAAAATGTACTACTATAAACTTACACACTACTATTACCTTTTTATTATACAGGGCATGAGATAAGATCTAAGAATGATAAGATAATGTGATAAAAATACCAAAAAATATGTGGTAAAGCCGTTACTATATGCGACATGACTGACTGACAGATGGTCGAAAGATGTATGATGCAAAATATTACTTCGATGTACATAATTTGAGTAATTCTTTGGTTTTTCTTTCATGGGAAACAATCATGCATCATCAATTTTTTTTTTTTTTTTAAGTAGGCCTTAGATCTTAAAATTTTGAAATTGGTGTAAAAAGAAAAGAAAAACCCTTAAACAAAATCGATAAAGGAAAAAATCGATGGAAAAAGGATCATTAGCCTAATTTATTTTAATCAATAATTGTTCTCCACTTATCTTTTGTTCTAGAGATAATTGAGTAAATATTCATTTTCTTAATAATGTTTTAAAATAATAATAAATTATATTAATTAAAAAATTAGTCATTTTCTTAACAATATGTTGAAGTGCATTTATCGCTATGCCCTTAATTGTCTTGCGTATTAATGACTAATAACTTAATTTTTAGAAACGATAATCATTTTTTTTAATATGAACAAAATAATAACTAAATATCAAATAGAGTCTTTATTTTATTAAGCCTCAATCCTCTGTATTGCAGTAAGATTTCGTGGTAGAATTTGATTATGCATCATTAACTTTTTTGAAAATTAAAATTTATTGAAAAAAATAATGGGTGAAGTAGGCAAATACCCATAATTTATATAATAATAAAAATAAATACTTAAATTATTGAAGTAATTGAGTTTTTCGTCAATTTGGGAATTACTTGCACAAGCTTTTGGTAATTAAGTGAATTACCATAACTTACTACTGTGTAATTAATTAAATCATTTGCATAATTTATTATATTTTTTAAAAAATTAACTAATAATTTACATTAAGTTTTAAAAATTGGATATTCATTATAATTTCTCAAAAATAAATATAACGATTCAAAAATTGTTAACTATAAGTATACGTTACTATAGATCTTTTCTATATTGTATATCCTACCGCATCCTTTTGAGTAAATCTGAACTGATAGTCTTCATCTAATAAATGGTCAATAATATCCAAATTTATCTATACTGTAGATAAAATGTCATGCCCACATCCTGTCCCAAAAATCTTCAAAATTATACACAAAGTTAGTTAATTTACTAATATTTGTGTACCTCCACTCCGTACGTACTATAGCTATTTTGTATTCTAACGTGTTACGTACTCTTCTTTTGAATAAATCACATCTATCAAATTTACTACGTATCGTCGCTCCTCACCTCACCTTTTCTATGAGCATGGTTTAATAAAAAAAAGAACTTTTTTGAGATACAATACATGAACGCATTGCTATTAGCTATTAGTACTAGTAACTCGTATGAACAGAACATACATCAATTGACTACACTTTTTGTTTCCGAAAAATAAGAAGAAATAAATACCCCGATCATTATTATTACAAGCCATTTAAATAATTAGTCATTTTAAAAATAAAATTTAAAAAATTTAATTATAATATTACGAAATTAAAGATTTAATCATAAAATATTATATGTAATATATATACGTATAAAAAATATAATATTAAATATATCGTTATATGTAACATAAAATATTACACATAAAATTATATACATATATATAATATAAAATATTATATATTATAATTAAATTTATAATTTTAATATTTTAGGATTAAATACTAAAAAATTATCTAAAAATTTAGTTACTCTATTTTTATTTGCCGGTGTAGAATGGCCTGCTTTAACTTCACTGTACTTTATTAAACTATATAATATAATATAGCTTATTTGGTACCGTACAAAAAAGGACTACTGCTACTACTGGCTAGTAGCTAGAGTGATGGGTTGGTTTGCTAAGGAAACACGTAGGTCAGCGGCTACTAAATATTAGTCATTATTACAAATCGGTTTGTGCCGTAATTCCTGTTGATTTCTCAAAATTTGAAGGACAATACAGAAACAAACCCCAACTAATGTATTGAATAGAAATACAATAATTTCTAATACATTAATAAGAAGTTTTGAGCGACAAAGCACATCACATCACAGTCACAGTCCAGCTAGGTAGATTTCTTCAACCATTTACTGTTTACTCGGAGATTTGAGACCCAAATTAAAAGACACCGCAGATTATGGTCCTCTTGGTCAAACCACTTGCTAGTTGCTCATTATCAGTCACTACTCAGAATCAGAGAAGATAGATAGAGATTAGATAGTGATGGACAGTCTGATGGTTTGTTTACACAAGTGTTTTCTTTTTCTGTGCGGACTTGTCTGTGGAACTGGAGATATGTGGAGTGACATACAATATTACTGATATTAACCCCTGTTTTGTGCAATTTGTTTTTGCCCATTTCATCTTATTTTTTAAGATAAAAAAAATAATTTAAAAATAGTTTTAAAAAATAATATAAAATAGTTTGATTTTATAAATTTTAAAATAGTATAAATATTTAAGATTTAAAGATATTATATATGGATTTAAAAAATTAAAAAAATAATTAAAAAATAAAATAAATTGTAAGATTAGAAAAATTGAAAAAAATGGTTCAATAGAATGTGGTGAATGAGTGAGGCAAACATATAGTAATTCAGGAAAAGATTTATGTTGTTGTTGTTGATAATATAAAAGGAATCTTAAGAAAATAGCAACGGTTTATAAAATGATTTTAAAAAATAATCACTGTTTTAAAAAATTTAAAAATTAAAACTTTAAAAATTTTTTAATGCGTGTTAAATTTTTTTTAATACGTGTTAAAAAAATTGACAGCAATTTTTATATTTAATTTTGTTAGTATCTGAAATTTTTTACATATGTTATAATTAATTTTTAAATTTTTTGAAATTATAACTATTTTTTGAAATTACACAATTCAAAATAAAATGGCTAATTATCTAACTATACAGTGAAATAAATCATGTTCCATGTATGAGAATATATGAGTTATGACATGGTATTGTACATCGATTATCATAATGTGAGAGCATAATAATTCTCTAATACAAGTTTAAATAAATACATCTTCAATAAAATTAACACCACACTGAGAATTAATTGTCGAATATTGTTTTGTTATGTAGTTTTCGCTTGAGTCCGGTCTGATACTCTTAAAAATCTATTCGAATAAGGTGAACAATAATTTTATTAACTGTCATAAGTAATTCATGACGATCAGCACTTCTGTTTTATTTTTGGAACAATACGATCAGTACTATGAATTCCATAACCAACTAACTGTACAGTTGTAAATGTTGTAACGCACACGCATATATAGGTATATGATAATGATTCCGATATCCTTTTGTTAAAAAATTTCGTAGTGGATTTTTTTTTTGAGAAATATTTTTAAATGGTCGTATTCATATTTTTAAAATACGAGATTATTGAAAAGGTAAATTTAATGGTTCAAAATTATTTTTTACAAAAAAAAAAATCATCACAAAAGTATCCTCTTTTATTAATTTAATTTTTTAATTTTTTTTGCTGAATGAAATTGGATATCCTTTTATATGTGTGTGTTTTGTGTAATGTGATGTGACCAATGGCCTCGTTAGACTGACTATTTGTTCCATTGGAAATAACAAACAGTAACACACAAGTATAAATGTATAATCACTCACACTAACACACAACACTTACCCCTTATTTGATACACTCATTTTATCTATTTTATTTTTTATTTTTCAGCTTTTTTAAATTTTTATACAATTTATTCTATTTTATTCTATTTTTATCAATCATGTTTTCAATTTTTCTAATCCTTATATAATATTTTTAAATTTTAATCATTTATACCACTTCAAAATATACAAAATCAAATTATTTTGATAATCATTTCAAACTGTTTTACAAACTATTCTAAATTTTTTCAATTCTAAAAAATTGAGAATGAGTAAAATGATTACTCTAAATAAGGGGTTAATTTTAGCCATCTCTTATTACTCTGACCCTTTGGCTGTCATATGGCTCCACTCTCTCCTTAATTTGTCTTCATAATCCCTGACAACCAAACACCCACACCCTTACAATTCTTTTTTGGTGTACCTCCACGGCTCCACCACTCTACAAACAAGCCAAAAAAAAAAAAAAGAAAAATGGTGAACAATTCTTTATATCCATTCTTGAGTAGTTATTTCCTTTTGATCACACACATATTAATATGATTGTTTGCTTTAATTGAACTGTGTTGGGTTTTCCTTTTTGTTTTGTTTTTGAAGGTTGGTGTGGTTTCAATTCCTAAGTGGCTTGAAATTCTTCTAGGGGAGAAGTTTTTCACACCATGTATGGTCCATCAAAGTACTAAAAAGAATGAAAAGAACATCTTTTGTTTGGACTGTTGTGCCACCATTTGTACTCATTGTTTACCTCCTCACAGGCTTCACCCTCTCCTGCAGGTTCTTCTTCTTATTAACACTCATATATATCTTGGTTTAAATTAAAATGTACAACATTTGGTACAACTTTGAGAAGTTGAAATTGGCCTTGTGTGACAGATAAGAAGGTATGTGTATCATGATGTCATACGCTTGGGTGACGCTCAGAAGTTGCTAGATTGTTCTCTTGTTCAAGTAAGTAGCATTGCTACAAATTAAAGGGAAATTTCAAATTCATCACTTGAGACATTCACATAATATATACTATATTTTCGTCCGTGACATGGCCGGGTGTGTTTAATTTGGGACAGTCATACACAATAAACGGTGCCAAAGTGGTGTTTTTGAAGGAAAGGCCATTGACACGCCCATTTAGAGCTTCTGCTAACTTCTGCATCAAATGTGACCGTATCTTGCAACACCCATTTCTCTTCTGCTCTCTCTCTTGCAAGGTTATAATTACTTAATTTCTTCGTAATTCACTCTCTGGGCTTTTTCCTATATATTTTCATTAAAAATTTAAACCATATATATGTATTGATGTATACAGGTTCGTCATCTTAGAAAAGGAACCACTAATAAGGAACATAGACAAGTCTATAGTTGTGAATTTCTTCAATTACCCAACAGAGAGGTAACAAAGAGCTTCTCGGAGCTGGCTTATGACCAAACTACCCCTGACCCGGTGCTTGACTCGCCCGTTTTCATGTCATCCGGGTCAACCACGGACACCATGATCGTGTTGAAGAAGAAGAAGAATCGTAGCAGGGATGTGCCTCGGCCGGCGGCGATGACGAGACGCCGGAAAAGTGTTCCTCAACGGTCACCGCTGTATTGACAATTGTGATATTTAATGACACTCTCAGTGTGTAAAGGGACAATATGAATAATGTATGGTATTGGTATGTGTTGCTGTGTAATTTGGCAGCGTGACAAGACAACCAATTTCATGTAATTATACAAGTATGTAGATTATGTATTTTGAGCTCTCTTCTCTACTATTATTTGCGAATTGCGAGAGAAATGATATCCATCACCATCAGTGAAACGACAAAAAACAAAAACATAAGACGACAAAAAAATAATGTAGTGCATAAAGGTTCCAACGACAATTTTACAAAGCCAGGCAGAGGCGGAAAGATGGAAAGTAACATCAACAAACGACACCAGCCAAGTAAAACGACAAGAAAATTGGTAAACGACATCGATATGAAAACGGCAATGAACCATAGATAATTTCAAACGACAGGTCGATCTGGAAAACGAGAATAAAACAAATGAACGACACCCATCAAGTAAAAGCGACAAGAAAATTAGCAAACGACACTATCATGAATATTTCAAAAATATTTAATTTCACTAAAGTCTATTGTTCCACAAGTCACAACAGGGCACAGGTAGTCCCGGCAATATGGAATGACGGAAACGGGTACCCGTATCTCGTTTCCGTTTTTCCCCTTCCGCGGAACCCATTTCACGGAAACGGGTCGACCCGTTTCCGTATTTTTTTGTGGAAACGGGTTCCGCTTGCCCTTTTTTTTTTTTTTTTTTTTCCTGCCCGTTGGGCGAACGGTCGAGCACAGGCAGGGCAGGGCAGGCATCTTTAGAGCTGTTTCAAATTTAAGGAGTGAAAAATCAAAGAATTTTAAAATTGACAAGAAGAAAAAAAAAGGACAAACGACATCATTTCTATTATAATATATTTGAAAAATAGCCCTTGACAAGTTAAATTACATTGAATACCCATCTTCTTAAAGAAGAAGCTCCCCCGCCCCCAACACACACCAGATTGCGCATCAATCCACTATCAGCATCAGACTCAGTGGGCTCTTGCGAAGGCCATGGCAACTTGAGGCTCGAAGCTCGTGTGTGAGAATTCGGCGGCTTGAAGTTGAAGTTGTTCAAGCTCTTTAGATTTATTTGTCCAAATGGAAACTCTCTAATGCCTCACACTTGTCCGTTTGGTGATTTTTTGCTCTTCGGATTGATTTGGGGTTTTGGTCTCACTTCACTGCCCGTCTGCCATGTCCTATCTTGTGAGTACCTCTCTCTCTCTCTCAACATTTCTGATTTTTAATGAAATTTCACGGTTATTTTGTTATCTTTCTTTAGAGGAACAAAAAAAAAAAAAACAAAACATTGTTCAAAATTTTTTGGGGCACCATATTGAAGAAAGCACATTCAGTTGGGGTTGGTTTTGTTTAATTGTTAACGAGCTCAAAAACTTGGACATGGACGGATTTTGCGGAGAGCGATTGATATTCTTGTGATAACATATACTAACCTTTATTTGTTTTGAGTTAGATTGGCCGATTAGGTCGGTTGGGAGTGAGTAGGGCCCGGTTTATGAATTATGGGTATACTACAATGCTCCAAACAAGTGCATATTCTTCGCCTCCCTCCGAGGTATTGCTCGCCACTTCAAGTCTATCATTTTGTTATGTTCTTGTTTTGGTTTCAAATTTCAATTCAGTTCTGTTTTTGGTTTGCCTGGAAGCTACTCGTCTTATGTGATGTTGTCTGCTCTACCAAAGAGATTCTGAAGCTTTTTTTTTTTTTTTTTTTTGTATTGAAACTCAACTCAGCATATGCCAATTGACTTTTTTGTTGCTTGGTCTGCACAATCTAGGATCAGAGCAACATCCAAGATCCTAACTGTAATTCGGAGAAAAATCCTGTTTCTGTAGAGAAGTACCGAATCTCTAGTAATATTCCAAGAAAGGATAGGGCTGATTTTCTTGCGAAGACGGTAAGTGTGTGAACATCAGCTCTCTCTCTTTTTGACATGTTAATTGACTTCTTTAGTTTGTGTTAATGGCTGCTTAATTAATACATCGAATGGAGGTAAAACTACATTGATTCTCTTTGTTGCTTCTCAAAGGGCGCCGAAAGTCCTCTTCATAATACGTTGGTTCTTGAATTAAACGTAATGAGTGCCAAAAAATCCTCTTCGCGCCAATGTGATATCTTCATGTTTTTTTCTTTTTTAGTTGTCTTTATAAGGTTAAGCTTGATGGTATCGATTTCACTCCTCTACCACGTACTAAGCGGAGAAATTATAAAGATTACTTGAACTTTGCAGCTTCGTGATCTCAAGGACAGTAAGGAAGCTGTTTATGGCACTCTCGACGCCTGGGTTGCATGGGAAGAAAACTTTCCGATTGCACTGATTAGAAGGGCATTGAATATTCTTGAGAAGGAACAAGAGTGGCATAGAATTGTGCAGGTAGGAGCCGTTTCTGATCTCTATTGCTATCTGTCTTCATTCTCTGTGTCTCATTCTATTCTTCGCTGATAATGGTCCGGTGATTTCTTGTCTAGGTAATAAAATGGATGCTAAGCAAAGGACAAGGAACCACAATGCAAACATATGGAATCTTAATATTAGCTCTAGACATGGACAACAGAGCAGACGAGGCACATGAATTTTGGAAAAGGAAAATCAGCATTAATCTGCATTCGGTTCCTTGGCAGTTATGCAGACGCATGATTGCTATCTATTATCGCAACCAGAAATTCGATCAACTCGTACAGGTAAGTTTTTTTTGCTTGTCGTGTGTAATTTTTTTGCTTTCTGATTTTGTTGATTAATTTTTCAATTATAAGATTTGTTGATCTACTATGTTATGAATTATGATGTTTATATTGTTTCGTATCTTGGCTGTAGTAATTATAACTTTATGTTAAGCGTTCTTCTGAATCATTTCGCAGCTTTTTGAGGAGCTAGAAGCATTTGATCGTAAACCTCCCGAGAAATCAATAGTCATGAGAGTGGCAAATGCGTATGAGCTTTTAGGCAAGATTGAAGAGAAAGATAGAGTATTGGAGAAGTACAACGATCTTATCACCAGAGATGAATCGCCAAAGAAGTCTAGAAAGCCCGTCTCTAAGAAAAAGAAGCAAAAGAAGTAGGCAAATCGTTGTTGGGAGAGTTATTCAGACAGTTTCTTTGGCAGATGAAGTGCTACAGATTGTAAATCATTGTTGCAAAGAAAGTAGACAAATTTTGATGCTTGTTATTGACTAGTTTTCTAGCAGGAAGATGAGTCTGTTTTTGTTTAGTAGACAATAGAGCAACATTTATGTCTTACAGAACGACCAATTGACTTTGACAGAGCTATTTTTATAAGAAAAGAAATCAATTCAATGCTTGATGAAGTCTTGTTATTTTTGGAAGTCACCCAAATGCATTTCTTTCCTCTACTCTTCAAAGCGTGGACGACCGGACTGAACAACAAGCCAATCAACGTACTCGAACTAGAAAAAAATAAATAAAATAAAATCTGAAGAAGTTCAATAACCTTCGGAAATAAACAAATTTTTTGGCTTAAAATATAGAAGAATGACGTTACTGTTGACGTTTCGACTTCATATTTAAAACACGTAAATGCCCGAGAGTCGTGTGTTCGCAGCGCACCAGTGGTCTAGTGGTAGAATAGTACCCTGCCACGGTACAGACCCGGGTTCGATTCCCGGCTGGTGCAAATTGTTTCTTTCTTTTTCAATCTTCGTTTTTCAAGAATTTAAAAATCTTTTCTTCTATTTTTCAGTCGTGTCGCGTGTCGTTTTCTGCTTTCTCGTTTACTTCCCCCCCGCCCCCCCCCCCCCGCGGTCTTTCTTCAAGATAGTACTACCTGTGTTTTTTTTTTTTTAAATTTGTCGTTTATCGTGCATGTTGTCGTTTTTAATAAAGCTGTCGTTTTTGACTTTAACAATCACTTTCACTATGTTGTCGATTTCTGAAACTGTAGGTTTTTTTTTTTTTTTTCATATTTACTGTCTCATTAACCATGTGTAGTTGTTTTCTGTATGTAGTTTACAGGATCTGTTGTCGTTTTTTTACTTTTAGTGTTATATTCACAGTATCATGTCGTTTTTTTTTTTTTTTCTAAAAATTGTCGTTTTTAACAAAGTTTACTGTCACATTCGCTATATATTGTCATTTGGAAGTTATTATCGTATCAACTTTTTTCTTTTCGGTTCTTGAGGTCATGTAGTTGCTTTACGTAAATGGTATCTTTTATTTTTAAAGTTATTCTTAAGAAACATGTACTTTCCTGTACAACAAAATGACATATCGACTCACAAAATATCTTTGTTTTCGTAAAATATGTAGGGATTTTGTTCAAAATGAACCGTGTTACAAACACAAGCTAGCGAGCCGCATCGCATACACTCGCGGGACAAGGCGTAAGCAGTGAGACTGTGAAGGTGCTTTTGGGCACATTTGTGATGTTGAGCTGTGGAGCCTAATTTGTCGCTTACGGAGTAAAGACCTTACGTAGAGAATTCACGCGGATCGACCTATCTCTCAAATTCGAACATAGTGAAAAATCTGCAGCAACTGAAAGTGGAAGTAGCTCTCACATTGAGAGTGAACCACTATAAAATTGTGAGTGTGCTATTTTATTTTGTTCTTCGTATTTCTAATTGTTTTTGACAAGTTGGATTAAGGCGTATTAATCCTAACATGTGACACTTGGCTCGAGTGAGACTGTCGCGTTTGTGGAGTCGCAAACTCTCTCACGGCAATGTATTGCTGAAGCTTTAGGCAACATATTGCTAGAAGCCCACGAAGTATCGTTTGAGCAAGAAAAACAGAAAGTTGTACGAAACATTGTCCAATTTCAATTGTAATGGTTATTGCTCATTTTTTATTGTTTGAACTAGAAAGTTGAATGAAACATCATCCAATCCAACGATATCATCCAATTTCAAATGTGACGGTTATTGGTCGTTTTTTTACCGTTGGAACCGATTTTTAACCAAAACTTTTTAAGCCTTTAAACAGCTTTTTCTTTCAGAAATTCATATTAAAGACATTCATAACATTTAGTGATACACACATTCATAATATCAAACACTTGCAAAAACTTTCTTACATATTTTCACTAGTGTTTTAGTGCAATTATGATCATAAGCTTTTTCATACCCTATGAGCATATTTGTTGAACGTACATAAAGCTTTCAAGAGAACACAAATAAACGCTTAAGGAAGCGTTCTGAATGTAATTGAAGCCTTTAAATTTTAACGGGTCTTTATCAAAATTTTCCCATATATATATATATATAATTATATACATCCTCATATTTTTATAATTACAATCATGCACATTTAATGTTGTTTTGAATTTTTGTCGTTACCAAATGACATCATTGTTGCTATTAAGAGAATATAAAAATATATAATACGACCTAAGTTTACCTACAAGAGCTTTACTAAGGACAAATGCGCGTGTCGCGTCTGTACAATTACAACTGTTCGTAACTGTAGGTTCCACGTGAGGCCCACTGTGAGGTTTATAGCCACGGACGGCTGTGATTGTCGGGTTTGTGCTTAGCATTTTTCTTACATACAAACACCAAGCAAGTGGTCATAAAACCAGCAATAAAAAACTTGTTTATTTTCTACCACTACATTCCTTTGCCTGGAAATTTTGAAGGGTTCAACTTTTGTTGATAATTTATTCACAAAAGTAATGGTCAATAAAGCTAAGGCCAATTCTTTACCAATGTGGCCTATTGGCTGTATATTTGGCAACTATTATAACTGGTTCACTTGCCATTGAATGACTCCAAAGTAACAAGTGGGACTAATTATTAACTTTATATACATTATAAAATTAAGCATTGTATGATTCGGACAAATAAAAGGGACACCTTGTGGCTTCCCATGAGTGGTCGCAAAATTCAGCAATACATACATATATACCAAAGCACTTTTCTTTATTTATTTTTTTTTTCCGGGCTGCGAAACTGAATACCAAACTCATTCCCAATATGTATGGCAATAAAAATAGCATTGATGTTGATTAAACAATGGCTATAAAAGAAGGAAGGTAAAATTTAAATGCTAAAAAGACGAGTGGAGAGCTAACTCAAAAGGGCTTAGAGAGTATGGTATCATATTATGGATATGCCTTTGCCTCCCTACCCATCATGTATTAATGCCTCAAAAATTTAAAATTTAAGTATAAATAGGATCAATATATACCCCCAGTCTAAAAAAAATCCCAATCTAACAAGAAAAAATGCCAGCAATTTAACCAATAATTACTCTTATTATTTGATATATCATTTTCTCTAATAAGCTCCATTTTGGTGTAACAAATTCTAACTCGAGTTAATCATAAGACTTAACTCATTTTGATTCATCAGAAAGTATTGTATCCTCTGCAACATTATTTTTTCATGAAATTTAAACTTCAATTGGAGGAGTAAGAGCTCTATAAAAGTATAAATCGGAGTAATTAGCTTTACAAATATAAATAGATAAAATAAATGATTATGCTGTGGCATGTCAGAGAGAGGAGTTATTGACACTTTTGAGAAGATAAAAAAGAAACGAAGTAAAGGGTAGTTATGGTACCTCATGATGAAATGTTATATAGTTGTGAACTATGAAACACTAAAGATTTATGTTGGAGAGTTGGTGCAACTTCACATCTGGCCAGCTAACCTTTTCTTGTCGTATTATTAGTATTACAATACAATTAGTAGTAGTTACTAGTTAATCAGCTAGAATTGTTTCCTACACAAGTTCATTAAAATCAACTATCTTGCAAATACTTGATCAAAAGCTCTAATTTTGCATTTATATAACTAATGGACTTCACAAGGCATTTTGATTTTTTTTGTTTGTTTTTGAAATATCAAAATTCGTCTCTTCAGTTTCCAACGTTCATAATATAAATGATTTAAAACATTAATTGGCAGTAACTAGAGATGAAAGTTTTTTAAGTACTTCATAGCTTTAGTTAACTACATATGTAATGCATTATGATTATGATCAAGAGCTCTCTCTTTTCCATTCATGATTAAACAATCCATATATATTAATTAACTACACATGTCAGCTAGTGGTGAATCCAATTAATTTGTCTGGATAATCCTTGAAAGGTAGTCTTATTGAATTTCTAAACAAGAACATGCAGTAAAATGCTATGGGCAGCATTTTTGAGAAACCAACATTTGTTTATAAATATTAAATATTAATGAACAGAATATATATGAGCTTCATGATTTTTGGGGAGTCAGATATTTCGGCCATTTCAGACCTTTTAGAAGGGCTGTTGTACGTAACTGGAAAAGGACACACAAATCCTGGCCTAAACAATCTTAATTAACTAGGGAAGTACGGCCAGTTACATACCAATAATAAATTTCAAAAAATAAGTTCAATTAATCAACTCCGTCAAGGACTCCCTCAACAAACTAACCAAGCAATAATTAGTTCTAGCTTATTATTCCCCATCCCTATTCATTCCTTTCTATAATTATAATCCTAAAAATAAATTAAAGTATTGATTATGTTTCAACCCAGCTATAAGGCTGGATCACGTTTTGAATCATATACACATATAATTATTTCAGAAAATTAATCAAGATATTTCTTTTCCTTAGCTATACAAAAATTCATAGTTCACTAAAACCTATGTAAATTAATAAAAACAAGACATTTATCTAGTAAATGATAAACAAAAATTATTAATTTATTGAGGTACGTTATTTTATTTATCTAAGTATCCACGAATTTAAATCGTTCTATGATTGTCGTCATAATGTTGATAAAATAAATAATAAAAAGTTTTCCTTTAGTAACCAAGAAAAGGAATATTTTTTTATCAAAAAAAAAAAAAGAAAAGAAAAAAATAGCGAATTTGCAATTTTTAAGAGGAGAGATCGGGTATAATAAGTATGACAACCTGTTAAACAAATAGAAGTATGGACATATCGGCCCTACAAAAAATTAATTACATAGAATCTAGCATCAACTCCCATATTGCTATCAAAAAGAGAGAGATGGGACCATGTCCATTTATGTATAATATTATATATATATATATATATATATATCTATGTGTAATATATAATATATTGCATAATTAACTGATCACCAACAACAACATCCGGAAATCTTATTTATTCTATTCCAGACGACTTTCCTTTTAGTGGATTTTTTTTAATTACCTTTCTTAATTTTCTCAAAAGTTCGGTAGTCCTTTTGTTTTCTATTTTTCGATGTAGTTTGCATGAATTTGTAAATAATATGGTTCATTCCTTTCAAATCGGTAAACATTGTTTAAACCTACGAACATTGATAATGGATTTTCTTTTTTATAATTTTATTATTTGAATTTGCGCAAGCAAAACATGTGCTAACATGAAGTAGGCAAATACCCAGAATTTATATAACAATAAAAATAAATATCCAAACTTTTGAAGTAATTGAGTTTCTAGTCAATTTGTGAATTACTTGCACATGTTTTTGGTAACAAAGTGAATTACCACCACTTACCACTGTGTAAGTAATTACATATTTTGGGTAATTGGTTATATTTTTCAAAAGATTGGATAATAACTTACATTAAGTTTTAAAAATTGGGTATTCACTATAATTTCTCTAATTCTAAGTAGTGCAAAAAAAAAAAAAAGGTATTATAGCACTATACATCTGGATCTGCATGCAATTAATTCCTGCTGCTTTCATTTAAAAAAAAAAAAAAAGTGCACACAATTTGTGTGTTTCAAGTTTTGGTACAACTTTACCATACATATCACTGTAAATGTTGAAAAACGCTAATTTTGATTATTGTTTGTCAAGACCATTAATTTTTTTTATTTCTTAGTGTCAACATATTAATTAATAAAAGAGAAATTTCAGTGAAACCCTTATTATCACAGTAATTAACATCCAAATCCAATGAATAAAGAACTATTCGTTATTGTCAAATTTTTACGTTGAAATCTCACATTATCCAAAATGATTTTCTATTCATAAACTTCTTAGTCTTACCACTTGTTATTACGTGGTAAATTTAAGTTTTACATTAAAAAGGGAGTGACATAAATAAAAAGCGACACATTGAGTAGCCAATAGGAAGAGGTTAGTTTTTTTTTTTTTTTTTTTCAGTTGAAACAGTCCCACCATCGATCTCTGACTGGTCCTCTCTCTCTTTCTCTCTCACACTCTCTCTCCTAAGTGAACTTTAGATTTGTGATTTTAAGGACAGAGAGAGAGAGAGAATCCCAAAGCCAAAAAGCCACTAAAACAAGAGAAGAGAGAAGAGAGAGAGAGAGAACGCATGAAAGATGAAAGAGACAGAAAGGCAAAATTAAATTATATATATATATATGTGAAGAAACAATTATTTTATGTTTGGACAAATTATTTTGCTCATCTTATTTTATTTTTTGGAATGAAAAAAATAAATTAAAATAGTTTAAAAAAATAATATTAAATAGTTTGATTTTGTGAATTTTAAAATAATATAAATAATTGAGATTTAAAAATATTATATAAGAATCTAAAAATTTTAAAAAATAAAATAAAATAAAATAATTTATATAATTAAAAAATTAAATGATTTGAAATAATATGAAAGGAAATGAAATGTGGTACTTATGTGATGGGTTTTTTTTGTGGTTGGAAATAATTCTGGACCGTCAGATTCATCTTTTCGATGAGTCCCGCATCTTAAAATAATGAATCTCACCATTTTAAAATTATTTTCCACCACAAATAAAACCCACTACAGAATTTCCCATGAAATGAGTGAGGATGTTTTCCCAAGGGTTAATAATAAAATGTGGTTGCTGATTCCACGCGCGCACCATTTGCGTGCAATATTTTCTCTCTCTAAATAATAAAGTCTAAATAAAGAGCAAATCAAAGAAAGAAAGAATTATCTTTCCCATCGACCACTGCCTCTGCGATATCGCTTTCTCTTTCTTCTTCTTTTTCTCTCTTTTTTTTTTTTGTGAAGAAAAAGAGAGAGAGAGAGAATACCCATTTGGGTTTGGAACCTTTATTTACTTGTAGTTGTAGTTGTTGTTGTTGTAATGTTCTCTGTGTGTGTGATGATATGATGCTCTGTGAATTCAATACAGAAATAACATCAACGATAATATGAACAGCAACAACAACAAGATGTCTTTTTTGTTAGACCATAAAGCTCTAATTTTGGCTTCTCTACGTCACCAGGTATATATCAAAAAACTCTCTCTCTCTCTCTCTCTCTCTCTCTCTGGATATATATATATATATATATATTATTGTTCTGTGCTGAAGCGTTTGTTTCTTATGGGTATAATTGTAATGGTTTTAACACGGTTGGTTTCCGTTAAAATGTACTGATGCTTATGAGTTATATGACCAAGTTTCCCTTTTTTCTTTTATTTATTTATTATATCTTTCAAGTATAGTTGCCTTTTTCCAGTCTTCAAGGGTCATCAACTGCAAATGAAGGTTTTTTTTTTTTTTCCATCTTTTATTTGGAAGCACTGCCAGTGCGAATCAATGTTCAATAGAGTTAGAAGTTTCCTGAATTGACTCAGATTTTGATCATTGATATCCTGTTGCAGATTTTCTTTTTAGCTTAATCCGGGTTTGCACGTCCTTCTATATATATATATATATATATATATATATATATATATACATATATTTTTTTTTTGTTTTGTTTTCTTTCTACCACAGTTTGGATTTTTTTTCCTTTCTCTTTTTTTTTTCCTTTTGTTTATGATTTATGAAAAAAAAAAAAACAGCTTGTGTTTTTCTTGCCCTTCTCATAGTAGTGTTATGCAATGATTGTAGTTAGTTTAAAAGTTTAAGAGATTGTGGGTTTTCTGTTACCTTAGTTTCGATGCAATGGTTTTACTATTAGAAATTGTGGTAATGGTAAATTATTTAAAGTCATTTTCTTGAATCTTTTTTTTTGGTGAGATCATGTATATACTTTCTCTTGCCATTGAATTCAATTTCTGTTTTACATATAAGAAGAATAGTGGATGTTTTTTTGTTAAAGTTTCCCCTTTTTTAGCTTCGTACAAGTCTTTTCGTGTAGTTGTATTGATTGCATGTTCTTATTTGGTATGGATTTGCAGACACGCCTTCTATGTAGTTTGGTGGTGTGATAATCTTTTGGTTTATCGCATCTTGAAGAGAAGTGTTGGTATGAACTCCAAGAGCTATCTCAAATAAGGACAAATTATCGGATTTGATCAAGCATTGCTGTGACAAAATGCTGATGAGGCGAGATTTCGATCTGAATTCAGTAGATGTGTATGCTGATTCGGCACTTGTGTATACTGATTCACTTAAAGAAGCTTTCAGGAAGACAATGCTGAGCCAGGAGATTGTATTTCAGAACCAGGTATGAGCGCTTAATTCAGGATCGTGTGCTACGTTCACGCTTGTGGTTAAATGCAATGTGATTTAGAACCGCTTTTTGTACCGATGTGCCTTTAGGTTCATGAACTCCATCGCATCTATCAGATGCAAAAGACGCTGATGCAGGGTGACAATTGGATGGAGTTTGGCCGATACAATTTTAATAAAGTAAGAAAAATGAAAATATGGATTTTTGGTATTTGTTGCTAGTGAATTATTTTTTGGCGAGTAAATATGGGAAGCTTTGCTCTCAGGTCGATGTAGCTCATTCTAAGGGCCGAGAGTTTTTCTATAGGCTTCAGCAGAGTCCTTTCAGTTGCGAAGTTCCTTCCAATCATTATGCTGGTCGTGTTGGTAAGATCACCAAATATTTCAGGATTTGTGTTGCCGATCATATGATGAACATGGTAGAGCTGATATGATCTCTTTTGTTACAGTTAACGTTACAACTCATCCAGACAATTTCAAGCTTTCACCGAGTGTTGGTGACGGCAACAAGAGAAAGCAAAGTGGCAAGAGAACTTGGTTTGATCTAGACTTCGCTCGAGATGTTATTGATTTAGAAGAATCAACCGAGACAATATCTAATGATGATTTAGGAAATGCACATTCTTTTGGCTCTGCTGCTTTGACAGTCAATTCCGAAAGCAAGCATGAGTCACAAAAATCTGTACTCACCGAACAACTAATTATCCCTAGTGGTCTGAAGAAAGATCAGCTGAATGGTACTGATAGCTTTGCCATTTAAGACCACTGTTTCTTTTCAGAATCATAATGAACTTTGAGACTCAATCTTGGCTGGCGTGTTTTATACATTGGGTCATTTTTTGCAGATTTAGAAATGTGCGATCTCAATTCATCCTATGAGAAGCGGCAATTAAGTTCATATGTAACATTGAACTTTGACCTCAACAAAGTTTATTGCGATGACTCATCTTGTCACTCGAATGATCCTATGATAACTCATCCTTCGACGGCCAGCTCATCAGATGCTTTCCATGAACTATTTGGCAGCACAGAGGAGGGCAGTTCTGAATCACAAATTGGGACTAAAGAATGTGATGATTCCTCTAATGAAGCCTGTGGTGTTCCTCACCCAAACAATGCTCAAACCACTTCACTGGTACATGCAGAAGGCAATCATGAAAGAACAGAAAGTAGCGCCAGACGTCTCATATTTGATGAGTTGCGTAGCAGTGAGGAGGTTCTTGGTCCTTCTCAAGAGTTTGGCTGTGACAAAAATGATCCTAATGATGGTATCATAGGATGTACGTTGGAAGTTTCACAGAGCCAAATTCATACATGCGCAGCTACAAAAGGAGCTAACATTGATAAGGGAAAAATAGAAGACAATATTCTTGCAAATTCGGATCGTAGTCACATAGATTCAGCTTCGCCCGAACATTGCCACGTTGGTGATAATGAATCCAGCAATGCAGAAACTGCACATTCCAAAGTTGAGTTGACAAATCCCCTATTTTCTGAGAAGAGCTTAAAATCTTCTTGCAGAAGGAAAGAAGAGCGGAATGAAGCTGATGTTTTGGTTCGAGAGGCAGCTGAGTCACTTATACACATCTCTTTTGAGAGCTTGGCTTGTTATCAAGATTGTTCTGAGATAGAAAATAAGGAAACCGCAGCAACACCACAATGTTCTATTGATTCTTTCGAGCGATTCACTCTAGGACTGAAGGATTGTGCTGAAGATGACTTGTGTGTGTCATCAAAGCTGGTTGAAGTAGATTTGACTGAGAATAAGGATTATGGTTTGAAAATAAGACGGGGCAGGAGATTGAAAGACTTCCAGAGGGACATACTTCCTGGTCTGGCGTCGCTTTCCAGACATGAAATCTGTGAGGACATAAACATTCTAGAGGGGGTTTTGAGGTCGAGAGAGTACAGGAAAATGCGAGCAAAGATGACTGACGATGGACAGAACAGCTGGTGCGTACCTGGAAGAAGCAGGCGGCCGCGGCTCAGTTGTACTAAGCGCAGAAGATTTTCATGAGAACTCAACTTGTTTATGTTAGGAATGAAATTGGACACGAGCAAATGTGCCATTTGGGATTGTAAAGCTTTCGTGCGAATAGTAGAAAGCTAGCCATTTACTAGTTCTAATTGTTTTGAATTTCAGACTTGTTATCATTTTCAACCTGACAAGTATTGGAAATTCCAATATTTACCAAGTTTGGTTGATAATTTCTTTTGGACTGTTTTAGCCAATATAGATATCGAGACGTTTGAGGCCAAAACAGGTCTTTTCAAGGACCGACTCTGATGGGAAATCAGTAATAGTTAGGAGACCATATTACAAATTTTATGCCAGTAAGTTTCACATCATTTTTAGCCAATGATTTTGTCTGCTAAATATATTAGGCCATTTTGTTTTATCTTTTTGCTTACTTCTAGATACATAATCAGAACAAATACAATAGTGTGATAAACGTTGCATAACTGTTTTAAGTCCGAGATTTGTGGCTAATATACACAAATTGTGGTCATGGTTTTGTATCTTGATGAAACTATCTTCCAAGAGAGAAAAAGCGCCACAGACCACAGAAAATACAAACCAAATTTGAGTAAAACCTGGATGGATTAATACTCGATAAATTAATAATTTTGATCAAAATAATATTTTTTATGGTCCTAACTCAGGCTTAACGTGTCAAAAAAAATCCTTTAGACTATTTAATTAAAAAAAAAAACCTTTAAACTATTTCATATATAAATTTATAATTTTCTAATATAAAAAAGTTTATAATGGTTTTAAAAAGAATTCACAAAATATCTGTACAATTATTATTTGTTCTTCTTCAAAATGATATTGATTCACTTAGTTAATATTGAGAAAATTGAGTAAATAGTCGTTTTCTTAATGATATTTTAAGAAAATAATCAATGTTTCGATTAATTAAGAAATTAGTCATTTTTTAAACTACATAATGATGTACATTTATCTTTATGCACTTAGTTTTCTTATATATTAACGTTAGTCATTTCTTTAAAACATAGACCAATAAATGACCAAATATCAAATAGACCTTAATAAAGTCGATCATAATAATAGTTTGCCAAAAAGTTAAAAAATAATATATACTTGGATAAATAAATAAAAAAAACCTCAATAAAATATTAATTTATTGATACATTAATACTTTATTATTTTATCAAATTAATAAATTATCGGTGGTCCCCTTGTTATGAATTTATAGAGGTCTTACTTTTAGTAATTAACAAACCATTCTATGGATATTGATTACTGCAAATTGCTTTCTTACCTAAAAGATAAGAGTTTCGGAGCTAATAATATAATATTTATTCCACGCAAGACAGAAAGCGATTGTTGTACAAGAAATCCAATCTGCCTCATTAACTTGAGCCTTTTGTTTTACTAACCATAATGGAGCAGATTTTTTTCCCTAAAAAAAAAATCCTCCAGACCAACCATTGACACCTTCAGTGCATCTCTGCGTGATCCTTAATATTTGGGTCCCACTTTCAATAAGTTATATACTAAATATCATTGATGGTTATTATCTAGCCTACATTTTAAATCTGTTAGAAGTTTTTTTATAAAAAAAAAGGAAAATTTTTTACTCGCAAAATTAAGATGAAGATGAAGATGATTATCATAATATGATGGGAGTAAAATATATGTTCGTGATGGAACTAAGGATAACACATTGGCATTATTATATAAAAGATAATTAAGCTTTGCATTTGATAATGATAGGAAATAAAGAAATATTGGCAGAAGTGGACGCAAAGCCTAAGCCACTAAAGGACAACAACTTTGGGATGAAGCTTTCATACAATCATCTCAAGGGATAAAGGACAAGTGCCTCCCAATGCTCCAAATTAAGTCCTAATTTGTCATACATATAAACATATATGTATATGTATATATATAAAACACTGAATTAAATATAAAATGGCATTGTTGGTTGGTTTGTGGATTAACTTGATGGGCTCTTTGGTACAATGATCGCATGCAACCAAAACTGTGTCAACTATGCATCTTTGAATCTTTGTGCTTCTTCTTCTGTACTTATGCACTAAAATGTCCCACAATCCACTTCTATAGTTATAACATAAAGGATTGTATAGATCTTTTTGAAAACAAAAAATAAAGAATTGTTTGGTCACTAATAGTTTAGGTTCATTAATTGGCTCTTTTCCAATGTATTATTATGGTTTCAGTCGACAGACAACTTCTCTCAGAGTTGCATATTTCACATTTCGTTAGTAATTGTACAACTTTTCGTAATTTATATAGCCTTTTTCCAGATCCTATGATCACTTGAAGCATAAATTTTAAGGGAATTGATAGTATAAAAAAATGTAGAGAAATATTCAGGTATTCTCAGATACCCTTGAATGCAAATTCCAAAGCATTCATTAGACCTTACAGTCGAGTATTAGTGATCAGTTTTAACGTATTGCCAAGAGAGTCTTACTAATCACACTGAGGATGAGGCTTTAAGTTAAGCCTTTCAATAAAGAATATAATAATGATGCGTGAAGCCTAAAATTGTAGCAACTACATGCAATTAGTGATAGTGATTTAGTCCAACATTTTCAACTGTCTCTAATTTAAGATAATTTAGATATGCATTTGGAGATAGTGGGTTGTGAAACTTAAACCACCATTGACTATCTATTGGGCAGGCAAAATAGAAATTCCCACCAGATTGTATCAGAAACAAAGAAAAATCTTGACTCAGTGGGTTTTGATTACTTTGCCCACTATAATAACCAATGAAGCAACACTTGATATTGATATGATCCCATTTATATATGTGGCAGTGGTTGTCACTGAACTTGTTTTGTCTATTGTCACACAGAACAGTCTTCATTGCTATGGCAAAGGCTTCAGGGTTGTGCCTTTCAATATCTCCAAGATGGGATTTCAAAGTTCATGAGGCTGCTCAGAGCAGCCTTGAGAGAGCCAACAGGTTTTTCAGTTGTGTCTCTGATGAGAAGCAAGAGAAGAGTGTTCAAGAACTAAGTCTAGTTGCCAAAGAGGCCGTTGATGGATTCAAAATGCTTCTTCTTCTTCTTGATGAACCAAAGCCATCAGTTGATCAAAAGAGGATCAGAAAAGGTCCTTTGCCTAAAACCCGTGATGTGAATCCTTCCGAATTGATGGATTCTGCGAATTCTTCACTCAAAAACATGACATCCAAGTCCTCTCAACCCTTTGTCGTAAGGCAGTTTCTTCCACCACAGAGCAACCACCAGTCACCTATAACTTCTGCTTTGGTTCAGAGAAACAGTCTGATTGGGCTAAGTGGAGAGAAGCAGAACCCGGTGCTTCAGCCATGTTACTACTCTGGTCAAACCAGCAGTACCGTGATTCTTCCCGGTAATTCAATGGCGGGGTTGAGCCATTTCTCACAACAGCCTAGCAACTCCATGATTAGTATGAACGGAAGTAGCGTTAGCATGCATGCGATTCATTACACTTCTTCCGAGCTTTTAGCTTCTGATCGGGCTAGCTCCTCTATGTTTTCTTCTCAAATGAAGTGTGGAGCGAAGAGTGATAATACTGACCCGAGATGTGTAGCTTCAACCGGCGGATGCCACTGCTCAAAACGAAGGTGAAAAATTTCTTGTGACATAAGTAACTTATTAGATCTATAGAACTTCGTGTTGAACAAATTTCCAAGCTAAAAGATCATCTTGCATCAGTACTTCTCAATGATGTTGTTGTGTGATTTTCTACTATTAAACGTGACATGTGAAGAAAGCGTTCATCGAAACTTCTTTTGATCATACTCATTCGGGTTAGCGATGATCATAATTGACATTACCATCACAGATTTTTCGTACTTTAAGGCCTTTAATTGAATACTTAACAAAAGCTTCTCAAATGCTGATTAAGTTCTCTTCTGTTCATTTTTAATTCAAATTTATTCCGTTTGAAGGAAGATGAGGATAAAGAGAAGCATTCGAGTTCCATCTGTGAGCAATAAATTAGCAGACATACCTACTGATGACTACTCTTGGAGGAAATATGGCCAAAAGCCCATCAAAGGATCTCCTTATCCTAGGTACATCTACTTTACTTTTCTTATTTTTTTTTTATTTCCCTCATTATCTTCGCAAACTCACAAACTAGACCACCTTTAATTTAATACAATGATAAAGTGACATATTAAGTGAACTAATGGTCTGAATCAGGGAGTTAGTTCACTCTTATGATTTAAGTTTAATATCAATTGAGCATCTATGACATTGGTAAAAATAAAAATAAAGAAAAGTCCATTGACATTTTGATGGCACAATGTTCCCAAAGGAGCTATTACAAGTGTAGCAGCATGAAGGGATGTCCTGCAAGGAAGCATGTGGAGAGGTGTTTGGAGGATGCAAGCATGTTGATTGTCACATATGAAGGTGATCACAACCACTCCAGACTTACATTTCACCCACCAAATTTGATGATTCAAGTCCAACACTGAAAAACAATTACTGCTTTTTTTTTTTTCTTCCTTGGAGCTGTTATTCTCTTATTCAGAGGAAGGAAATAAATCTGTGTATAAGAATTTCAGTAAGTTATTTGCCTAATTGTCAAAGTTTCCAATACTTTTTTCCTTAGTTCTATACATGATCAAACAAAAATGCTTAGTTTGAGAAATAATGGAAGTCATTGGCACTTCAACTATAGATAGTTAGCTATGATTCTGTGATGCTAAATTGCTAATTTTGCAAAAGCCAAGGATTCGAGTGATTCCACTTGACAAGTGTTACGAGGGGTTTTTTTTTTTTTTTTTTATGTAAAAGACAGCGGTTGATTTGTGCCCTTGTAATTTTCTTAACCTTGAAGCTCTAATTAAGACTTTTTCATTACTTATCTGGACCTCAGTTACAATATTGCTTAACGAAGCATTATATGTAGTTGTGCGGTACAGTTAAATGTATGCATGTATAAAAAAACATCATTAAAACGGAGATGATATGAAAATTCAATCTGGTTGCTAACCCTACTTACTAAATCATATTTTACCTTGAGACAAATGGAAATAAAATTTAACAAATGAAGAGTAAATTGTAGCTAACATAAACAACCATCTCTCAATCTCAATTATCTACGCGCGAGCGAGCTGATGTTCCTCCATCTTACACTCGTCGCGAGTAAAGCATAAGCTTTTCATGGACAAGAATAATATGCTTAATTGAATTAATAAGATACGTTAAGACCACTTTAAAAGCTTCTTGCCTTTTAACATATTCAAAACAATTGCACAATTAATACATTGAAAAGGATAGCAAAAGAATTCACAACAAATCCTCTCTTTCTTTCCCAAAAAACCACCAAATCTCACCAATGATATGCTCAATCTAGCACTGGATATGTGTAATCTTTTGTTCTATATATTTTCTCACATCCTAAAAAAGCTGTAGCTATATCTGTAGAGAACGAATCAAGGACAGGTATAGTGCAAAACGTGCAATGCCCTTTCCCCTATTAAATTGGCATTAAAAAAAGGGTTGTATGGCCGAAAGTGGGCTCCAAAGTTTTATCCAAGACGAAAAAGGGCCTTTAACTTATTGGACTAATTAAATTAATATGACAAACATGGCCGACCATTACCAACCCTAAAGAGGACAAACAACATTGTAGTTTTAGTTTTTTTTTTCCCTCTCCCTGCTCACTCTCCAATCTGTCCTCTGAAAAAAATAAAAAAAATTGCATCACTGATTACACTAACACTATGTGCAAAGCTTAAAAATCTAATTAGGCCATTTATTTGGCCCAACCTGGGACAGCCCCCATATCTTTTGCAAACAAGACTCAGAAGAGTCCCACCACTTTGTCCCAAGTGAGCCCTTTTCGGCTCACACTTACCATCTGTCTTAAATTGATTGTTGATGGATATATATAAGAAAGCTTAGATTAAGATTTTGGAGAGGGCAACTAGCAAGTATTAAAATTTTCCTATCAGATGAGGGTATTTATGTGCTCGTTTTTTTTTTTATTGGGTGTAATGTTTTCTTTATGTGTTTTTGTTTTTTTCTAGATCTTTTATATGATTTTGAGTAAATAGGATAATTTGTGGAGTGTGAAATCCAACACTTAGCAAATGATGAGTAGTCTAGTGTAGATTGATTGCATGAGTGGGTGATTGAGTAGTAGCAGTAGCCAGTAGGAGCAGGGTATCATGTAAAACATGGGCACCACCACCACCATCATCATCATCATCATCATCATCATCACCATGTGTTTCTTCTTCTCAAGTCTCAAGTCTCAACCACTACTCTACTCTATTGATGCCTTTGCTATGTGGTAGGCCCAATCAATTTCCCTTTCCAAAACTCTTCTTTCGTTATCCCTTTTGCTCTCTCTATTTTGTGATAGATTAACTCTTGTTAGTAATTATGCACTTTTTTTAAAAAAAAATATTAATGTCATATCAATAACAGAATCAATCAGGTAATATTCACTAATTAATAAATTAATTTTAAAAAAGGGGGTTTGGCATAGAAAAATTAAGAAATACTCTCAAAGATTAATTGATTGGTTTGGCAGTAATAAAAAGGGAATAATAGATAGCAAAATTGGGGCCGGGCGGTGGCGCATATGAGAAAGGGTCAACTCCATCAATCATGGCAAAAGAGAAACCTCTGCTCTGCCGTTCATCGATCATTGTATCCTTTGAAAATATCCATTTTTCGTCAACAAACACACAAAGCCACTTCTAAACGGAACACCACATCATTGATCATTGCCCATTTGCCCTCTCTAAATTAAATCATATATATAATATATGTGATCGTATGTATCATATATATGCTTCTGCAGAGCAACCAAAAAAAAAAAAAAAAAAGTTGTGCATAATATTATCATTTCTAATTTTTGTGTCATCTTGCATGCACACAAACACGTGAATTCTCTTCCATGATTGGAACAAAGGTGAAAGTCCCACTCCCACATGAGGGTCAAGTCAAATTTTGTCTTTTACCTTATATTCAATTACTTAAAGTGTGTCAATTTTGTCACCAACATGATGAAATAGTTGAACAATGTGCTTTGTTTAGTCTTTGGAAAATGAAGAATAGAAAAAAGGAAATTCTTAGAACAACTTATTAAGCTGCTGGGAGCTTATGTTAATACTCTTTCTAAGTAAATATATGATGAAGGTTTGTGCAAAAACAAAATCCTAATCGCAAAGATAAGTTGACCATATTTAAGCAAAATGACTGGCCATAATGCTTAAAGGGTCCCATTTGTTCCTCTGATAATCATTTCTAAATAGACATGAAAAAGGGTGTATATAGTCGTCAATAATAATCTCTGCCGCATTATTCAATTTTCCATCATTTTGGTGGAAAACTTTTTTCTTCTAAAGTTTGAATAGCTTGTCCCGAGATATAACTAACTCTGTTTTGTAGTCCAATCTCTCTCTCTCTCTTTGCTCTTCTTCGAGGTGTAATGTGTTTTCAAACTGGGTCCGCGCAAGTAATTTAGTTGAATTGGAACTCGTATATTAAGATATGGGAATAGAGGTTGTACTAATTTCTGCTAGCTCTTGCCTAGCCCTAGGTCCACGTGGATAACATTCATGAGTATATTGAAAATTTGAAATTGGAATCACTAATAAAAGCCAACATTTAGTATGACCCTCCCTAGTATAGTTTTAGATTAAGTGGTCCTTTAAAATATAATAAATTCACTACTACCCCTTTAACATATGGTATTGGTATGGACCAAATCTAAAGGATCACATGAAATAAATAATAAATAAAAAAGAAAGAAAGAAAACAAGAGAGAGAATCCAGCCCAATAAGGTGAAATTATATGTTCTATCTAAGGTGTCGTTTGACAAACGGATTTAAATTATGACAATTTGAATTTTTTTATTTGAATTGAAAATTTTAAATTGTGTAATTTGAATAAAGAATTTAAACTGTTGTTTGGTTCAAATAATCTAAATTAAAAATTTATTTGAATTGTTGTTTGGGTATATATAGAAATATGTAATTTGAGTTATAAAAAGAATGATTGAAATGTCAAATAAAAAAAACTATTTAAAATAAATCCAAACTGTTGAAATTTAAAAGTGTGTAGAATTTAAATTTTAAAAGTTTTAATAAGTTTTGACTATTTGAATTTTTTATATAAAAAATTTTTCAAACGATGATTTAAACTGACAAGTTCGTATGAATTCAAAATGAATCCGGATCCATTTCCCAACAACACCTAAAATAGGCTTTAGTTTAGATCGAAGACAAGCATTTCTTGTGAAAGTTGACTTCATCAAAAGCTGTAGCCAGATTCTAATATTCAGTATAATGACGTATATAGGTGCGTGTGACCACACCACACCAAACTATTGTCACTATAAATAAGCCCTTTAAATTAAAACAACTAAAACTGTCTTTACACTGATCAGTTACCTTTTATTTTCAGAACAAATAAAAATAAAAAATTGATCCAGCCTTGTCTTTAAAAAGGGACCCTAGTCTTCATCTTGTTATGATTAGCCAGCCCTTGATTATTTAATTCCAAATTCATGTAAACACAACTGGGAAACTATCCAGATCAAGTCCCAACAAACACACACATACATACATATATATATATATATATATATATGACTATATGAGAGAGATATTATAGATCATCATCATCATCTTCTTTGGTCTATGTATATATATATGGAATCTTTCCAACCCAACAAGATAATAGATACCACAACACAACTTCATTTCACCTCCAACTCCAATTAATAACGTTCCTAGCTATATCCTACCAAACACTAAGTATATATGTCTATAACTATATATAACCCATCTTCTTCTTCTTCTTCTTCTTACTTCACAGTTCACTCTACCCTATACAGGCTATACTCTTATTTGCTATTCTTTGCTCTTTTCTGTTTCTACAATCCTACGCTGTTTACTATTAGGGTGACTCGCGAAACATGAATTATACATATAAAAATATTATATATATATATATATATATATTACCAATATTGACTACTTTTCCTATTATCAAATTTCTTAAAATGGCTATTTTTGCAGTTACTTCAGAACATGCCTCGTTATATTATCCCTATTTAAAATCGGTTATTTGGGTAAACATCTCAATTATTTCATTTTTGAATGGTTTGACTTTATGACTTTTGATATGGTATAAATAGTTGAGATTTAAGGATATTGCATTAAAAAAAATGAAATGGAATGTGAGGGATGGTGGAGGCACATAATTGGTTAAAAATGGTTATATATTAATTATTGTAATTTCTATTATAATTAGACCTATATTCCCTAATAAAATAAGGCCAGTTAAACAATTAGTCATTTTAAAGGTAAAGTTTGAAGGATTTAGCCATAGTTTCACGAAATTAAAAATTTAGCCATAATGTAACATTTTATGTTACATGTAACATATATACGTATAAAAAGTGTAACATTACATGTAATATTACATGTAACGTTACATTTGATATTATACTTATTACACGTATATATGTTACTTGTAACATAAATTATTACACGTCATGACTAAATCTTTAATTTCGATATTTTAGGGCTAAATCCTAAAAAATTACCCAAGGTTTGGTTAAATGCCGAAAAAATCCAATAAAATATTCATAACTTGTGGTGTTTTTATTATGTTTTCTATCAAGTATAGGAATAATTAGTTTGTTGACACACCATCTATTATAACTAACGTATTTTGCTGGTTTTTAATTATATTATACATTACTTATGTGGTATTAGGTGTAGTCACTCTGACTCACTCAGGCACTTCATATAAACGACTGACTGGTCAGGCGAGAAATGAAGAGCCCTTGGATCGAAATCGAATGGTTAAGATTAAACCAAACAATACAAGGGGTAACATTAAAATGAAAAATTTTGAGACGTAACTCGTAAGCATTTAAAAAAAAAAAAAAAAGCCGTTTAGCATTATTATTGTCGTTTCCTTGCAATTGTCTCTCTCCAGGCCCAGCCTTATAGAGGTAATTCCGTAATTAAAATCAAATCCAGGTTAGTCTCGTCGCTCGCACTTGCAATTGAATCAGTCCATAAATGTTCTTAAATCCAAGGGGGAGTTCTTATCCAAAAAAAAAAAAAAAAAAAAAGAAGAAGAAAATTAGCGTTTCTTCATAAATTAAGTCCAAAACTGCCATTAGAGTGATGGGCTAATTAATTATATGACCACACCACACCAAGAAACGTAGCAACGAGGGTTTTCACCTTTCCTCTTCATTCACATTATAAATACAATTACACTCTTTCATAGATATTATATTTAAACTGAATTTTGTCCGCTGCTGTCTGTCAGCTATTTATTATATTTTTATTATTATACATCTAGATAACCAAATTACGAAAGCACCTTATGACATAATTTAATATCCCCCTCCTAGTCCTACCTAATAGATGGTCCCACAAAAAGCGTGGCCTATTTGGCTATTACCGGACATTGTTCAGAGAGATTAGCCGAATTTTTTACTTAATACGTCAGCAGACTCACTTTGTTATAAACCGGACTACATAATTTTGCATAAAAATTCTAGACATTTTCTAAAACATGATCTGCAAAATTGACCAACTCAATTTCCAGAACCTTTTTTTAAGATGCATTGTGGCCAAAAAAATTATATTAATTAATGTTTGAATAAAGAAGTACTAGCATGTTTAAACTAAATAAATCCACAAAAAATATAGTTATTATTCTTCAAATTCAATTTTTAATGCATTTTAGTTTGAGATTTTTAAGAATTTAATCAAACTTTTGGTTAATTTTTTACGAATTAATACTAGTTTTATGAAATTAAAGATTTAGCCGTAATATACGTGTAATATAATATGTTATACGTGTAACTTACATGCTTCATATTTATGTTACACGTATGTTACGGCTAAATTTTTAATTTTAACATTTTAGGACTAAATCTTTCAAATTTTACCTTTAAAATGACTAATTTATGTACTAAAGTTTTAGTTTTGCATATAGTTGAATAGGCATGTTTATCTTGCACTATACATCTGGCCAGACAAACCCAAATGCTAAGCAGATATACGCTAGATATAAATCGATGAATATTGATCTATGATGATGATGATGAATGATGATGGTAAGAAGAAGTTACACTTGTTTCTAAGAGCACTATATAGTTACTTCCAGCAACAAAAGAACAGTACTATATAGTACTTACACATTGATAATTAACAAATGCATGCAAGTACAAAGTGTGTTCGTGTGGTAATAATGTATCTTTGGCTAGTAACCTAATGAGTATCTTCATGTTTGCGCAAAAAAAAAAAAAAAAAAAAAAAACTAATGAGTATCTTCATGACCATAAAAATAATAAAAATTCATGAAAATATACAGGGTGTAATACAATATATTTTATTTAAATATCAAGAAGCTCTGACAAGCCTATTTGAGGTTGTATACAGTTCAAATGTTAATATATTGTTAAGCATTAACAACAATAGAAGGCTGCTGAGTGCTGACAAAACACAAGCTGTCGGTTGGCGCTTAAATTGTAAAATGTCATTTGATGCCAGACAGACTCAGACTATATACACACAAGAGTCATGCTAGCGTCAGACGCGCAGTATTTGACGCATCTTTGTGGGTCTTACGATGGGATCCACCACAATGGACGGCCACGATGCGACTGTCGCGTCTAACGCTAGCAAAATTCATATACACAAACATCAAAACAACAAATATGCCGTCGCTCGAGACAAATTTTTCATACGGTCAGTTTAAGAGCTATATTAATGTATAATATTCATTACGATCGATTTCTTTTAATTTCAAGTTATAATATTAGCGCATATTTGCTTTAAATACTGTATTGGCTCTTCTTTTTTTTTCCCCCATTTATAACAATATATCTGTTCTAATAGTGTATTCGCTATTGATTGATTTGTGAACGCGTCACAATTAAGTAGTAGTTAGAGGAATCTCTTTTAACACGTTCTATATTACTTGTTTAGAACTCGATCAGGTATTGTATTATATTATATCGTATTGTTATATATCAGTATATCATGTATAACTTAGCAGACACGTCCTAAAAAATTATACGAAAAAGTGAGAGTTAAATTAAATATTAGAGCATAAACTATAAAGAACTTTTTTAGCATTAAGTTATAATACATTTGTCTTTTATTAAATTTGCTTCCTTAATATAATAATTTCTAACATGTGCCCTAGCGGTGTAGATTGGGCAGTAATAACTAATGTTTACAGTTGCATGTGGGTTTGATTCTTAAAAAAATATGAGGAAAACAAAAATTGTGGTTGAAATGTCAAATAAACAAAAACTATTCAAAATAGATCCAAACTGTTAAAATTTGAGTGTGGGTAGAATTTAAATTTTAAGGGGTTTAAATGAGTTTTGGCCATTTGGATTTTTTCTAAAAAAAGGTTTTCAAACAACGATTTAACTGACGAAGTTTCACTGAAGTTTAACCGAAAAAAAAAAATGTCATTCGGTCATTCCCGACGGAGGTCTACGCAAGGGTTCGAGCGGGGAGAGGTCAGGGGGAGGTCGAAGAAGAAAAGAAGAATAGAAGATTAAAAAAAAAAAATCTCTCGTGAAAAATCGGGTAATGACCGATTAATTCACCGGCATTACCCGGTGCCAATTTCCGGTGAATAACCGGATTTTCACCGGTAATTGGCACTGGGTAATTCCGGTGAATTAACCAATCATTATCCGGTATGCAAATTTCGGTCGGTTATTTACCGCCGGATTTGCATGTTTAGTTTAATATCGATGCAATTAACAACACAAAAGTGGTTTGAGCAAAGTCTTCCTTAATGCTAATAAAACAAAACAGTAAGGTGAATTTTTATGGTACTTTTAAAGGGTACTTTGGTCTCCCATGCATGTTATGGGCACATATTTATTGTAAAATTCTCATTAAAATATCAAAACAATACAAGCATCAATGGAAGTATAAACAACTATAGCATAAGTAACAACTTAACCATGATCTACATTGAAATTATCTATAAATTCGTATGAAAGCGCTCAAAGAGGTGAGTACACGATTGGTTCATCAAATACCGAGTACACATTAGGAATGTACAGGGGGGGCTGTGTTTGAAATATTTACAAACCCAACCCAAAAATTCGGATCGCAGATTTCTAACCCAGCAAAAAGAAGAAAAAATTATGACAACTCGTACAAATAAAATTAAAATGGTTTGGGTTGGATTTTCGTGTTGGCACTAATAATTTTGATTTATATTTCATATGTTAAACACTACTAAGTTTAGACGAGATCTGCAAAAAACATTTTCACAAATTAAGAAAACGAACAATCTAACAATAAATTATTAGAAAAGCATATTTTACATCTCTATAATCAAATAGAGAAAAAAATATAATAAAAAATAAAATAATTACTTACAAATGAGAATCGAAATGAAAGATAGATATGCGATTTAAGGAAAAAAAAAAAGTTTCAATAAAGAAGAGTAAGTCGACGAATGAGTAGTGATATCAATTAAATTAAATTATGATTTTTTTTAAGCTAAACTCTAAAAAAAATAATGTATTCCTATTTTTCATATTATATTAACACATATATAAAGAATTTAAAATATTTGGGTTGGATTAGGTTGTTCGGGTTCAAAAATAAAAAACTTTAACCCAACCCATCATTAATGAGTTTACAATGAAATACACCCAATTTTTTTTTCAATTTTGAACACATGTTTTCAGGTTTGGTTAGTTTGGGTCTTCGGATTGCTCAGGTGTTTGTACACCCCGAGTGCACATATACCTTTTTTAACAACCCTTAAATAATCAAGAAACGGAATCAAACAATCAAGATCAAGAAGACAAAGATACAAATTTTAACAAAAACAAAAGTACACGTACGCAAACTTATGATAAATAAGTACTTTAGTAGAGTAGGGTTAGAATTTGAGGTTACTTGATACTCGGGAGAAAGAGAAATATTTTAAGGTTCTTGATTAATAAATTTGGGATTGTTTATTAGAGAAGAGAAATCATAGCGCTAATTTGGTGAAATCAAACCTGTCTTTTCTTCTTCGTTTAATTTTAATAATTCTATTTATTTAATTTATCAATAAATTTGAATCATAATTAGCAATTAATAATTAGACTTCATTCCCAATGACGGGTGTAGAGGGAGTGGCTTCATTGGGATTGAAGTCTAATTCTTAATTGCTAATAACGAATATAGTTATTAGCTGCTAATTATGATTCAATTTAGGGGGAGACGTGTCTCCACTAATTTACTGCATTCATTAATCACCATGGAATATTTGTAACGGAACAAATTCTGATTAGCCAAGTATATAATAGTGCTTGGCACTTTGAATGTTACGAAAAATTCAATTTTCAAACATTTTTTAGTGGACCTATTATTATTATTATTATTATTGTTGTTGTTGTTACCATCCAAATACCATCCAAATTCCAGCCATAAATTGAGACAGCATCTTCACATTAATACTAGAAGAAATAATAGCATATATAACAGCGCAATCTTGAAAGATCTAACTTCATAGAGATAGAAGATTATGCTTTTGACAAACATAACGTAATAGGAATAATCATCACAATATCTCAATAATGTTTAGCACCTAATGCGTAGAGTGATTATCACTCTCGTTGATTAAAAAGGTTGTTAAAACTTAGACTCAATTACACTGTACCTATATAAACCTTTTAGCTTCAAATTAGCAGACTCTATTTATCTATATGTAGCTGTTAGCCTGAAAGTCTTCGACAGAAAAATTTGTTTGACAATCTTATTAACGAGAAAGACTCTAATAAAGTTAATAATTTTGTTAGTCAGCCTTTGCATTTGTTGACGCGTCAAAAAGCTAGTTAGAGAAGAGCCAAAAGATCCGAAAATTTGGTTCAAAAGGATTTTCAAATTCAATTCCGAATGATTTTTTAATCGAAATATTTTTTTTTTAAATTTGAAATATTAATTTCTGAGATTTGAAATTATTTTTAAAAAGATTTTTAGATACTTTATTGTTTCAAAACAAGAACTTTATTTTGAAAATCTTTTCTGATAATTTTATGTTTTAGAATATCTATTTCCAGATTTTATGTGAACATGTCGTGAAAGTCAACAATTTGAGAAGTATTTTTTATTCGAATTGTAATCAATTTTTGGGTAAAAAAATGATTGTTCTTTATCTTAACTTGATTTTCAAATAATTTTTTATTGAATAATACTTGACATATTAATTTTTTTACTAATTTATTAATATTAACTTATGTGACAATTGAAATGTTGTGTTTTGATTGATTGAATATCAAATCCTTCTAATTAGGTAATAAAACTCGCCAATGATAAGACGCGTAAGTTGATATTAAAAAAATTAATACAAGTGTTGATATATCTAACACTATTCTTTCAATTAAGTGGCTAAGAGAATTATGTATTCTCTTTCTCTTGTTATCACTATATAGGTCGAAAGAAGTTCACTTCTTCCTTTGGCGGAGTTTTTGTGGTCTATAGGTTATTCTTAGAGCTTTTGAGTGTATACTTCTTCCAGCTTTTGAAATTACGATTGATTTCTTAATTTCTTTGACCAAAAGATTTGAGACAATACACAAAGCAGTCTAGTCATGAAGTAGAGATAATTCATTTCAAAATGGTACGAATGATAGAGTAATTTGCTTGCATCGATGTTAGAAGACTTGGAATGGGAATAGTTGTCCCTAAGGAATATGAGTTGTTAATAATTTCCCACGTCAACATAAATACTTTGAATAATTGTAATTGGCTTTGGCTTGAAGAGTACCAAGTCGTGGACAGTTGGTCTACACAAAAGACCCTATTAGAGAAATTGATGCAAATTTTGTTATTGGTTAGAGATGGAGCAACCAAAGTAATAAACAAGTAAAAAACAGGAAGTTTAAAATTATTGTCCCCTTGTTTGAGTAAACATCTCTCATATTTTATTTTATTTTTTTAATTTTCTAATCCCAATATAATATTCTTAAATCTCAATCATTTATACCATATTAAAATTTACAATATCAAACCATTTTAAAATGAAATAGTTGGAATGTTTATTCCAATAATTTTTTTATTTTTTATTTATTTTTGCTGGGAGTGTATGCTTTGTAATTGCTAATAAACTCCGTTAATGAATTTTGCTTGGCAACTGTTTTTACCATGTATTAAAGGTTTCAGCGTCGTCAAATTTGATGGTCTCTCATGTGCGTTTCTGTTTACATTTCTAATAACGGGTCATGTGTGTCAAATGTTAGGTCAGATAAATTAAAGGGTTATCTATACAAACGCCCCCTAATGTTGTGCTATTATTATAATTTGCACCCTAGTGTTTAAAAATTATCATTTTTGCCCTCTAAAGTATTCAAAACTTATAGATATGTCCAATCTGTCACAATCTGTAAAAAAAAAATATAACGTAACATTAGTCTGTTGGCACCTATACAAATTTTTAAAGATCAACCGCCTTCAAATTAAGAAAATTATAGTAATTGATTTTATATTTATTTTCATAAACACCCTCTTATATTGTCTTTTTTTCTTAAATGCACCCCGATCTTTTAAAATTTTGTATTCATATCTCCTGATTTTATCTATTTTTTATCTTTAAAAATTTGTACGGGTTTAATGTTACATTATTAATTTAATCTATTTATTTTTACAGATTGTGACAGAGGGGGCATATCTATAACTTTTTAATACTTTAGGGGGCAAAAATATTAATTTTTAAATATTAGAATGCAAATTGCAATAATAGCACAATATTAGGGGGCGTTTATATAGATAATCTTAAATTAAAAGCAAGACTGATATAGCATATTCAATCCTCCTTTTAAGTTGCATTAGACACCTAATTAGGACCTACTCTAGCTTTCCTTTCAATAAATGCATAGGTCAACTGGGAGGCCAAAGGGAATACTACCAAATAAGAAATAACAAATTAAAATACCATTTTTTTCTATGAAAGGGAAAGAAAAGCCTTTTGCTCATACGAAGATTCTCTGTAGCTTTTTCTATTATTATTATTATTATTATTATTATTATTAGGATTATGATGATGTGTACCTGAAAAGGATGACTTTTTGGCTTAGGTTGACATAAGGATTAAGGACCTATCTTAATCAGAAAAGGAGAAAGACTTAAAATCAATTAATGCGCGTGTCTCAAGTATTATAATTAATGCTTTTACCATAACGGTTAGGATAATCCCAAAGATTCGTCCAAATTATAATTAATCTAAAAATCTTGATCTTTGTTTGTCTTATATAAAGCCTCTAGTAGGATTCTTATAGGGCATCTACATTGGTGTTGTATTTTGGGGCAAAAATAAGTTCCATCATGCTCCATTTTAGTATTTTATTTTGGAGCAAATGAATAATATTGTTATACTTTAGTGCGAATGAATAGTCAATGGTGCAAAAATTATATTGATACAAAATTTGTTTCAAAATAAAGCAAAAGAGTAACCAGTGTGGATGCTCTGTACGTCGAGGAGGTTGGCAAAAGCTAAAAGCTTTTGACAGCTTAAGTCATATTAGTAATTCTTTGTTTGTCTGCACTATCTTTAGCATTTCATTTTATTTTTTTTCAACTTTTTTAATTTCAATGCAATATCTTTAAATTTCAACTAATTATATCGCATCGAAATTCGCAAATTAAACCATTTCAAAATAAAATGGTTGAAATATTTATCCCAAACAACCCATATGCTTGAGAACTGCTAATTATTGGCTAGCTTCTCATCTTTAGCATTTGGAACCAATGTTAATTAGCTTCCTTACTATGTTTGCTTATTATAATTAGTTCAGTTCTTCAAAGTTAAGGGCCTCGAGGCAAAATAATAATAATAATAATATGACAAAATTTACCAAGTTTAGAATTACCGCATAGGCGGACAAATCTTAGTCCCATAGAATTCAGACTTGTCCAAATAAAAACATTGGCCAACATCACAAGTAACAAGTACCAGAAGTAGGGCCAGAATTCATATATGCAGTGAGGCCTAATAGCACAACCTTGGGAATTCAAGTGTCTATAGTTGGTACAATATTTTGTCACATTGTCACTGTTTGTTGTGAGTTTTATTCTATTCTATAAGTAGTTAAAGTGGGAAGGTATATATAAATAAATATACATTATATTTGAAAATTAATAGTTAATGTGTTGATATAAGGGTTAATGTGGAAGAGATGAGAGTTCCCCCACAGAGTTTAACTAAACAGATTTGAAAGCAACGTTTGGTAGACAGAGAAGAGATTGAGATGGCAAGCTTTGGCAGCGAGCTACAATAAGCAAGTCCCTTTGACTTTCCAACTCTTTTTACCACTTCCTAACGACTTGTGTGTTGTGCTTGTGGATGCCAGCTTTGGTATGGTAGGCCATTTCGACTAATTTTTTTTTTATTTATAAATATATACATATAATTGTCATGTTTAGGTAAAAAAAGAAATAATGTTGTGGTTGGCCACCAAAAATGTATTAACTACTAGTTATAGCGTCCACAAACTATTTTTAGCTTCCGGAGCTTAACACTAGCGTGTAATTTTGAAATTCCACCTTTCATTCGGAATACTTTATCGGATAATTTTCGGATAATTATTCGGAATTACCCGGTATAAAATTTTTTGGGTATTACCCGATATATTTGGAATTGGAATTGGAATTCCATTTTCGATCTTTAATCTTCCATGCAAATAAGTGACTTGTTATTTTTTCACACCAAGACCGAAGCTTCTATCTGTATAGGCATGTAAATAACAGAATACGAAAGATAGAAGATGGAATTACAATTCCAATTCTAAATATACCGGATAATTTCAATTCCAATTCCAACCCCATCGGGTAAAAATAAGGTATTACCCGAAAATTATCCTGTTAATTTGGAATTGGAATATGGAATTCCATATGCCATATTTACATGCCTACTAGTTAACACTTATTCAAAAAGAGTTTAGGCATCTACCTATAATTAAGAGAATTTAGATCTTTGTCCCTTTATTTTGCCTACCGCGATTCAAATTATGACACATAAACAAAATAACTTAAATTTTTTAATCACTTTGTCTTTTATTATATTTTATAATAAATATTTTTGTTTATTTGTCAAAAATTTTTAGAGTGCAAAAAAAAAAAGAGACAATAAAAGCGATAAAAAAATATTAATTTTAATTAATTAAGAAGACCTCTATTCAAAATCATTTTGTGAAAAGAAAAACCATCTTCTGTATAAGAAGATTTTAGAGTTAGTTAATAAATTAGTCATTTTAAAAGTAAAATTTGAAGAATTTAGCCATAGTTTCATGAAATTAAACATTTAGCCGTATCATATTATGTTACACGTGTAATATATATATGATACACGTATGTTACGGCTAAATCCTTAATTTCATTAAAATAAGACTAAATCATAAAAAATTAGCCAAAAGTTTGGTAAATCCTTAACAATCCCAAGACTTTAAAGCTTTTATTTGAGTGGTGTTGATAAGATATTATAAACTTCATTCTTTTTTTTAAAAGCACTTATAAATCGTAAAAAGTGTCATTTTTATTTAATTAATCTCTTAATTTTTAATTTAGTTCCAACCATTACGGTTGATTTTATATCTCGTTTCCTATCAAACGACACCGTTGGATTTCTGTTAATTTTTTCAATTTTTTTTATATTATTTATTATAAGATGAGACGTCGAAATTAGAAAACAACCCATCATATAGATGTGTCCAAAACGAAAACAAAAAAATTGGTCCAAAAGTATTTTCTTTTAGCCCTTTCGTCCGTACAACTACAAAAGGATACCCAAAAACGTTATTCTATTTGCAACATGTGTTCATGTTGATGTTTCTCTCTTTCTTATTTTTTGGCAGAAGTTTTGTGGTCAACGTATTTAATGAACGAGCTTTTTCCTTTTGTGGGGTTTTCTTCTTCTTTTCCCTGCCTAGCTCAGCCCTTCTTATATTTGTGTTTGAGCAATAATAATGGATTGCTTTTTTTTTTTTAGGGAAATCATAAGAAATAGCCCAAAAAAAAATTCGTTTTTAAAGTCCAGCCTATGTTTTAAAAAATTAAAACAATAGTCATGTTACGAATTGTATAACAGAAAAGTGTCACACAAAATATAACACATCTGTAAATATTTGTAAGATATTTTGTAACACTTCAAATTTTACTCATTATTTTTTAAAGTGTTAAATAATATCTTACAAATATTTATAGATCTGTTATATTTTGTGTGACACTTTTCTGTTATACAATTCATAACATGGTTATTTTTTAAATTTTTTGAAACATAGACTATCATTTAAAACAAACATTTAATTTTGGCCTATTTTCACAACTCACCTTTTTTTTTTACTACATTCGTATAAACTAACACACGTCTAAATGACTTGAGACATCCCAATCTATGGCTTGTATAGTTGGATATATTACACTATAGCCACACAAAATTACAACAAAAAAGGCGAAAACTACACACATAATCAATTTAAAATTAAAGCCATCATAGAGGATTTAGGATTAGTAAATCGATGTGTCTTTATAAATAAAATGTAATGAGAAGACGAAGCAATAAATGTCAACTTATCTACAATGCAAATTACATTTTCGAAAAAACCCGGCCCCCAAACAGTAAAAGACACATATAATTAATTGGTGGTGAAATATAAAGCTAATAATGATCTGGAGTATTATTTAGCACGAAGATTAATTGTCTGATTAGGAAATACTCTATATTATGAGAGAAAACGTACACAATGAAAGAGAATATTCAATTATATCTCAGCTAAAACAGAAGAAAATATTATTTGAAATTAGAGGGAAGGAAATCAATTAATTGGTTGTTTAGAGTAAACATCTCACTCATTTTATTTTGAAATGATTTGATTTTGTGGATTTCGATATGGTATAAATAGTTGATATTTAAAGATATTGTATTAAAATTAAAAAAATTGAAAAAAAAAATGAAACGCGGGGATGTTTACCCAAACAAAAGGTAAACTGTTACTATTAAAAAATATAAGCAGTACTGTGTTGGCTTTGAATTAGACTTCCTATTTAAAAGGAAAAAAAATTCAATTTTTGGGGGCTAATTAAGGTAATTTGTATATTACTTATAATTAGCTAGGAGAATATTAGCATATGAGAATGTCTATCAAAGAAAGATTGCAGGTAAGATTCGAAGTGTGATATTTCATGAAAGATCAATATCGGGTTGTCCCTCAATCAAATGCAGATTTGGAGGGCTCAAGTTAGCTAGACGTTGAAATTTCACTCGTCATTATTTTTGGACTGTTTTGGACCACTAAACTATCCATTCCAATTAGCTGTTTAAAAGAATTCCTGTTTATATATATTTATATTTTCTTTTTCCCTTTAATCACCATCACTCCGGCAGTAAATTCCTTGTTCTTCATGGGATTTTATACTGAATATTTGTGTACTATTCAATGATATTATTGAGTTGAGGAGTTGGCATATGCATTGAATAGTGATATATCTAATATATGTATTCTATCTATATACCTATATATATAACAGCCCAGAGGCAGTTTTTATTTTATACGGAAAAAAAAATCAAAATCTCCCTTGAATTTCGCAAAACTTCACAAATTTTCCCGTAATACAAAAAACATTATTTGATTTTTTAATTAAGTTAAAAATTATACTTCCACCTGAGTAAAGTTTTTTTTTTTCAACATTTTAAATGCCTTGACTACCCCCGTAAAGTATTTTTGTAAATGATAATTATGCCATCTATTTTATAATTAAAAAATATTTGTATTTTTTAGTCGTCGAATGTATAATTTTAGATTGAATTAAAAAATTCAAAAAATATTTATTGTAATATTATGATAAATTAAATTTTGCAAAATTTTATGGGAGATTTTTGGTATTTTGCATTTTATATATGAAAGTTAAGCAACGGTGAGTTTGTGTTAGAGAGCAATTATAATCAACACTTGATCTACTTATTTACCACACCACCTGACATGTGGATGCTTGTCAATTCAATTCATTGTTTTTAACTTTCACAGTCAAAACACCAACTAAATTCTGACCACTCCTTATTTTGGTAGCAACAACCATTTTTTTGCTTCTTCTGTTTTCTATAACAATAAATGACCGTCTTGGATTCGATCAACTCATCGACACTCTACTGCTAGCCAGGGCTGAAAAAAGTTCAAAATTCAGCATTGTGATCACTTCCAAGTTTGAAATATTCTTTCCATAGTTAACTCATTTAGAAAAAAAACCCAAACATATAAAGTAAGCATTAATTATAAACTATTTTAAAAGATATTTCTTTCTCTCATGCCAAAATACGTATTAATATTATTAATGTTGGTAAATCGACGATAAGTGTATCAACGTTTTATTCTCGGATATTTGTTGTTTTTGTTGGTATATATGTAGAGTAATAAGGGCGATATGTAATGAAAAACTTTTGTATTTTTTAATAGAGAAGAATGGAAAATATTATTTTCATAAAGTGAGAAAGTAAGGAAAAGATAAGTCATGAAAATGTTAGGACCAGGTTGACTCCTTCATTATATTGTTATTGTTATGTTATATTATATATGTAATACATATATAGATATAGATATACCCCCCAAAATTCAAGGGGGTGCAATATTGTAGGTGACAGTTTGGTTATATTCTATGTAATATACTAATATCTGTAAACTCAACAGTTGCACCAATAATCATAATTCATAAATAATCCATGACTATGAAAAGTAGCAAAATAATAAATTGAAAAAAAAAAGCCAAATGAGGTCAAAATGGGCATTTCAGAAAAAAGAAATAAGAGCTGTCTCTGTGACTTTTCAGCTTTCATCAGAGCCAGTTGAGATTTTATAGCGCGCGAAAATAACACATTATCACTAATCCATGGCTAGTTATCACTAATCAGCAGTTACTAATTACTTAAAACTATCATAAGGCTGTGTTTGGACATACTCGTGATTCCTCTCTCTGTTTCTCTCCCTCTAATCTATATTTTCATTTTTCTATCTTTTTTTACTTTGGCTTTGAACGATCACTCTCTTTCTTACTTGGATCGAAAATCTATATTATTTATTAACTAATTTGGGGCATTTGTGTTTCTTTCTTTCTCTCTCACATATATTCTTGTGCAGAGAGCCTCTTTGGTTCACAAATCACAACAAGACACACACTTGCTTTCTCTCTATAAATACCACTTCTCTCTTGTCTCTCTCTCTCTCTCTCTTCCATTACTTTAAATTTACTCTCTGCTCTCTCTCTCTCTCTCTATTCCTGTTTTGTCACTCTTGTTGTTGTTGGTCTTTGGAGTACAACACTCTATAACATCTGTACTGTACTGCCTCTGCTGCGAGAAACGTGAACAAGCAGAGAAAAAATTAAGAAAAATTATTATATAAAAAAAAAACTAGTTACAAAGAAAAAGAAAACGGAAACAGAGGGTTTTTATTTTTTGGTTTCTGGTGGGTCTCTCTCTCTCTCTGTAATCATAAGACACACAATGTCGGCTTGCAAAGACGAAGATCCTCGCATCCATGGCATCAAAACTAAGATTCGTGTTGTCCCAGATTTCCCTAAACCTGGTTCGTTCTTCCTTGTCTTTCACTCTCTGTTTCTTTTCTTTCTTTCCAAACGGTTTTTGTTTTTTGTTTTGTTTTCTCGGTTTTCATTTGTAAGTTTTGTGAGGGAAAAAGAATGAACTTGGGCTAATAATTGTTGAAAACCCTTCAGGTATTTGACTAGATTGAAGTCGGTTTTCATTCTCTTTGGAAGAGAAGGGGGAAAAAAAAAAAGCAGTGGACTTTATCAGTAGATGGTTTAAGAAAAAAACTTTTTTTTTGTTGTTTTTTCTTTTATTCGCCTTTTTTTTTTTAAAATTTTCATGTATCACAAAATAAAGAGTGTAAATTTGCCTTTTCCTGTGATTTTTTTTTTCTTTTGCTTTTTTCTTTCCGCTCTTTAATCTTTATGCAATATTTTTGGAGCCAATTTCTCATATTTTTGTCTTAACGGATGAGCCAATGTGCAGGTATTATGTTTCAGGATATCACAACTTTACTGCTCGACCCAAAAGCCTTCAAGGACACTATTGATTTATTCGTAGAGAGATACAAAGGCAAAAACATCTCTGTTGTTGCAGGTAAACATTAAAAAGGAAAAAGAATAAAAAAAAATAAAAAGAGACGAACTTTGTTCTCAAAGTTCACATCTTTCTCACCTTTGGAACACAAAAACCACAAACCAAAAGAATAAAAAAATATAAGTGCTTGAGATAAATTGTTTTGATCTAAGAGGGCCTCCGAGAAGAGAAATACCTGTGTTTTTTTAAGTTATTGTTTTTGGTATGAGAGAGAGAGAGAGAGATACTAGGCTAGGCTAGCTCAGCTCGAGAAGGTGGTGGTTGTGGGGTCCATTTGGTTAAGGGAAAAGTAGGTTTGGGTGATGCTGAAAATGGGTTTGTATTGCATAAGTTTCTGGTTGTCTTTTTGAATGCTTTTGAGGGACATTATGGAATGGAAGTGACTGTGTATTTCGTATGTGGGTTTTGGCTAAGTTTGTAGTGATTTTTTGTTTGACTATATGTGTAATGGTGTTTTTCATTAGTGGGTTGTTTTGTGCCACTCTCTCTCTCTCAAAGGTTTTTTTTTTTTTTAGCCGCTCACATTTGCTGTTTCTCTCTCTCTCTCTCTCTAGTTTCTCTCACATAAGCATGTGCTTTCGGATCCAATTTGCAAGGTTGGTGGTTGGTGATGGTTGCCCACCTTGTAAATTAGAAAAAAGTGGGACCCCTCTAAATATGCCTCAGTTTCAATTGGGCCTAATTGTGTTTTGGCTTCATTAGAGTGTGGTTTTCCTTACATCACCTACTGTTGAGTGACCTGATTATGTGCCTCTACTCTTGTTCTAATCTCTATGAGTTCTTGCTTTGATGAATAATTGACTTCACTCTACTGTGTTTTTTCGTCTCTCTCTGTTCTTTAATTGGTTTCGTTCAACTACCTAATCTAACACCTAAAAAATTGACAACAAACTCGAGTGTCGTGTTTTCACTTTTAGTTTTGATTGGTTACATTGTGAAAGACAAGGTAGAAAAATTGAGCTTCACTCTGAGACTGGTTCTATTGGCTGTAAATCCTTAATAAATTATTATTGGTGACACTTAGTGGAGAAACTGGTAGTTCCATATCATATGCTCTGTGATGCTAATTATTATGGATATTGGATGGTTCTTGATTCTTTTGTTATTATTTTATATTTTATTTCTATCAGAAATGATTTGGTTTGGATTTCTTGTGGTCTGTCTCAAGATTGGCGTACTCGAATCTGTCCCTTTGTGTGCTTATGTGGGCTTTTTCTGTCCTCTTGTATTTATGAGAGCCTCTAGAACTATTTTCGGAGTCTTCTCTTGTGAAAATAATAATGATAAAAAAAAACCTGCTCCTGGATAAGATGAAAATATATTGCTTCAAGGATAAGGATTAGTGTTTTTTTTATCTGTTGTCACTTTAATTGATGTTACCTCTGTAGATTTTTGCATGTTCATTTGCTTTTTGTTGTCATAACCATCTGTGGAATATGAACCTCTTGACCTTGCAGCCTTTGCTTTCACATATTATTGGCACAATGTGTCATTTCCCTACTTTTCTTGAGGCTTAAAACTTTGTTTGTATTTGGCCCGTTCATGAGTCTCTATCAGAGGTATACTTTTCAATGTCTGGCGTTGAAAAGTCTTTTGATAATTGATTTTATTTATACTAATATGCAGCTCTATCCTAATGGTCTATCTGCTACTACTGATTCAAGGAGTTTGGGAATTGAGTATGATTGGATTTTAGAGAAGAATGTTTTACACTGACTGAAACTTAAAAATATGATAACTCGTTTACAGTTTAAGCAGTTTTATCAGATCGGTTCTCTTTCCCTCTTTTCTCATCATTTAGTTGATGCCTTAGTCAAGCCATTTGTTCAAATTTCCCCCCGTTTTTGGAGCATGGTTATTGCACGTTTTTGTTACAAAACCACCTAATGGAGTTCTGAAACATGAGGTTCGACTATGTTTGTACAGGAATAGAAGCTCGGGGTTTCATATTTGGTCCTCCAATTGCATTGGCAATAGGAGCAAAGTTTGTTCCACTGAGAAAACCAAGAAAGTTGCCTGGTAACTTGTTTTCCTTTGTAGTTGTAATGTTGTATTCAACTACTTGCTATGGCTCAATTAAGCTGCTTTGCAATTGATGTGTACAACGAGCGATCCCGTACATATTTTATGTTCGTTTCCTTTCTGTACAGCTATGTTTAGCATCTAGTTCTAGAGTGAATGATCGCTTGAGTCAAAGATTTTGGCCTTTCCAAAGGCAATTATGTTTTTAGCTTTTTGAACCGTTGAATTAAGGCTGGATTTGTCAGTATGAAAAGATTTCATGTTTCCAGGTGAAGTTATCTTTGAAGAGTACACTTTGGAATATGGAAAAGACCGTCTTGAGATGCATGTTGGAGCAGTTGAGCGTGGTGAACAAGCTTTGGTCGTTGATGATTTAATTGCCACTGGGGGCACACTCTGTGCTGCCATGAATTTATTGGGTAGCTACCATGCCAATCTACAAAAAGAATTCCCACATTCACGATTGCACACATGGATATTAGATATTGTTCTATGTTCTTTATATTATAAATGTTTTTTTGCATGAATATGTTTCTCCAGAGGTTGGGCCGCCTTTTGTTCATGGATGTAAATCATTGCAAGAAATGACTACATGATTTTTGCAATATAGATTTGGATTATCTGGTGACTGCGTCAAGCACACTCAAACATGCTCATGAGAAGTACATGTTGAATACATATCATAAGTGGAGTTGTGTTTGATTCAAACTCATTGTTTTTTTCTCTTTCCAAATTTTATTATCTTTTACTACTATTGATTATGTTCGAGTATTGTATAAGTATATTTTGAAGTGTATTAATGGGGTAGTGTTTGATGCTTTTGTGATGATGGCTAACATAAGTATGTTGTTGCACAGAACGTGTTGGAGCAGAAGTAGTTGAATGCGCATGCGTTATTGAATTGCCAGATTTACAGGTCTGTTATTTTCCAACATTTATTCTCTATGGACCATGGTTATTAGGGACTAGAATATGAGCTTGTTGCTGGTCTTAATTTGGTTGCAGGGTCGCGAGAGGTTGAACGGGAAACCGCTGTACGTACTAGTGGAATCCCATTAATCCTGATGGATTTGATCATGTCGGTTGAAATGTAATGCTGCAGAGCACAAAAAGTGTACATTTAGAGGCACATCATTGGCTACGCTCTCCAGGGATTTGATTTGCAATTCATTCCATTCCATTTCATTTCATTCCATTCCATTCACTCTCCCACATTTTCCGGGTTTTTCTTCTTAGACAATGATTACTGAATTTTGATTTACATGAAAAAAAAGGGGGAAAAGAGAGATTTTAAGTGTTTGGTGGTTGACCACCATTTTTACCGAGCAGCATATGGTGCCAAGTTATGGGAAAGGGGTTTTGATTTTAAGAAAAATGCTTTTCTAGGACTCCTGATTTATTTTTTATTTTCTATTTTAATTTGCACCAATCCTATCTTGGCGGGCTTCAATTTGGTTAGGATTTCTTCTTTATCTATTGATTATATTTGTAGGTTTAATCATAGTGTCGTGTTCTTTTAACAAAACCAGAGATTTGGGAGAAGAGCTCAAACGGTTGATTAGTATGGTGATTTCTTATATGAACTCTTGCAAAAGAGAAATGCTCTTTTTTTTACTGGTCAATCATCATAGATCATACTATATGGCTTGTTATATTTAATCACGCTACATGTCTGTTTTATTACCCTGTGATTGGTGCTAAATTATCACTGTTGTATAGCATTGTTTTTCAAAATATAAAACATGGTCTTAAGATTTGCCAAATTCAGTCTTTGTATTTTGTATAAATGGTCGGTGAGTTAGAATGGGCCTATACCTGTATATGGGGTGCTGTCTAACTTTTTAGGAGAAAGATTTTTTCTCCCGTCTTTGGAGTTGGATTGGTTGCGAAGTTGGGAGATTATTATTATTTTTTAATTATGGGCTGAAACAAAAGTCTTGGCCTTTTAACTGACAGTCTCTCGGCCAGTTTGGCATGGTTATTTACATATATATTCACTTTAGGAGTGAATATTACATTTTCATTCACTATTTACAACATTTATTAAATTAGTTCAAACTAATTAATTATAGTACTATAATACCCCTACCCATTTAAAAACCCGGATCCCCATTAGAATATTAAAAAAAAACTTATTTTTCGGAACTTATTTTTTACTAAATCCTAATTTTCGGATTACAAACAAGGAATATTACATGAAAAAATTGAAATATCATATTCAAAATTGAATAACACAAAAATATTGAAAAATGAAAAATCAGGCAATTTCATATTAAAAAAACACAGTATACTAATATATCATATTCAAAAATGAATTACACAAATTTGTTGAAAATGAAAATACGGGAAGTATTACATGTTAAAAAAAACTATATTAATATATCAAATGAACAAGCTGAAATATTATATTCAAAATTGAATAACACATGTTTATTAAAAATGACCAACACGACATGCTAGGCTTACTCACCTTGAGAAAGAATAAAAAGTTTGTGTATCAGTACTTGTGCGTGGAAGGAAGATGAACAGTGCTTAGAAGAAAATTATGAACTAAACCTCTAGATATGGATGCCGCTAATAATTTTATTTTGAATTTGAGTGAGCAATACTTGTTTTCTTTCCTTTTGTATATGAGCTAACATTAAATTACAGCTAATATCGCAAATTGAATTACGTGTATTTATCTCAATAAATACTTCCCACAAATTGCGGTGTTTGAAAGTTACAAAAATATTCAAATTTGAATATGTATATTGTTTTAACAATTCTTACGTGTTTTTGTAATATGTTAATTTCCGGCTATATTTATTTACGTATAATATGATAATTATTATTCGAATATATGGTGTTAATAGCTTGATTTGATTTGGCCATCCCTATAAATAAGGGGTTTAATAATTTTTTGTGCTAAAATTAATTTATAAAAAAACTTCCCAAGAATTGTGGTATTTGAATGTTACAAAAATATTCAAATTTGAATATGTATATTGCTTGAAAATTCATAAACACTGAGTACGTTTTGATTTTTATTTAATATTCGATTATATGGTTGGTGTTAACAGCTTGATTTGGTCATCCCTATAAAAAAGGGGTTTGACTAAACAGCTATTAAAGCATCTAATTGTAATTAAAAAAAACAAATATAAATTTCGGTTCAACAAAAACGGGAAATAATAACGTGGTTTAATATATTCAACCCTATAAAAAAGGGGTTTGACAAACCATTTTTGAATTTTCTAATCGTAACTAAAAAGAATGAAGATTCGGGTTAACAATAAAAATGGATCCACTAAAAGGATCCATTAAAGGGTATATATGTCTAATAAAAAATGCCACCTAAGCACAATGAATTACTGTGATAATAATTGTACTTTTTGTCATGGAATGTAATATGTTGTTCTAAATTGAACTAGTGCGTATACCTTCAAAATATTTAAAACACTGTGTGGGATTTTGTTATGTCACTAATTGAAAAAAAAAAAAAACAAGCTTAGAAAAAAGAAAGTCGGGGTTTGCCAAAATCAACTCGTAACCATAAAGTAGTAATCCAAATTTGGCTCTAATTATAGCAGTGAAAGTGATGGCTTCTTTCCTCAAACTGCTTCACTAATTTTCTATTGCATTGTCATTTCTAGGTTATATATTGTGGAAATGCAAATTTTATAACATCCAAAAATACCATTTTGATTTAGACATGAGAAGGCGTAATGTGTCCATCAAAGATGGTGACTTTATACCAAATCTCTTGTCACAAGCAAAGTTTCTACTTTCTGCTTTCATTGCCCTACACTTATGCTTTGTGGTTTGCTGATCCAACCAAATTTATTTAATGTGGTTTATTTGCAAGAATGCGGATTCTGAAAAAAAAAAAAAAAAAAAAAATCAGAATAAAACATTGACAAAATATGAAAATAAAATAACAAAAATCCCGATATCAATTGGTGCATTTCGTTTCATTTTCTTAAACCAAATCGAAACCATGTAGAACCAAACTGCTCTTCTCTTACCAATGATGAATCTTATTAGTTTGGATTAGCTACATTGGCTTTTACTTTCCATACTTCTGCTCCTTCGCGAAACTCTGAGCTGTAAAATGCATGCTTAGAATACGGAAATGGAATCCGTAGACACACACACAAAAGAATGCATGAATCTGCAAAAGATGGCCAAACTCTCAGCATTACGGGATCAATGAAATCTGACATTGCCAATTTGAACATCCTGAAAAGGCGGTTACTTTTTTATATAAGATATAAATTTAGGCCCTTTTCTTAAGCTACATTTATTGGTCAAATATTCGAGCATACAATTTTTCAGAAAATTCACAATCTTCTCTTTATTTCTAACTATAATGAAACATTTTCTTTTTCTTTGACATTTCTAGTCCAAATCATATATTTCCAAGTGAGAAAGGGAAATACGAATTTTTGTTACGTGGAGTGTAGAAAGTTTGACATTGGAGTTCAAGAAGGTTTTATCACAGGTCACAAAGTTGTCCAAAATCATAACTCTGAAGACCCTTTTGCCACCGAAGTCACCAGACACTAGTAACTCATCTTTGACTGGATTTTACAAATAACTCCGCAAATTAATTCACATAAATTTTGGTTACAGACACTAAAACCACCACCACCTTCAAAATCAAATTTCCACGTATGCAAAAGCAGTGTGCTTGCTTTGGCCTTAAACTTACTCTATTACAACTAATAATGGACAAAAATCATAAATATAACATACCAACCAATTTCTGAATCATAGCATCTTTGTCATCAAGTCTAACGAAGTTTGAAATCTTCAACATAAGCAAGAACATATATTATGCTTCATTCTTTTCTTTTATATATATTGATTGAACGATTTTTTTTTTTCCCCCTTTGATTTAGTAGTCAAACCAAATCCTTAAAAAGAATTATCTTTTACCACAAAAATGGTTCAGCACGAAAAGGAAAATGATAGAAGCATGGATATTGAGAAGTAAAAACTAAAGAGAGAGAAGAAAAAGAAAGCCTTCCGAATTGTATATATCAGAATTTAGAGTTACAAATGAGCAAACGGCAAATTGGTTAATTAAGCATTCATCAACAAGATTTTTCCATAATCACACAAAAATATTAATGACCCAAAAAATAATGTTGATAAATGCAAGTGGAAAAATAAAAACATTCACCATCATCACGAATCATGATCAGCCCCTCCAAAACAAAAATAAAAATATAAAACAGAACAAAAAAAACCCAAAAGAAAAAAAAAAAGAAAAAAGAAAAAGGAAAGCTGTGTTTTTTAAATTTTTACAGTTTGTAGATGATAAGAAAGCAAGGCAAAACGGCACGCGAGTCAAAGACAAGCAACTCGCCGTTGTCCCCACTCACCGAGTCAAACCCGACACGGCCACTGAGCAGCGATTCTATCCCGATTTGCTTGGAGACCCGACCCGCCACGACCCGGCAGACCAGCATCGCCCTCACGCCCCGCCCACCGCCGGCGCTCTCGTGGGCCCCGCCGCTTCCGGAGTACGTGCATATGGCGGCGCCACCCTTCCCTCCCGGGAACACCCACGCGCCACCACACGTGTCGTAGGACGTGGGCCCCAGGCAGTGGAAGCCCATCACCTCGTTCCCGTCCGCCACGCACCGCGCGTTCTCCGCCGGGTCGCCGCCCGACCCGGCCCGCGACCTCACGACCTCCCTGTACTCTTCGAACCGGGACACCGCCCGCGACCCGTTCTGCACCTTGAATATCATCTCGACCCGACCCGAGAACGCCTTGGGGCTCCAGCTAGTGTGGAAGATTATCTCCACCACGTTCCTCGACGGGTGGCCCTCCGGCAGCTCGGTCAGCGCGGGCAGGCACTGCTCGTGGGCGGTCCGGGCCCGGGTCCTTCCCGCGGATCCCAGAGATGAGAGGAACTCCGGTCTCCTCTCGGGTCTCGGGCACTTGGACTCGCACCCGGTCTTTTTCTTCGGCGGCGGCGATGGGTCGGGCTTCTTGGGATGGCTGTGGCTGTGGCTATGGCTGTGGCTGTGCCTGTGCCTGTGTCTGTGTCCCGTCGTGGTGTCGATGACGTCCTTGATGCTCTGAACGCTCTGTCTGCAACTAGCGCTGGGGATTAGGGTTTTGGGCTTTGGCTGGTAAACGACGTCGTCGAAAGCTCTGGACTTGCATTGCAGAGACTTGACCCAACCACTCGCCATTAACGCACCTCAACCAAAAAAAAGAACACAACTTTACTCTTTTTTTTTTTTTTTTAATCTCTCTGTCTCTGTCTCTCTAAGCTAAAGTTTTTCTGTGTTGTGGTGAGTGTAATGTGTGAATGATATGAGCTCTGCACTACTGCTTCTCATGCCTATGAGAGAGAGAGAGAGAGAGAGAGAGAGAGAGAATGGAATGGTAACGACATGGTGATGATGGATGGCATTGCCGGGTTATTTAATTTGTTTTGTTTTATGGGGAAAAAGGACGAAATGACGGTGTTACCCTTCTGTGGATTTCGGGATCACCCGCGTGGAATTGTCTCTCTTTTTATTCATGGCTTCATGGGACTGACCTGAGGCCACACATAAATACAATTATACAACTTCATATTGTTGTGATTTGTCTCTGTCCCTTGTTCATGAACAAAACAAAACAAAACCAAACCAAACCACGCAATTTGCATTAAATCTCAAGGATAAACAAAATTTTACGGATTATAATTGTAAAATATTATAGCTAGTAGTTGGTACTGGGTGGCCTCTCTCTCTAGCTAGCTTGTGTTAATTTTGGTGTTTGCGTGCATGCAAATGTGTTAGATGATCTCATCTCATGATGCGTTTTTTAATTTTTATTATCTAGTTTAATGGCATCGGAAGAAAATTATAGGTTTTAAAACCCAATTAAGGAATGGATTTAATTCTTCGGTTATGGAACATTCAATAGTGGCATTATTTCCTTCCCGTCTGCAGGTTGCTCATAGTTTTTGGTAAGAAATTTCAAAGTTCCATCGCTAAAATGCGTGTGTTTTCTGTTAAATATATATGTTATAATTTGAATTAATGCTAAACCTTTATTGTGATTATTTTATTGTTAAACTTATGTATTCTTTATATTTAAATATTGTGAAAATTGATCATTTTATAACTCAAAAGGACAAAAAAAAAAAAGTTTAGTTGATCATTTTATAACTCAAAAGGACAAAAAAAAAAAAAAAAAAAGTTTAGGGTCGACGAGGTTTAAGAATCTATACATACATCTCTATTTTAATTGATTTAAATACGCTAAGAACGGTATTTCCAGATCATGTCTCTCTCCAAGATCTCATTAGATTTGCGTATGATGAGAGAAACAAAAGCAAAGTTATATATGTAATTTGGTCAGAAACCTTTTTTTTTTTCTTTTCTCTTGGTTTTCCACTTCCATTGTGTATATATGTGTGTGTATTTCTTTTTTATATATAATGGCACTGCAAAATCAGTCCACTACAAAGCTTGACTGCAATGATAATATTGGAAGAAAATTGAGAGGAATAGAGACCCATATTTTGCTTGTCTTTCTAATGGGGTACATTGTTATCTGGGAAAGCCATGATTATCATATTCTAATAAGCTAGTTTCTCTATGCCAGATTAATTACAACATTTGACTAACACTCTTGTGATCTTTTTCATATGACATTGCCTAGCTAATATTTTACCATCCTATCATGATCATTCATTATCAAATAAAATGGCCTAGATGTAGATGCTATATATCTTCTTTTTTCTTTTAAGAGGAGCGTTTTATTTTAATTTTTAGTATATATTCAGTTAGACAGGTCTTTTTCCTCTATACAGAACTATTTCTTTAATTTCTCTTCCTTTCCTTCTAAACTTTCCTTTGCATTGCATATATATTGGGAGATTTTAAAAAGTAATATTGAAAATCATTTATGTTGACGATTCGCAAAATTGACCCGCAAACCATATTCATTCATTTGTGATTGACACATTGATCAGTTGGTGAGAACCTAATCCATAAAGTCAGGTCATTTTCTAATAAAGGCTTAGCTCTGCCATCTAACTACGAATAATTTATGGCTTTGTTGCTTCTTGTAATCAAAGAAACAATTACTCTATACAGTATGTTCTTGGTGAGCTTGAGGTTTCAATGAAACAGAAAAGCACCTGAATAACATTTTAAATACTATTATTTTTCTGATTTTAATTTCTTTGTTATAACATTTTTATTATAGCTTTTCATTACTTGCCAATCAATAATATTATTAATTTATTATTATTGTTAATTAGTGAGGGGTATATATTTGAGATATATATATATATATAAATCTATGTTTTGCTAATTGTTCCACTAAATTTTACGTACTTAGGGTACTCCAGTCATTTCATTTAAATGTAAATTAGTATATATTATTTCTAATTATTTTTGTAAAATCCGAATTAAATAAGACAAGAAAGAAAAATAGAGAAATGGGCATTATGAGGCAGAATCTTTTATAGGAGTTTGAAGTTTATTAATAGAGATAGTGAGAATAGAATATAGAATAGAAGAATTAGAAAGAGAATGGAAACTGCTGGACAGGTAATACATATTGTAAAAAATAAAATTAGAAAAAACAAAAAACAAAAACACTGAAATTTAAACTGGTAAAACGACAAGTTCTCTCCATTACTTTGGTCTTATTTAAATTGTTGTAAGTGCTAACTAGTACTGGCATGTTATAGCCTAATAGGCCTTATAGAAAGTCGGCATTCACAAGGCTAATTTTGGTGCTTATTGGGATAATTGCCCGTGGTTGCATAACAAGCAGACAAATGCATTGAGATAGCCAAAGCCTAATCAACAAAATGTAATAATTAATATAATTGTTTGTACCAAACTCCGAATGGTCCCCAAAAAAAAAAAAAAAAAGAGAATAATATGGATAAATCCAATCCGGTCAAGGGTGGTAAACAAAATTCAAACTGAAGGTAAATGGTTGGTATTATGTACTGATAAGCAATTTATATGCTTTTTATTATGCAAGTGATTATGATGATGAGATTCTGTATGGTATGTTGAATTAAAAGAAGTGCATATAGTTATTAGGAGTGACAAAAAGGGCAAAGAGAGTGAGTAGAGTGGTGGGGAATTGTTTCTCAGCCTTTTTGGTCACACACACACGCCTTGCCATTTGGCAAAGGCTTTGCAGTTTGCAATGTCACTCATAATTTCCCGGGAACTGCGTTACCATTTCCATGCGTGCCTATGCCTATATACTTGTTTCTACACCATCCAAATATTTCCCTTTTTTGTAAACAATGATAATAATAATAATAATTTAAATTCTTGTTCCCCTTTCCTAGAGTTTCAAATTTTAATCATTTCATGGTGACAAAGTTTCTTCATCGGATTATGTTCATATACACATGTCTAATTAAGTTTGGACGTTGATTTTATTGACGAGTTTAATTGTTTTCTTAAGTAGTTGAATACATGTGGCAAAAGAGCTTCTTAATTTTGTCATTTATGGAAACGGAAATATTTGGTAGCAAATGAGGTTTATGATGGGAATTCCACTGTTTAAAATAGGATTGTTTTTTTGGAAAAGAAAAAAGGTAATTAACTAACTGGACTTTCTTTTCTCTTCAAAAAAAAAAAAAAAAAAAAACTGGACTTTCTTTGCCTTCTTTTTTAAGAGAACTAAGGCACAAAAGTAATTAGACACTATTAATTAGACAACAATATTTTGAGTTCAATTCATAAAATCACTTAATTTCCCATCAATAAATTTTGAGTCTATTTGATATTTGATCATTTTTTTGTCCATATATATTTTAAGAAAATGTCCAAAGTTTTCAAAAATAAAATTATTAGTCATTCACACATAAGAGAGCTAAGGGCATAAAAGTAAATGCATATTATTATGGAGTTAAAAAATGGTTAAAACGTCGGCTATTTTAAACATCATTACAAAATAATTATTTTCTTAATTATCTCTAAGTTTTTATCATTTTTTTTTATCTAATTTTCAATTGGAGTAAATATGAATATGATTATTACCTCATGGGCGTAGCTGAGACATGTAATAGTTAATGTTTACAGTTATATATTTCTAAGTTCGATTCCTAAGACCATCTCCAACCAGGAGAGCTATAATTCTATTTTTTTATGCCAAAATAGCATTATACATCAGTGAACAGTAACTGTTATCTCCAACCCAGCTCTATTTTTTTATATCAAAAAGAATATTCTTAGTATATTCTTTCACACTAATTTTTTATAATAATTTATTTTTAAATCTTTATAATTTTAATATTTTGCCAATTGCCCACAATAAAGTTAATTAGTATATTATTAATCCAATAATATAAATTAAAAAAAAAGCATACGTATGACAAACTAAATGCTTATTTTCTCTATTGCATGAAATATGTTGATTTATTTATCATAAAATATTACAAAAAAAAATTAATACGTAAATAAATTACATAAATCTAAACATTACACCTTATAGTACAAGAAATTAATTGTATTTTTATATTGAAATTAATTCTATTCAATGTATGTATTTATTTAAAAGTTTTTAAGTTATTGTTATATTTCATATTCAAGTATTTTACTATTTTATAATTATATTTGTAATTTCAAAATAATATTTAGAAAATAATTATTATTTAAAATATAAACAATAATTTAAAGAGAGGGTTATATTTAAAAATATTGAAAAGTAAAAGGATTAAAAAATAAATTCAAAAAAAAAAGATCATGAATAGTGGTGATCTAAATTTGGATCACCACTATTCATTTTTGGAGCAAAATAGCATTTTAGCTCAAGAAATAGCTCTTGATTGGAGTGAATTTGGTGATGCAAAACTCTATTTTAGAATTATAGCTCATGGTTGGAGATGCTCTAATAAGGTAAGAGAAAAAAAATGATTTTGCTTTAATCCACTTTCCTACTTTTTTTAGAATATATATATATATATATATATACATGAATATGATATCATTAATAGTTCGCTATTACATATTTACAACTTATAATAATATACCCTATAATAAATAGTTATACATTATCTAATAACAGCAAATATGATGATAATATAGACATAGATAATATTCTTTTAAAATGTACATTTTCAACGTGTAAAGTTAGTGACAAAATATAAAATAATGTGCTTCCATATAATAGAGACAAATATAGGGTACACTCAACATTTAAGTCTTTTTTTTTTTTTAATCATCACAAAACTATCAATAAACACCTCTCTGATCTTCAATTACCTGTAAATTTTTTAACTTAGTAAATTACTACTAAAAGCATAGGCCTAAACATTTCATCATTTAAAAAAAAAAAAACTAAATGGTCCCATAACATTAGGTCTGGGTTTATTCTTAAAAAAATCAATGGGAAAAAATTTAGTAAATATATGCTATTGAAAAGTTATGTGCCTTGGTACTTCTTAGTCTCTTAACCTAACCAATTAAAGGAATGGCTTTGTTGACATTGCTTTTGACCTACTTTGGGTCATGAAAACATAGACAAAGCATTCAAATTCTTACTCAAATTACTCTCTCTCCTTTAGTCAAATGAATTCACGGCTTCTTACCTTGATCTGTCGTATCATTTAAAGCCGCCATTAATGCATTCTAGGAATTACCCACTTTGGCAGCTCTTTGTCAAGTATTTACATAACATTGACTACCCAAAAAAAAAAAAAAAAGAGAAAAAAGCACAACACAAGTGATTAATTTGTTTTGTCCCATTTTGATTATTTTAACCTTATTATTGCAATGAAATATAATAATCACATTAATAATATTAATATATTAAAAACTTAATGGCCTTGATAAATTGCATGCCCAAAAGATAAGAGGATTTTATACATATTCTTAACATAGTGTAAGCAAATTGTACAAAAAAAAAAAAAAAGAGTATAAGCAAACTGAGATCCTTCCCGGTTCCCACACTAGACACTAGCTAGTTAAACAAAAATTATTTTGTCCTCATTTTCAAGTTTCAATAATTATTATCCGAGAATCACTCCTTACCTCATTAGGCTAGCAAAGGACAAATTAAACAACAATTGGAACTGACTATTCAAACAAAATAGAGGCAAATGAAAGAGACCACAATGAGAATGTACATAAAAGCCATATGTGGAAGAGTATTAGCTAGATCATGTGATTAGCAAAAAGTTGGTGCAAGATATTGTATTTTGTATACATGCATTGCATGGCTTGAAAGATAGATATATATATATATATATATATATATATAATGGTCCAAGAATTGGTGGTCCTCTTTGTTGTTGTGGGCAACTTCCACTGACATTTACCTTCGATCTAATGTTGGATTCTTTTGATGGGTCTCTCTGAACATGGCTCGTGAGCTTGTGTCACCATAATATTATTGTTGTGAGCTTCTTTTTTTTTTTTTTGCTCAGACATATAGTCCGTCGATATGTATAGCTTCGTCACATATATGCATATATATATATATATATATAAAATTATCCTTGGACTAATATATTTACAGATCATCGGTCCTCTTTTTATCCCCTCTTGGCCAGCTAATAATCGACTCCGTAACACTATGGGGTTAATTTGCTAAGGAATAATTCTAAATAATCCCTGTATTTTACCGAAAATTCAATTTCATCTTTGATGTATTTTGTAATTACAAAATGGTCCATTTGTTGTTCAAATCATCTAAATATATCCTCGAAATTTATTTTGGCCAATATTTATATATGAAAGGACAATATTACTCTTTATTAAAATTATTACTTTTTCATTAGTTATTTTCTTATTTTTTATTCGAAAATTCTAGTTATTATTAGAAAACATCTCTCTCTCTCTCTCTCTCTCTTGCGTTTGTTCTCCCCTGGGTTGGGGCCACTGGGGTTGGGGCTTGGAGTCGTAGGGGTTAGGGGTCGGTGAACTAGGGTGGTCGCGGGTTTGGGGTCGTGGGTTTGGCGGACGGCGGGCTAGGGTCGCGGGGTTGGGGTTGAGGGCGGCGGGTTTGGCGGCCGGCGGGCTTGGGGGTCGGCGTTGTAAGGGGTTGGGGGTTGGCGTCGGAGAAGAGGTTGGGTTGGGGGCGCGAGCTAAGGAGGTCACGGGTTTGGCAGATAGTGGGGGTTGGCGGTCGGCGTCGTAGGGGGTTATGCTCTGCGTCGGGGTTGGGGGAGGCGTCGGGGTTTGGTGGACGGCGGTGGGCGAGGTTGGCGACCAACGGGGTTGGGAGTCGACGTCGGGGATGAGGTTCAGTGACGACGAGACCCTCCGCAATGGCGACAGCCCTTCGCACCGACAACAACCCTCCGCGCCGGCGACCTGAAACTGCCCGAGCTGTTTAGAGAGAGAGAGAGGAGGAAAAAAAAATTGTCTTGTTTTTATTTTATTTATTTTTTCTATATTTTTGTTTCATTTGAAGGATAGTTTTATCATTTTTGAAAATTTTTGAGCATCAATCAGCGTAAAAAGATATTTTTGTACCGATTTGAAAAACAGAAGGATTATTTTAAAATTATAAAAAATATAGAGATGTAATTGACTTTTGGATAAAATATGGCGATTATTTTAGAATTTTTTTCATTTACTAATATATATGCCATTTCGAGTGTTTAGGTGGGCACTTTTATTATTATTATTATTATTACATATAACCATTTTAGTTGAGAAGTACAAAATTCCATTAAAATAATTTTTGGATAAATAAGAGAAAAGAGTCAAAAGAAAAAAAAAAGATTTTTTTTTGCCCTTGCGTATGCATGTGTTTCATTTTGGTAGCTCCATATTTTTCAAAATGTAAAACATGTTTCAATAATTTTCAAAATGTCACATTTTTTTCCCTATTTCAATGGATTAGGACATGTGTCACAATATTACGCTGTCTAATATTGTTTATAAGTAATGCAATACATATATATCCGTTTTATGTTAAAAAAAAAAAGAAAAAAAATGTATTTAAATTTTTAAACACATTCAAAGATCAGAGGACGTTCTAAAAAATAAGAGGCAAATTGAAATATGGGAATACAAACCGGACCAAGTGTGAAACTTTTTTCTATATATAAAGATAAAGTTGCATGTCTAAATGTTTATTTTATTTGATGGAAGAATGATTTTGAATGTTTATATATAGACTCATAGTTTTGATAGGCAGATTCGTCGATTTTGATGCATATATATATATATATATATATGACTTCTCCATGCAATCGAGGGAGGGATAGACAAAGGGGACTACGCCATACTAATTGAGTGGCGGCCGGAGGAGACTATGAATGGATGGCGGCGGCTAGTGTTTAGACCCTTTGAGACTTGAGAGAGAGCTGTTCTGACGTGGCATAGTACCAAAATCTCATCTCTATATACACACACATATAGAGTATCTTATGATTTATAAATATATCAAGCAGTGTACATGTTTATTTTTTCAATTGGAAAAGGTCGAGCGTGTTTGCATAGCATGATTTGTGTGTCTTTGTAAGTCATTAATGTGAAAGCGTGAAATATATAATGATTCAAATTATATAAGCTGGAATTAATGGCTTATGAAGAAAATGAAGCACGCACATGGGTTAAGGTGATTCTTAGTTTTCTAAATGCAATATTGCCGCACATTGCTCCCAATCTCATGGTCTTTGATTATGCCTATCTTCTCAATTGTCGCTCTCAAAAACTCGGGTCAGATATTTTCCACACATAATATTTGACCTGTTTCTCTCTCCCATTTCTCTCCCATATAAAAGATGCTTCATTTGCATATATACTACAAACACAAGATATACACGCAAACATGTAAGACTACATAAAGCTCATTTAGGACTAGCTAGGTTTGTCCAAGCACAGTGAAGCAAGGAGAAACATATCCCTCTTACTTAAATAATCCTAATTATTTAAAGTCAATTGTATAAGTGTTGTAAGAGTGTAACTCAGATAATAAGTAATTAATGTTTAAAATTACACATTTTTTGGTTCAATTTCTAAAAAGATACGAAGAAAAACAAATATTAATTTGGATCTTGGCCCAGCGTCCCATCTTTAAAAAAAATGGAGATTTTGAGGAATGCTCCTAATTTGACACATTAATAATCTATGTCTTTTTTGAAATGCACTTTTAATTTATGTTTGAAATTTTACACTGCAACGTACAAACATAGAGTAGAAACATAAGAAACACACTACTTAAGATATAGATTATTAAGTGACACTTAAAATTGTATTGTTTTGCAATTCTCCCTTAAAAAAAATATCAATTGAACAAGCCACAATTGCATGCCTAAATTGTCTTATTTCCGTCCTATCTTTCAAAAAAAAATAAATAAATAAATAAAAAATCAATTGAACAAGCCACAATTGCATGCCTAAATTATCTTATTTCCACGTGTTTAATTAAGCTAAAAAATTCATATCATTTGCTGACACAGTTGAAAAGCCCGGAGCGTGAGTGTAATATTTAATAAAACTAATGTTTATATTTTGGGTTCAATTCTTAAAAAGACAGGGGAAAAACATTTTCTTTTTACGAGAAAAAAAATTGTAGAATCATATTTCCTAAAAAGAAAAAATGAAAAAGAATTTCTGTAAGCTTTGCTTACAAATTGTAGTAGAAGATTAAATAGTACAGTGCTAGTGTCTCCGTCCGAATGAAATCAAGTTTGCGCTGAAACTAAAGCTGCATTTGTTGTTGGAGTTTTGGCAATATCAATATATATAGGGGTGTCCAACCAAATCAAACTATTACTTTTTAACAAGGTCAAACATGAATCAAGCCAAACCAATTAAAATTTTAAAATTTTCAAACTAAACCAAATTAATTATAATCGATTTGGTTTGATTTAGATTAATTTAGTCAGTTTGATTTGGTCCCATCGATTTTTTGAACACTCCTAAATATATATATATATATATATGGTAAATTGGTTATGGTAATTAATGTCTTTGTGAGATGAGATGGCCTCTTTTTTGCTTGTACCTTTGCCTTTCTACTGCAAATAAAGCTGATAAATCTGTTTTCATTTTTCAGCAGAGACGAGTTGGAGCTGCCCTGCTCAATTCAATTTCAGATATATATATATATATATATATATATATAGAGTCTTTTAGGCATTTAACTAAAGTTTTGAGTAATTTTTTAGGATTTAGCCCTAAAATGTCGAAATTAAGAATTTAGCCACAACATATAACATTTTATGTTACATATAACATATATATGTGTAAAAGTGTAATATTATATATAATGTTACATATGTTACATTTTATGTTACATGTAATGTAATGTTGCATTTAATGTTATACTTTTTACACGTATATATGTTTAATGTAACATAAAATGTCACATATTATGGCTAAATCCTTTAAACTTTATCTTTAAAATAGCTAATTACTTAACTGGCCCGCCCATATATATATATATATATATATCAAAGCTCATATTCTCATAAACGACCACTGCTGGAGATAACGACAACTGTGTAAAAAGCCATATGATTGGCAAACCATGCAACCTGAAGAAACGACAACAATATCAAACCGACATCAAAATAACAACGACAACTAGGCATAAGCAAAATATTTGGAAAACGACATTTATATAGTGAAGCAACAATAATAAAAAAACAAAGTCATACAAAAATAAAATAGCACGTATGGGAATATAACAAAGTACAAATAATACAACGACTGGGTAAAAACGACTTTTAACTTTTGAGTAACAACAACCATATTAAAAGCGAGAGTTATAAATGGCTTTCCTATCAATAATCTAAAAAACGACAAGATAAGAAAACAATTCGTCATTAACCTCGATAAACTGACAGCCACGTTACAAACGGCATTCATATCTTAAAACAATCAACTGTGAGAAAATCACAAGATAAAAAATGGACAACTGAGGATACGTACCTGGAGAAACGACAAAAAAAGTGGATCCATATCCACAAAGAAGGATCGCAGTAGTCCAAACACACGGCGGTGGCGCCGCCGTGGGCCTTGTGATCAAGATCCCAGTCGTTGTATTTGTACTTTGTTATGTGCTCTACTCAAAAGTTATGCTAGTTTCTTCATATGATCTCGCTTATCTCGGATTTTTTTTTTTTAAATTTATTTTTTTACATGCTGCTTTGTCGTTTTTATGTTATTATGGTACTTGCTTTTAAACTGTGCCCCTTTGTTTTGGTTTTACAGATTGCTTGTCGTTTTCACAGTCGTCTTTGATATGTCTTTCTTAAGGTCCTTTCATTACGCGTTTATGAATGTGCTTTTTTCATTTCTACTATACTGAAAATTATTGTCATTTTTATCTTCATATCCTTTGGGTTTTTTTTTTTTTTTTTTTTGTCTTTTCTACATTGCGTCATTTTTAATTTGTCGGTTTTTGTTTATTTGTTTTTTTTTGGTGTCGTTTACACGTTTTCTGTCGTTTGTATTCCCGTTGCTTATTTGTTTTCGTCATTTCTCGTTTCATTACACGTTTTCCTTAGGAATTTTCTTTTGAATTTATTGTGGTTTTTTCTGTTTTACTGTAACCAATGTCGTTCTATATCTTTACGTCGTTTATTTTATTGGTGCCATTTTATCATTTGTCGTTTTCCGTTTTGTTGTCATTTGTATAGCCATGTCGTTTCTGTTTTGTAATTTGTTTATTTTCTTGGCGTCATTTTATCGTTTGTGTCTCTTTCTCAAGTTTTTTTCTTAGAAATTTCCTTTTTGAATTTGTTGTCGTTTTTCAGTTTTATTGTACTAAATGTCGTTTTTATCACCATGTCGTTTACAGTTTGTTGTCGTTTGTTTGCGGTGCCATTTCATCATTTGTCGTTTTTTGTGCTAGTTGTCATCCATTTAGTCATGTCGTTTGCTTTTTCATTTTGCTTATTTCTTGGCGTCATTTTACCCAGTTGTTTTTACAAAATGTCGTTTTATTGTTTTACTGTCGTTTTTACCTTTTCCGCGTGGGCCTTGTCTCCCAGCTAATTGTTGCACCAATACAAGATCCAAATTCTGTTATTTTGACAGAGAACAATCTAAACACTTGAACATAAAAGTTATTATACGCTTTTGCAGTTACAGGACAAAAAAAAGTTTGATACCAAACAGAAGAACAATATGAAATAGCTCTACCATAATTAGTGCTCCATAATCTAATTAAACCGAAAGAGACAAGGAACAAATACATTCTCTTTTGCTTCAAAACCGTACTATCAAACATTGACTCATAACTGAGTGAGCAAGAGACTTTTTCATACGTACGTGAGAGAGAATATATCAGAGAGAAAGAGAGATGGGCTTGACAAATATATGGGCCTAACAAAATTCCTACATATACTATTAATATATATATGGGGAATCGTAAAATAAAGTCATTTTTAATATCACTTAATAATTTATGCCTCAATTGGTATGTTCTTTTTATTTTCACTTTATGTTTGTAGTGTAAATTTTGAAATATAAATTGAAATAATATAAATTGAAATATAATACACATAAGGCATAGATTATCAATATGCTAAGAATGGGGCACATTCCTCAAAATCTCCCTTATTATATACATATGCAGCTCAATGAACATTGCTTCTAGTAAACATGTTTAGGTTGTGCATTTGTTTTCTGAATTATAGTGGTACAATTATTGAAGGTTTTTTGTTTCTTTGTTTCTGAGTGTGTAGACATTTCTATATATACGTTGTTGGGACTATAGATGATAAGAAATGTGAACAAACCAAGATGAGGAAGCAACTTCAAGCTTTAGCATAACATGTTGTTGAAATTGACAATTTGTGGGGTCAAAAACGTTGTACATGATATCATTCGTATATTGTCATAAATGAATTCTGATCGATTTTCTTTATCATTATTATTATTTTCTCTCAACACGTCTTTTACACATATAGGTCTCACTAGCTAGCTAGTAGCGTGATTCTTATCAACACTTGTCCTATAATATGGCCTGTTTTAAGAGCCATTATAAGGTAACCATATGTTTCACAACTTTCTTTTATGCCTTTTTTCACATTATTTTAGCTTTAACCCAACTTACTACTTGACCAAACAAAAGGAAAACTCCACTTTGTGACTAAATTAAAATTGATCTCTAGGAAATGGTTTGAGTTAGTCTCGTCACGATCGATAAGACAGAGTGTACGACATATTCACTTCGTCAAGTACTACCTATGTGCGGGCTCGAGGTAATTCTTGCATACCATCTTTTATTTTTATGACATTATATTTTTTTTTTCTATTCATCAACAAAAACAAAAGTGAAAGGCAATTTGTAGAACTGTGTTATGTTGCATGTGCAAATTGTATCCATGCATGAGACACATTTCGGCTGGGAAATAAGGTCTGAATCTGATTACCGGTCCGTTAAGAAAGCAAATTAAGATGGATGAATAGGATATGTATGAATTGAGGACCACTTGGTCAACTCAAGAGAAAGAGGCATAAAGATGGTCACATGGCTTATGTATGTAAAATTGATATATTAATAATTATAATATATACATAAATATAAATATAGCAGTGTTTCTATGTGTTAGCAGTGAAAGAAAGAAAGTCACAGCCCATCCACAGTTAGCAGAGAGGACCTGAGGCAGATGGGGTTCAGTGAATTTATAAGAACTGACACCAAACCACAGAAAACCTTGGAAAGAGTTGAGAAATTGAGACTTTACGAAACCACCCCGGATTTCATTTTTAACCCCTGTCCTATCTAGCTGCCATATTTTTATGCCTACAGATTTTCAATTTTGTTGGGACTCCGTGGACCATTTACATTATGCTTGTCAACATAATACATATATATTGTTTCAATGGAGTCTAACTTTTCCCTCATACATCATTGGGATTTGTGCTAATTATGTGCTTAATAATTCAAACCTTGATAGCTATGTAATTGTATACTTAATGATTGATGTATAGTTGGTTATATAGTTGGATATGTGTGTAAAAAAGACTTGCTCTGTTTCACTACAATAATGTCAATTTTTTTTACCAGCAATCTTTAGGGAGATTTATCACTAAAATTGAATGTCAGTTTGATAAGCACCAAGGGGAGTAAAAAGACATTTGGCAGTATTTTCGCCTCCTGTCCATCATGATAACTTAAAAACTTTGTTTTCCAAATTTAAGTACCAAGTCTAAAAATCTTGAAATGTTGTGACAAGGCAAACTAATGAGTCTGCCTACATTAATGTACATATAAGATGATCTTAAAATCCTAATTAATTGGAGGGATTTTTAAATAAATAGCCACTTTTTAGAAAATAATTTTAAAAAATAGTCTCAATTTCAAAAAATTTAAAAATTAATTATTTAAAAAAAATTTGACAGTAACTTTTATGTGTAATTTTGTTATTGTCAGAAATTTTCGACATGTGATGGTAAATTTTTAGTTTTTTTGAAATCGTGGTTATTTTTTTAAAACATACAGTCTAAAATAATTAATTATACTGACCCTTAATTAGATATTTTACCTAAGTGATTTTTTTGTCGGATATTTTTAGAGGACAATGAAGAGGAAGGAAGATTAATTAGGTAGACAGGTTTGGTTCAAAATTTCTAATGCATTATATCAGATAGAAGTTTGGGAACTCCCCTGAGATTATTCTTTGAAGTCCAAGATGCTCTTTTGTCTCTTTTAGATTTTCTCATTGAGTTTACTGAAAGGAGTTTTTATTGAGAACCCGGTTGCTTGATGTTTTTACAATATGTGAGTCTTGACCGTAAATAATTAGAAGGCATCTGGAGTTAATAATTTTTTTTTTCCTATTTTCATTTTCTGTTCTTTCTTTTCCTTTTTGGAACTGCCTCTATAATACTTTCTTTAGATATTTTTATTTTTCGTAATTAGAAAAATTTTGAGTTCAATTATAAAGGAATTTCTAAGAGAGAATCAATTTTGTTGGGAAGCCTTTGGTTACCTCAAACGTGGTCTGATAGGATACGTTCCTAAATAGGTTTCTCTTTATTCATAAAAAATTACCAAAATCATCTTTAAAGATGAGATTCATTAGAAAAAATGATGATCCACTTATATAATATATATAAATTGACAATATCGAGAATCTAATAATTCACTCAAACCTAACATGTTTCAAGATTTATATCGTACGAATTTCAAATCGGTTATGTTATAATGGATCATGCATATAGTCACCAAATTTATAAATTATGATCAAATATGTGTGGGACAAAGAATTGAACATGTCGTCCATGCTTTTGGTTTTATAAAATTGCTAGCCATCATTTCTAGGCCCTAATTGCTACCCAATAATGGGCAAGGAAGATATTATCAAAAAAAAAATGGACCTTCCGAGACAAAGCAAATGTAAGTGTAAAAACATAATGCACTAAAACTAACAATGTCTCATGAGGACAGACCCCTCTTTAGACAAAAGGGTTTTTTTTCCCTAAGAATCTATATGTGTGTATAAATTACTAATTTGCATTTGGTCCATCATCTCACATCAAACCTAATTTGAGGATATTATTAGTCCACCTGGTGCCCTATTTGGCGCTTTCAACCAATTAACAAGGATTAGAATCTTTATAAGCGTTTCATGGCCACACATGTGGAAGGAAACAACCAAATCAAGATTTTCCAATAAAAGCAAATTACACACACTGTACAGTACTAAATATTGCTAGAAAACTTCAACTAAATGATAGGAACGGTTGAAAAAGAAAAAAAGAAATAAGGGGGTGTTGGTCCCACAAAAGCAAAATACTGATTGACCACGCTATCAAGAAGCTAATCAAAGCTATAGGAAAAGAAATAAAGAAACTAAAAGGGAAAACGAATAAAAAAAACAAAAAACAAAACAAAACCCATATCCCAAGCATGAAAATGAGTACAATTTGTGGTAAAATAAGGCCATGATCACATGAAGAATTGGGTTAAGAGAGGAAGATAGGCATGGGCAGTCACATGACAATGCTGGGACTGAGAGGGATATATATAATATAATGTGTTGATATGATAGAAAATGAAATGAAATGAAATGAAATGTAATGTAGTGTAAAGGGATATTATTAATTGGGAGAGAGAGAAGAAATGTTGTTACATGCATTGACGACACAACGAGCTGTGGCCTGTGGGGGTCCGGTTGTTACGTTAGTGCTTCAATGAGTTGTTTCCCAACTCTCTCTCTCTCTCTCTGTGGTTTTTTTGATTCATCGATGTGTTTCTTTGGTGATATCTTCAATAGCAAAGGAAATAAATTTGTTGTTTGTTTAGTCCTTTAGAAACATGGATTTGATTGCCGGTTGTTGGTTTCTTTTCCACTCAATTCTCTCTCTAGCTCTCTCTGTCTCTCTCTCTCTCTCTCTCATTATTATTTGCTTTTATTATTGTTTTCTAGTGGAAGTTTATTTCCACGGAACTACAACGTAATTATAAACAGGGAAATTAAATAAGGGATTTGAAAGATTTGAGAGTCATCCGATATTTGGGTTGTGTCAAATTGTCACTGCTCTGTCCCACTGCAATAACCACTATTGATAAATAAAAATCTCAAGTATTGTTTGCTATCTGCCTGTTTTGAATCATGATATATCTTTAGCTAAATAGAAGAGGGTGAATTATCTAAATAGGCTGTATTTAAAAAATTAAAAAAATAACCATGGTCATAAGATGCATGGAATAAATGAATTTTATCACCCATAATTATTTAGTGATTATTTTTTTAATAAACAAAAATATTGGCTATATTTTTAAATCACCTAAGCAAAATGAATATTTTTTTATAATTCCTCGTAGATATAGAAGACGAGCTATATATTACATATATATATTATATTAGTTTTTTTTATATTTAGTCATTTTGCAATCTATGTTTCAAGAAAATAATCAAAGTTTCAAAAAGTTAATAAAAAATTAAAGATAGAGAAGAGGTTAGAATAGTGTACGATTTTTTGCACTATCAATAGTGTACGGCTCATAATAGTTTAAAAATACATAAAACTAATTTTTTTTTTTTTTTACACATGAGTACATTACAACGTCTATTTTCAAGTTATCAATTCATTTCTCAAATTTGAAACTAAAATTATGTCAATCGGAGATGAAATGAAGAAATAACAAATAAAAAATTAAAAGGACAAACTTCTTTTTTCATCTCCGATTAAACATAATTCTTTGGTTAAATTTGATAAATGAATGGATAACATGTTAGTAGACGTTGTAATGTACTTATGTGTAAAAAAAAAATTTATGTATTTTTTAAGCTATTATAAGCCGTGCACTATTGATAGTGCAAAAAATCGTGCACTATTCTAGCCTCTTCCTAAAGGTATAAAGATAAAGAAAAATTTTGTAGTGGGTTTTTTTTTGTGATGATAAATAATTTTGAATGATCAGATTCATATTTTTAAGATGTGAGACCCATCGAGAAGGTGAATCGACGGTCCACCATAAAAAAAAAAATCCACTACAAAAATACCCAAGATAAAATCAATATACTATTTAATTAAGAAAATAATTATTTTTTTAATTAATTGAAACTTTGACTACTTTCTTAAAATATCCATAAAACATGAACCGATCTTCACGGTAAGATTAACTCTAATTAAAATGTTGTATACTTTACTTCTTGGTACTTGCATGTGCGCAGTACTTAAGTTCAATACGCTGTACTTCAAATAATATTCTTTTACTACTAGGCAGTTTTTAATAAGTACTAAACCATATATCTGCAAGTTTCTCTCTCTGTCTCTCTTTTTAATCTCGAAGGAAAAGCAAGAGGAAGAAGAGAAAAGGCGCATTCATCAAAAACACACACACACACACACATATATATATATATATATATATATATATATATATATATATAAACTTTTAGAAGCACTTCCGTGGGACAACGTGTATGTTTGTGTGTGTGTTGTATTTGGTGAAATCCTAATTTACTTTTGCAAATTATTAGAGCAAAACGTAATAAAGCTAGTTCATAACTATAGTGTCCGCATTGAAATCTTCTAACTGATTTACGTGATAATCAGATCTGCTTTAAGGGCATATAATCGACTGTAAACATTAATTATCTATAATCGATAGAGCTACGCGCGGCGATAATTTTCTTCGTCTTACTTATTTTTGTTAGAAAAGAGGAAAAAAAGAGTTGTAGCCGGATGAACAAACAGTGGTCGGTGTTACATAAGCACCCCATTAAATTTAGGAAATTTTAAGAAATAGCCACGGTTTACAAAATGATTTTAAAAAATAATCACAGTTTCAAAAAATTTAAAAATTAGTCATGTAAGAAATTTTTAATAAAATTTTTGCCTAATGTCAAAAATTTCTAATAGTTTTTTATGTGTATTTTTGTTATTGTTAGAAGTTTTTTTATAATTTTATGGCTAATTTTTAAATTTTTTGAAACTGTGACTATTTTTAAAAAATACACAATTCAAAATAATTATTTACATAACTGATCCTTAAATTAAAGTAATAATAAAGGCATCGACCCACTCTCTTACCTAAAAAAAAAAAGAGTATTTGGCACCGGTGCCCCCTGACCTTTACGGGGTATGGCAACTTGCCCCTTAATATTTTATTTGTGGCATTTTGCTCCCGCACTTCAAAAAGCTTGACAAATCAATACAAATTGATAACTTCCGTCAAAAAATTAAACAGAATTTCACACGTGCAACTCACATGATTCCTTATTAAGGGTATTTGAGTCAATTTATTAGTTCCTCCTATTCTTCTTCTTTCTTCTTCTTCGTCGTCAATCTTCGTACTCTGTTTTTTTTTTTCCTTTTTTTTCCCTCTAATCTTCGTACTCTGACGAAGTTGTCAGGGAAGCACGGCGAGCAAAGGGGCTACACGATCATCCTCCGGACCGGCGAGGATTTGATGGCCGTCGGAGTCGCGATCTCGCCGGCGCTGTCTCCGGCCTCGAACCCCATCACCGAGGTCTCCATCGACAAGGCCGAGACCCTGATCAACGCGTCGGCGATGCCCCGGCCGAGCTGCGAGGAAGTGGAGGCCGTCAATTGCTCCGATCCCCGGACTCTGATCGCGATCGAGAGGTTCAATCTTAGGGTTTTCATCAAGTCCATTGTGTTCCTGGACTACCAGGCTCCGGTCGCCGGCTCGAAGCCGGACGAGTGCCATGTCAGCTGGCGATTCCGCAACAAAAAGGAGAAGTCTTGGAGGAAGTACAGGGATTTCCGCAGGTTCCAGATCGGATTCGACGACGATTGCGCTTACAAAGTGGTTCACGCCGGTGGCTGGCATTCCGGCGTCAATGCCCGTCGCTTCCGGGCCAGAATGGGCAATGGGGGCAACTCAACGAGGAATGTGGCTCCGCCGGTGGTCCGGGACGACGAGATAAACGATACGATTCCAAGCTTGGGGTCGGAGACGAGCTTCAGGAGAGGAAGGTACTTGTACTACTCTCGTGGTGGTGATTATTGTAAAGGAATGAATCAGTATCTGTGGAGTTTCTTGTGTGGTCTAGGCGAGGCAATGTACTTGAATAGGACTTTTGTTATGGATTTTAGTGTGTGTTTGGCTGCTACTTATAATCCTAGCAACAAAGATGAGGAGAGGAAAGATTTTCGATACTACTTCGATTTCGAGCATTTGAAAGAGGCTGTGTCTGTGGTCGAGGAGAGCGAGTTTTTGAGAGATTGGAAGAATTGGGATCGCGGGCACAAGAGGAAAATGCCGTTGAGGAAAGTTGAGACCCATAAGGTGAGTCCTATGCAGCTCAAGAAGGATAAGAGTACGATCATTTTGAGGCAATTCGATGCCCCTAGGATCGAGTGCGTGGCGGGGGTAGGGGGTTCATGACTTGGGTCCGCGAGCGAAGACGCTGGTTCGGGCCGGCGGGGCTAGGCGGCTTGGGGGGACCTCGCGACGTCTTGGGTTTTCGATCAGAGGGACCTCGCTGTGGGCTTGGTTTCCGATCGGGTTGGAGCGCGCGAAAGGCTTGGGTTTTTAATCGGGGGTCCTTGCGGCTAGCTTGGCAGATCGGGGGGGTCAAGGACAAGACCAATCGGCGAGGATTGGAGCACTGTACGTGAAGCCTTCAATTTATGGATTAATGCCCTTTTTGCTGCTCATGAATGGATTTGTTTTTGGGTATCATTGTGCTTAGATCTGATTGTAGGTTTTGATAAAAAATTTTGTTAAAATTTTCAATTGGAATTTTTGTATGGAGATTTTGATTTGATGTGGGTTCTTCTTGACTGAAGAGGGAGATTCTGATTTCTTCTTGACTGAAGATGAAGAAGAGAGGAGGAATAAGAATATTTTAGGATTTTTTTTAATTCGAGTTTTTTTTATCTAATAAAATATATAAATGTCATAAATGCCCTCTTTAATCACGTGCTGCGCACATGAGAGTCAAATTCCGTCCAAAATTAGACGACCGTTTTCGATTTGTAACGGTTTGCCAAAAATTTCGAAGTCAAGGTGTAAAATGCCACAAATAAAATATTAAGGGGCAAGTTGCCATACCGCGTAAAGGTCAGGGGGCACCGGTGCCAAATACTCAAAAAAAAAAAGTAAAAATGACACTTGTTTAACCCTAATTTATAGATCATGTGAATTCAGCCAACTACCAGCGCGTGGTAAAGCCTTTGGCAGATTTTCCCTTAGAAACCAAAATGCTAGTTGTCAACGTGGAATCGTGGATTAAAGCATGGGCAGAGAAGATAAAATAAAATAAATTTTTTAATAATAATAATAATCATTATAAACAATATATTTATATATATACATATAAATATATGTGTGTATTTGTATAAATAAAACTGGTTAATTCTATAATGAGAAGTGATGCAACTTGCAAAGTACTAATTAGCCCCCACAATAACTTTTTTATTTTTATTTTTAAATGGACTTTTAAGAATACATCTTAACAAAATTAGCACGGGCTTGAAACTTCGAAAGCATGCATCCCAATTAGGTTGATCTTATTTCGAAAAGTCTATTAAAAGACCCAATTTTATTAAATAAAAAAGGAAAAAATACAAAAAGTTTAAAAGAAAACAACCTCTAAAAAGAGGCAATATTGAAGAAAATAAAAAAAAAATCCTATTAAGTTTGCCCATTATAATGTCTCGTCAAAACATTTTATCGAAAAAATCCCAAAAAAAAAAAAATGTATGACCTAGGAAAATCAATAAAGAAATTTATAAAATGGAAGCCCCCACAAGAACGCATTTATTCAGTCTTTGATCAAAGGAAAAAAAAAATCATTTCTTGTCTTCAACTTGTGTTGTCACTTACTACTTGTTTGGGGTGATTATTTTACTCATTCCATCTCATTTTTTGGCATGAAAAAAATAATTTGTAAATGGTTTGGAATGGTTTGAAAATAGTTTGAAAAAATGATATAAAATGGTTTGACTTTGCGAATTTTGAGGTAGTATAAATGGCTGATATTTAAAGCTATTGTATAGGGATTTAGAAAGTTAAAAAAATGATTGAAAAAAAAAAATAAAATAGAATAAGATGAATTGTAAGATTAGAAAAATTGAAAAAAATAAAAAAAATAAAATGGGGAATTAAACAAGAGGTTAATTTAGCACTGGTTTGCATCATTAGATACCAAACATGTCATGCATATTAAAGTCCTACTCGTAGCTGTACTATAGATTTGATTATATATATATATATATATATATATATTCAACAGTACAACAACCCCATAGGCTATATCCCATATGACTTGGAAAATGATGCTTTTCCACTCTCTTTGCCTCCAAATTCACAAACAAAAGCTATTCCATATTGGCTAATTCCAATGTGTTCATATATATCAAATATATATATTTGTTAAGACCAGGACACAACTATCAATGAACTACTTTTCGAGAAATAATTCATATATACCTCAAACCACCAACTGATAAAATAAAAGCTAATTAAATTACTAGCTAGATATGACAATTTATAATAACCCATGAAACACATTAATCAATTTGATCAGAACCTAAATGCTCTCCAGTCTCCATAACAATCAGTAACATACGTTAAAGTCTTTGAGATTTGCTCATAACTTCATATATACATAATTGTTAATCGCGTTACACTTCTATATCTTCATTAGTACAAGTCAAATCAACCATTCATGTCACTAATAACTTTAAGAGGTACAAGATTTTAACTCTTTTAGGATATTAATATAGTGTTGAGTTGGCTGACGTGGCGGCAGTTTTGCTATTCTGTCTGTAGGGTACTTTTGTGCCTTTTTAACTCTTTTCCTTACTCCTACAGCGACTACCGCCGGCAATGAATCCCTTAATTTGCCGCTCATTCGCCTACGCCCACACATGACACATGAATTGGCGAATCATTCATTCATTCATACGCTGATCATGTTCATGTTAAAAATAGAGATTGATGACAATTGATATTAATTACAAGAAAACGAAGAAATTAAGGTGATTACATTACATTACATTACATGCGTTTCAAAATTGATAAGAAAATTTATAATACTACCAAAGTTGGATGATAGGAAGGGTTATTAATTATGCAATAACGTCGTGAAGGTCTAATGAGAACGGAACGTCTACTCCTACTTCAACATATATCTCAAACAGACTTTGCTTGAAAAAGTCAAACCATTCTTGCTAGCTAGTTTCTGATTAATTCTGGCTGGCCTGGATCTCGTCGTTAATTATTAATCAATTATCTCATTGATTCAGCCGAAGGAAGACATGTACTGTTGTCTCTAAAGACATCAAACTCACATGGTGGAACAAGAGGAAGCTAGCTGCTAGTGTCAACTTTTGGTTAATATCAATCATTTTCGTGCTCCAAAGGAGGTAAAAATCGTTGTTTCTCCTTCTTGGGACAAACTGGAAGAATTGAATACTTTGGGGAATAAATTAAACAAGATTTCCGAGAAAGAAAAGTCATCCTATCAGCTTACAACTCATCGCGGGAAAAAGGATTTCAAATAATTAAATACTTCTCCTACAGCCATCTTTGATTGCGGAATTGCTATCTCTTTCTTTATATTCTTTTATTTTCAATAAATCTGAGTGAGGTCAGGTGGTCCTTAGACGATTCTACTCTTCGTCGAATATATATATATATATATATATATAAAATTGATTTGGAAGAATAAAATTTGAAATAATTAAACGGAATTTCTTATTCTTATATGTTTGATTAAACAAAAAAAAAAATCATTTTAACGGAATAGCAATTCAATCATATAATGATAGTCAACATTATAAAACCGACCATTTTAAGATAAGACTACCATATTAGCGATATAAATTAAAAGTGCATTATAAATAGGGCATGAATTATTAATGTGTCAAAAGAGAGATATTTCTAAAAAACTCTCATGGTTAATAAAAAGAAACGTTTGGCAAGTTTTTTTTTTTTTTTCATTTGGAAAAAATATATAATTGGAACATTTGTTTGACAATATGCTTATATACGTTTCAATATTCAATGTAGAATTTGCAATAATTTTTTTAATTTTCAAATTTAACTAGACTATCTCTTAAATTTGTAACTTTAAAACAGAAAAATAAATGATAATCAATTGAAATGCATTTTTTTTTTCAAATCAAATAGTACATCAAAATGACTGCCACTTAAAAGTTAAAACAGTGAGCTAATATGCATATATACTGATGATGAAATTAATGATATCTTGCATTGAAAAATGAAATAGAAAAGAAACGCTCCAAAATTAACAAGAGTACTGTTGAGCATGAGGAGTTGAGGACTACTTCTACTTGGTTGGGGTTAATGGTGTGGGGCCAGAAACATGGCAAGTGTTGTGATAACAAATTAGACCTTGCGTTTAATTAGGCGCTCTCATCTCCTTTTGACACATGATCATGTCTCATATATAGTAGAGTCACCCCATCACCCTCAAAAGACATGACTCTTATTTTCAATTAAAAAAAAAAAGTGATATAATTATCATCAATAGTTTGAATAAAACAAGCATTACACCCTTATGAATTCCAATATGTCAATGTGCCTTTGAAATATGGAATGAACAAATTAGTACTATAAGTATCTTATCTTTTTCAAAGGAAAAAAAAAAAAAAAAGAAATGAGAAAAACATGGTTGGCTTTATCCATACATTGTTTGTCAAGTGAGAATATGAGGTATTAGAGCTCTCTATTTGACGATAAGAAAGTTTTTTTTTTTTTGGCCGTTTTTAAGATGATGAATAATGAATGATATGCCTAGAAGCGACTTGTGACAAAGACTAACAATCTTAAGCTTTTGTAGGGTCAAATGAAATAGAGAATTAACATTAATGCCCTTAATTTATCAGATCACACATGGCTTGGGGATAAAGAAGATAGTTTTGGTCTCACAAAGAGCTGACACCATTATTTTTTGGGTTGAGTGTTTGTGATTTGATTTGCTCTCCCATTCATATTTAATTCAACTGCTGAATATGATTCTGTACTTTGCAGGGACGTAAGCAACAATGCAATTCTTGTTGTTTTTACTTGTTTGTTTATTATCAATACAAACATATATTTAACTTAAAAGTAATTGGGATAGGAAAAAAAAAAAGATGAATCCAAAATCCATGGACTCTTGTCCATGGGACATCAATGAGTGATCAAACCATAAATGTCAAGATAGATATTCAATCAAACCGAACAGCTAGTAATACTACTGTTCTAAATAATCAAAACCATCATATTTCAAGGAAAAAAAATACTAATATTTATTTTTTTTTTATGTTCCAACTCTAGGTTTAAGTTTATCACTATATACCTCATATAAAAAGTTTATTATTAGTGCCAAAAAAAAAAAAAACAGTCACGACCGAGAAATTGACTAAATGCTAGTATTAACCACTACTTTAATGACTTGTTACAAATAATTTTAGCCATGAACTTATTCATAACCAATTATTTATAAATTTTTTAATTTTAATCACAATGTTTTAAACAACTACAAATTGTACTTTTCCTAAAACTAAAGATTAAGTGTGTGTGTAGTAACTAATTAATCCTTGTGTGGTTAATCTTTTTCAGAATTGCACTTGTTCTCCATAACGGAAATATAGAAATTGTTGGCTTCGTGTTATACAATTTTTTGATAAAGAATGTTCGGGCTTCGTATAATTTCGTGGGTTTCGAATAATTTCAACAAAAAAAAAAAATGCAGTGTTGATAAATAATCAAACGTTGAAACATGTAGCATAAAGTTGAAATAAGGTAAGGAAATTTGAAAATTGTGTGGACAACTAGTTTTTAAAATTTTCAAATTAAAATAAATATTACAGTCCATATTATTTTTTAATAGTGAATTTGATTAATGGTCTATTAGTATTTAGATATTTCTTAATTCATGTTTTAAGAAAATAGTCAACGTTTTCTCATTAAAATATATTGTTGTAAATGATAAAAGAGAGGTTGGCCGTGAAGATCATCAATATTATTAAGAAAATAATAAAAATCTTCTCTAGATTCTTGTGAAATTTAACAAATATCCATTTAGTTTATCATAATATAAAAAATACCTATCGGCTTTTAATTAAGAAGGTCGATGCGCATGGTTATGTTAATTTGAAAATGGGACATTGGCGCTAAGCATTTTTCTTCAAGTGTAATGAAGAGATCTTGACACTCAATGATTTCGTCATATCTAAAGCACTTAGCCAGCGGTTTCTAGCCTAATATCGAACGAATTGTCAATTGTTGTAGAACGCATGAATAACCTAGTTTGAGTCGCTTTTAATTAATCCAAAGATGGTGCCAATTAAATTCCAACTTCTTTTCTATTGCATAGATTACTGCTGAAAGCTCTGCTTCAAAAGCAAAACTGATTGGGAGATGTCTAGAGAAACAACCTTTGACAAACCATCTCGAATTTCTGAAAATACCTCCACACCTTGAATTGAGGTAATATTTTGAATATTTCTTTGTCGGCCGTCTGTAGAGAACGAGTTGAGAATAATAAGTCTTCAATGGAATTATCCATGCATCCAAAATTCAAACCATTAGCTTCCTTCATGGCTCCCCAAATAAAGGCCTTGGATGTCCTTCACAAGATAGTTTTGCCTTGAAAAATTCCTTGGTACAAGTTCTTGACTCAAAAGAGATTAGAGAAAATTAAAAGATCACGTTTAATCTATTAATTGTACTATTAAAACTGTAGCCGCTATATATATGAACATATACTCAAATTATATGTCATGTATGATATATTAATTTAACCTTGTGTAGTACTTGTTCTGTATCGTGAATTGTTTTGTTTTTTTCTTTTTGCTCGTTGGCATTTCAGAATATCAAGGTCAAGGCTCAGAGTACATAAACATCAAACGTCAGCAAGTATAATGACTTGAAATTCCAAAACGTCCAAGGTACGTAGATAGCTACATATATATATATATATATATATATATATATATGTGATCGAGATATCTTACTTGTACGTACACTTACGTCTACTATAGAAGCTAGCACATTATTTTGCGTGCGTATATCCGTACCCTTTATCATATTTATAAAATAAATCACTAACTATAACATAAGTTTTATCGACAAAATGAAAAATAGAAATCACGTATGACCATTAAGGGTATATGTATTAAGGGTATATACTTTAACTCAATTATATTTTATAATATTATACCTGGGAAAAACCTGAAAAATCACATAGTTAAATTTCAGAAAAATCTCTCTCTGATTTATAAAATATTTTAATAATCATATCTATACGTTATCAAATTTGAATACAAAATATACTTATACAGAGTTAAATATTTGAATGAAAAATTTAAAAAGTTAGAAACGTCTCTTAATAAAATTGACATACCTGAAATAGAGAAGGCTTCTCAACTAAATTAGTCCTCCTTTGACTACTCCTCTAACTCCCCAAGCCAAATATTATTAAAGGTGAAGTAGAAAAATACAGAGAATTTATATAATAATAAAAATAAATACTCACACTTTTGATGTAATTATGTAACTAGTCAATTTATTAATTATTTGTACATGCTTTTGATAACTAAGTTAATTATCACAATTTATCACTATATAAGTAAATTCAATCGCTTGAGTATTTTGTTATATTTCTCAAAAAATTAAGTATTAATTTAAATTAAGTGATAAAAATTGGATATATTCACTATGATTTCTCTATTATTAATAAAAAGAAAAAATATATATATAAGTTGTAGTAAATATTGTGAGTTATTTAGACATCAATCACACACTAAAATAGTAATAACGCATAGGGAATTTTGGTATTATATATAAAGACCTCGGGAGGAGAAACGAAAACTATAATATAAAATAGGAAGCGTGGGGAGTGGAAAAGTGAACCACATGTTGGTGGGGATATATTTAGCGTGCATATGTATGTGTGTATTATGCATATATATATATAACGAGAATATATTCAGTTGTCTCGAACATTCATGTGTGTGTTATATATGTATTACTTCATTTGTATATGCAGATTAATTATTCTTCTTGCTCCATCTGTTTTCTGGTAATTATGCTACCACTTTTGTCAGATCATTAAAACTCTTATCTCTAGATCTATATATATTCATTACCACCTACGTATATGGCCCATGTATAGCTACCTAGACTTTTTCTTATATCTATGATTCATATCTATGTATGTATATATACATATATATATATATTGTGTGTGTGTCTTATAACGTCTAAGACGGGGTGATCAAGTGCATTTTGAGGCATGTCATAGCTAGCCTAGTGAACAAATAAGTTATATATTACTACATTTTGTATTTTTTTTTTTTTTGCAAACAATACTACATTTTGTAACGCTTGCGAGTGTTGTGATAAAAAAGAGAATAAATATTGCAGAAAGTACATACATTTAGGCCTGCAAACTACTACTAATTAATTTAACCACCGCCTTTTTACAGGCTTTGCAATATATAACGCTGTTACTATAATGATGCGTGACATTTCTTAAGTACTTATAACAAAAGGGTTGGTAGGGAAATAATAATCCTTTAACATTAAATTGGAATTAGCGCGTGCGACCAAAACGCACGTTTTGATTTTGTCAAAACACATTTGTTGCCTTCAGAGGTTTTTTTTTTTTTTTTGACGCGGGCACATATTAATCACACGCTTGTTAGGACGCATGCGTCCCATATATTTAGTCAAAATGATAATAATATGTTTATTTATTAAAATTTTAACAAAATATCATAATTTATTTAAATATTTTTATCTTATTTATTATACATTGCAGATTTTAGATATTCAGATTTATTTTTTCAATAAACTTTATATTTTTAAAAAATAAATATAACGATTTAAAATTATTCTTCACCGCAAAATAAATCCACTAGAGAAACACTATATATATATTGACGTGGCGTGAGTATTCTTTTATATTATGAATAGACTAATTTTATTCTTTTATATTATGAATAGACTAATTTAAAAAAATAAATAAATTCACACATATCGCTTAATAAAATTACGCGGCATTTGCACAATTGCACCTTGCACGCCTCGGGTTTAAGAACTACTAAATGAATAAAGTGGGGCTATATAATCGAGGAGGGTGAAGAAAGGAAACCTTTAGATGTAAAAACTTGGACCTTTTCAATCTAAAAAAGTCAAAGTCGCTGTAAATAAGAAAAAAAGATAGTGAAAAAGTTTATATATATATATATGTATATATATAACAAGATACATACGGGTGGGAATTGGGAAATATTTATAAGTACTATAGAGTCCTAAACCATTGAATCATCCCAAGTTTAGCGCAGCTGGGAAGCTTCCTGGAAGGGTTAAACAAATTAAGAAGTGATAGAAAAATTCTAAAAGTATTAATATTGCTACTTCAAATGATTGTTATTTGAGCAATTCTCAGGAGAGAGGGACTGTGAGTTCGCTTGATTTATCTATCAAAGATAGTCCATGTGAGTAATGTTTTCATTTAATTGGGTCTGTCAAAAATAAAAAAGAAAAGCATTGGCTCAACTTTCTAAATTTTTTTTTTGTTTTTTGTTTTGTTTTGTTTTGTTTGGGTGTTCTGTTCTGAGGTAGATGTGAGACCCACTGCCACTTCTAGAGGTCCCTCCTAGCCTTCCTTCCCTGTTGTTTTGGTACTCAACCCTTTATTACATAACAGATATACAATAAGTACTTAATTTGTATCCAAGCAGAAATATAAGATGATCGATGATAACAACTTGTATTGTATAATATGTGGCCATGTACATATATGTATATATATACAATTCTGATTTGGCTCTTGATTATATTCTGGTCTAATTTATATGAAAGAGTCAAAAGTTACTTCACGGCATGGCATATCATCGACTCTAGATATGGCAATTATTAAAGAATGCACATTGACATAGATATTCCCATCATTACCTTCTACGTGCACTAAGGAGAAAGTGAAGTAAACTTAATTATGCTAAATGATCAATTAGAACTTTGTGGTCAAAAGTTTGATTTGGATTTGAAATTAAATAATTTTTTTTGCTTCAATTCAATCTATAGTAGACTGTAGACCAACAAAATATACATTCAAGATTATTTAGACTCAGAATAAAAATTTGGCCATTCATATTTTTTTTACATGTATATACTAAATTAGGTTGAAATAGCATTACTATATATATATATATATATATATAAAAGATTGGCAGTAAAAGTTTCAGGTACACTAAAATAGTAAGGAATTTAACTAATTAATTATTACTTCTCATAGTCGATTAAAATTGAATTATATAAAAGTAAAACCAACTAGATTTAGCTGTAAATATTTTATTAAAAATTCAACAACTTCGACACAATAAATGTCATCAGCGCTTCTTTTTTATTTTATTTTTATCTACCACATAATTTTCTCTTTCAGATCTCATTTTAAGCATTGCATTAATTTCGTACTTTTTTTTTACTCAGGGTATTTAATGAATAAAGCATTGATTGGTTTATATAATTTCAAATATAAATACTTTTTTCTGGAGTGTTAAAAAGTCCCTTATAACAGGTAAAGATGTTTAATTTAAGAGAAAGAGAATTAGAGGAAAGAGCGTCGAGTTTGAGAGAGGAAGGGTCCGGTATGAATGATAATGATTGATTAATTCTCATAAGTATTCTCAAATAAGTATTCATAACATAAGCATCTCCCATAACTCTCTCATCTCTTCTTATAATATCAATCGGCTTCATTATTTCTATATTTCTCTCTTTCTCACCCACAAAACAACCCTGTACCCACTTATAATAAGAAAATAAATTATAAATACAAAACAAACACGAATTTGTTTGAGCCGAATTTTTTTAAAAAATTGTTGTACAAAGAAGAACAAAAATAGTCCTGTGATTCGCATAAAATACTCCGAGTTTAATCCAAATGCGGCAGTCATATCTTCAGTTTTTTTTTAATAATGATGTCATATTTATATTTGAGTTTAATTCTAATATCGCACCTATATCTTTGATCGGTTTCTGATATTTCAATTAAACTCGGGATGGTTTCTGTAATTTTCCAGGTATATATATATATATATATTATAATATAGAAAAAAAATACTAAGTATAAATTTTGAGTTTCGGCAAAATTTTAAAAATTCTTTTTGAGTTTGTCAATATTTTAAAACCTTCTTGCAATTTTTAATTTTATTCTAGAAATGTACTCTGTGTTTGTGTTTGATTATTGAACAATATAAATTTTTTTTAAGAATTATATATAATTACATATTAAACCGCACTATAGATCATAATTTTCATTTAGAAGTCCGTATGAACCACTAAATCGTAAGAGGAAATGCACTCATCAAGATTTGAATTTATGACCTAAACCTCAATATTGGAGGACTTTGCCACTAAGCTCTATGTCGAAGAACTTTACAAATTTTATTTTACGCTCTTTTTTTCCTTCTAACTGATGAACAACACAATAGATGACTACAAAATCTTATTTATTTGTATCAATTTAATGTTAGAACAAAATATATTTCTGAAATAAAATTAAAAACTAAACGGAGATTTTAACATATTTAAAAATTCAAGAAAAATGTTACAATTAGGTTAAAACTCAAAAAGATATATTTTGTATTTTCTTTATAATATATCTCACTCTCAAGTTTCAGCTTCTGTTTCTATGGCATTTAATTACCATTCTGCCACCACCTTAATTGCCTCCACCTGCACTCTCTCTCTCCTTCTGTCAACTATAATACACCCATGATCGGTATATATACTAATACGGTAATACTAATACTAATACTAATACTATACACAGATGAATACATATAGTATTGTTCTTGTTCTTCTGTGCGTAATGTATATATTATACATACTTTGCCATCAATTCAAGCAATAAGTTTAATTTTTTTGGCATTGAAAAAAATATTAATTATTAAAAGCTAGCGACTAAAGTAAACAAAGAGAGAGAAAAAAAAAAAAAAAAGAAAAAAGAAGCGACGTCGAGGCATATAATAGTTAAGTAAACCTCTGAATTTGTAATTCCACTCACTCTCTCTTCCTCTTTTCCCGAATCTCTCTCAGTTTCAGAGCTCTCTCTGGTTCGTCTTCAACCCCGAGACAGACACACACACACCACTTGTGATCTCTCTCAGAACGAGAAAACAAGACAATTTTTGTGTCTTTAATCTGAATTAGCTGGAAATTAATACTGATCATCAGCTCTTGTGTGAATGCAGTTGTATTATCGAACAGCGGAAGCGAAATGGAAAGCTCATCATCGGAGTGATCTTTGATCAACTCTTTTCTTTTCTTCGAAATGCGAGTGAAGGAGATGCATCCGCTGTGCTGTATCTCGCTGGAGAGCGGCGCGGCGGGGATCGGAGACCAGTCGCCGGAGACGGCGACGCTGTCCAGGGCACGGAGCCTGCCGGCGAGCCTCGCGGCGGCGGAGTTTAAGGGCGGATCTGACGGCAATGCGCGGAGGGCGGCGGGATCTGAAGCGGCGGTGGCCGGAGTTCTGCAGAAGTGGACCAACTACGGCAAGGGATGGAGATCGAGGTGGTTCATGCTCAGGAACGGCGTTCTCTCCTACGCCAAGATTCGCCGGACCGACTGCCTCAACGGCCTGCTCACGCCCGCAGACGACGTCCGCTTCATCGGAGACCTCTCCGCCAACAGCCTCTCCAGGATGGCCGAGAAGACCGCCGCTGCCGGAGCCGGAGGGCGGAGCAAGCACCGCCAGAGGACGGTGGCCATCGTACATCTCAAGGTAACGAAACGCTTCGTTTAGGCGTTTTCCGATTCGGATTTGTGTTGTTGTACGGTCTCTTTGAGACGACTGGGAGGAGTTACAATCGGGACATCTCTTGAACTCGCTAATCAAGGATTTCGCTCAAATTTACGCTAAAATCAAGCTGTTAATAATACGAAAACGAAAAACAAAACGAAAACTGATGGTATTTGTTGGTCGTGTTTACATTTTTCGATTAAAAATATTTGAATAAATTTGGCAGTATAACTGGTTGTTAGTGTATAGTGCGTCACATCAACAGGTGCGTTTTATAGGGTAAAAGGCTATATTATAGGCCTAGGTATTCTTCTCTTGTCACATCATTGATTCATCTTTCTCCTTCGATTTTTATAATTTCTAAATGCAGATCGCCGGTTTCAAATTTTCAATTAAAAAACTTTTAAATTGGTTTTGAAAGTTTGCTTGCTTATATTATATGATCTCTCTGTGACTGTGTCTAATTCTATGATGCGGCTCGTGTAGCGCTCAAGTTGTAAATTCTTGGATTTTATTATTATTTGTTCCCTCTTTTCTAGAGTTTTACGCGACAGAATGACGTAAAGGTTTTTGCTTTCTTTAATCTCTCTCCCTCTCTCAAAAATAAAAATAAAAATGTGGAGAGTGCAGTGATCGGACGGTGGGAATTGGGTTTTCATTTTTTCGGTCGTTTTTGGATTTCGTTTTGAGTTTTGACTTTGTCGTTTGGCTGCTAATGTGATGGTGGGCACTGGGCAAGGATATTGATGACTTGTATTTGGTGGTTACTTTCAAGTTTTGATTTTTTGAAACTTCGCTTGACGTTTTGGGTTTGTATATGGGTTTTTTTTATTATCAAAGATGGGGACTTTTAATAAATTAGGTGGGGCTAATCCATACCCGGTTTAAAAGATTGGATTTTTATGCCAACAGTCCAACACCGATCCAAACGGAAATTAAAATTAATAATAACAATAAAAGGGTATATTTATAAGTCAGTGGCTCTAAAAAAAGCATATTCTTTAATATTATTCAAAAATTGGATATTCTAAAATCAAAATGCTAGAACTAAATAATTCCGAACGATGATGTCCACGCTGGGTTTGTTTGTTATGAATTATGATTATCTTTGAATAAGTACTAACTATAACTAAATTTCGTTTCATGGTAATGTTTAGTATAGTGTTGGAATTGGAATAAAGCAAGATAATCCTATTCCTCGGTGGGACTCGAAAAAAGTTTCAAACTTGTATGTTATCCAAAGTCCAAACCAAAGATAGATAGAGAGGGAGAGAGAAAAAGAGTGTTATTTTATTTATTATTTCCTATGGCTAAATTCCTTCGTCCTTGTGTTTGTTTTGAGTACAGCTGTCTCGTAAATTTGCCATGTCCATGTTCATTTCATTCCATTCTTTGAACTTGCAAAGGAAAAATACAAAAGCCACATGAAATTCTTCTCAAATCTGTACTTATTGATCAACAGATCTCTTCCTTCCGAGAGAGCAAGTCCGACGACCGACGATTCTACATATTCACTGCGACGAAGACGCTTCATCTGAGAAGCGGCTCGAAGAGAGACCGAGAGGCTTGGATTCAGGCTTTGGTCTCAACTAGAAGCCTGTTTCCGCTGAGAGCCGTGAACGACAGCCTCTCGATTGTGCCTAATGACTTGTCTGTCTCGACGGAGAGGCTTAAGCAGCGTTTGGTCGAAGAGGGTGTCGGTGATTGCCTTGTGAACGAGTGTGAGCAAATCATGCTCTCTGAGTTCTCACAAATACACGTACAGCTTAAGCTTATTTGCCAAGAGCGCTCCAACTTGCTTGACACCTTGAGACAGTTGGAGGTAACTATTTTTGCCTTCTCAATTGCTTTTCATTGCCGATTTATCAATGTGTTACTCTTATTGGGGTCCTAGCTTTGGCGGAGAAATAAAATAAAGATGCTTTGCGCAATATTCTTGCCCCTTGGACTAGATAGAATTGCTTTTGTTGTGGAAATTTGGATTTTGATTGTGCCACTTTGATGTGATATTGCGTCAATTTGGCATTCCCAATGTGAGACTGGACATTGTGTCGTTGCTGTCAAATTTCCTTTTGTTTATGAATTTTAGACACTACCCATTTCCCAATTAGCGGTCTGTTGTGGGGAATGGTTGCTCATGACATAGCTTGGTTTTTTTTTTATTTTTTGTTTTTTGTTTAAATGATAGTGTGACAATTAACATAGGCATGTTCTATCTCTTTTTTGTGTAACGCATGAAGGCTGCAAATATTGACGCTGAAGCATCTGGAATAACTGATGGTGAATACCAATTGACAAAGCATGAGTTCTCGAGTATAGCACGTGGCAAATACAGTGGTAAGCTTGATTTATGTGTGTTCACTCCGTTTTATTTTTTCTGTTTGTGGCAGAAAATATAATCTTTAACAATAGTCAGTCATAAAAATAATGGGATCAAACTTGTACAGTCAAGGATGGTGATGAAAAAGGAATTCCTAAAATGGGACATCATGTTCTTGGATGACTTAAATAGGTTGTACAAAAGCTTTGTTGATTGGAATTTGTTTTCCTGTAATCTCTAGTAGACACAACTTTATATTCTTGACCTTAGTAGATTAAAATTCTCTTGCCATGAGTTTCTCGTCAAGAGTAGTTTTTTTTTTTCCTCGACATTTTTATTGATCGTTTTTTATTTTTATTTTGGTGTTAAGACACGGAGGTGGTTCAGTTACTGAAATCAGATCACCTTTTTCCGAGTATTACTATGTTATTCAGTAGTGACTAATTGATGTAATTATTTATTTATGTTTATTTTCTGTTTCTCAGAATGCAGCACAACTGAGTCTTCGGATGATATTGAGAAGCAAGAGCTTGAAGAAGTTTCGGATGAAGATGAAACATCATTTTATGACTCAAAGGAGTATTTTACTGAAACCACTGCTGGTTGTGGCTCTACGAATGTTGTTGTAAATAACATGGATAAGCATAGGAAATCCGAAAGTCAATTTGTTGATTTAGATAAAATGCAGAGTCAGAAGGAACTTCATGGTTCTAGATACCCACATGTCGAAAGGCGAAAAAAGCTTCCTGATCCGCTTGAGAAGGAGAAGGGAGTCAGTCTTTGGTCTATGATCAAAGACAATGTGGGAAAGGATCTTACTAGAGTTTGTCTTCCTGTTTATTTTAATGAGCCAATTTCATCCCTTCAGAAATGTTGTGAAGACATGGAATACTCTTATCTTCTAGATCGAGCATATGAATATGGAAAAGCTGTAAGATTTTTGTGTTACTTCATGGGTTCTTCTTTTAATTTATGCTGGGATATCATGTGTATCGTGCTTTAACGAAACTGTCATTTTCTTGTGACATTCTGATCAATATGATCAGTGTCGTACAATAGTTTATGCACTTCAAAGGAAGAAGACAAGTTTCTTTTTGGTTGAATCTCCTGAATCTGAATGTCTTCCTCGGGTTCTTGCATAATGTTTACAGGGTGACAGCCTCCAGAGAGCCCTGAATGTTGCTGCATTTGCGGTGTCTGCATATGCTTCATCTGAAGGTCGGCATTGCAAGCCCTTCAATCCTTTGTTGGGGGAAACATATGAGGCTGACTTTCCTGACAAAGGAATTCGTTTCTTCTCGGAGAAGGTACTGTGTTTTATATTGACTGTAAGGTGAAAAGAATGCAGACGGTTGACTTAAACTTAATCTAGCAATGGTCAAATAGTTGTGTTGAGTTTGATATAGGAGTTGAGATTGACAATGATAATGGATCATATGAATATGTATATATATATATATATATATATCTTGTTAGTATCATATTCTATTGTTGAAACAGGTTAGTCACCACCCAACTCTTATCGCCTGCCATTGTGAAGGCAGAGGATGGAAATTCTGGGCTGATAGCAACCTCCGCACAAAATTTTGGGGGCGATCAATCCAGCTTGACCCTGTTGGAGTTCTCTCTGTAGAATTTGATGATGGTGAAATTTTCCAATGGAGCAAGGTGCATAGTTGCTGAGTGAATTTGTTAATTCTGTATCGTGATTGCTATTATATCATTCTTTATTGGAAGTATGCTAAGATAAAACATGATGTTCATAGGTAACAACAACCATTTATAACCTTATCCTTGGCAAAGTGTACTGTGACCACCATGGGATTATGCACATTCGTGGCAACCGTCAATTTTCCTGCAAACTCAAGTTCAAAGAGCAGTCACTTCTTGATCGAAATCCTCGCCAGGTTAGTATAACATTGAAACCTTTTTTGTTCTGTCAGTAAGGAATCTATCTAGAGGCTAGATACTTCCATTTTGAAGTAAATATTTTCTGTTTCTGACACGATTACCCAATTAATCTATTGTTTTAATTGTCAGGTTAATGGATTTGTTGAAGATGTTGAGGGCAAAAGATTTGCTACATTACTTGGGAAGTGGGATGAGAGCATGTATTATGTTAATGGTGATGGAAGTAGCAATCTGAAGGATTGTACTTCCTCATCTGAAGCGTCGCTATTGTGGAAAAGGACTAAGCCTCCTCTCAATCTCACTCGCTATAACTTAACTTCATTCGCAATCACATTGAACGAGCTAACATCAGGGTTGCAGGTAGACATGATATATGAGATGAGTTATTTCACATGCATTTTCATTTACCTCATGCATCTCTGATCGTTTTTTATAGCTTTGTCTGATATATTTGATCACGGATTAAGGAGAAGCTACCGCCCACGGATTCTAGGCTTAGACCAGACCAACGGCATCTGGAGAATGGAGAGTATGAAAAGGCAAATTCAGAGAAACAGCGATTAGAGAAGAGACAGAGAATGGTATGTCTTGCAGATCTCTCTCTCTCTTTCTGTCTCAAGAATTTAAACACCCGACAATGATTACATCAGTCAGCTTCAAATGGCCGTTCAAATTATGTTTCTTCACAGTTCAAATAATTGAGAATTGACAGCTATCTTCTGTCAAAACCAAAATCGGAAAATTGATTGACTGCACGAGCTCAAGCATTATTCTGGGCCTTCGCTGTGGGAGGATTTTAATATGATAAGTCATTGTCGTTTCTTCCTCATATCTGCCTTAAATGACTATATTCATACATATTTTCTAACATTTTGGGTCAATATCTGTTGATGGTGGGTCATCAAATTCAGAAATACACATAAGCCTGCACTTTATTTCCTTTTTTTTTTTTTGTCCTTTCCCCTTCTGTTTGAGGCACGGTTAATTATTTTTTTAACCACGAATCACAAAGTTCACTTCACAAAGTTGATGAAGCAGGTGACATTTTCATCGACAATTTTTTAAGATGTTTTGTTTGCCATGTAGTCACGGAAATTGCAAGAAAATGGATGGAAGCCAAGATGGTTTGCTAGAGAAAATGAAAATGGACCTTTTCGATACATGGGCGGCTATTGGGAAGCTCGCGATCAGGGAAAATGGGACAATTGTCCCAACATTTTTGGCGAATTTAGTGAGGGCCTTGCCGAGCCTTTAAAAGCCTCATGACTCAGGTTCAAACACGTCTGCTTTTCCCACATCGCCTTATTTACTGCTTTCAGTTAGTGTCTTGTTCTATGTTTCTCTTGACTATGGATAGTAGAATAATAGTGCATTTCAATTGTGACTCAAATGAAAGCATGATGATAATGCAGGACTAGAGGATAGAAAAGATACGCATTCATAAGCAATGGCGGAGAAAATTCTGCAGTAATTGCTCGGTACGTGACCAGGAGTTTGAATGCAGATGAGATAAACTGACCATTTCGGGAATTTAGAGAAAGTATTCATCTTCTAACTAAAAATTTACGGTTAGATTATAGTCTAATGTATCCTTGTAACTCCAAAGATGGTTAGATTATAGTCTTATATCATTGTACGTCATCAGTTTCAGATATGGGCATATGGCAGTCTTGGCCTATGTAATGTAATATCTTGCTCTGCCCTTTTTTATTATCCTTTTATTTTTCTAAAATCGGTCCTAGCCGTTGGCTGAGCCCCGATTTTAGTTCCACATTTATTTGTATTATCTCTCTCTCTCCTTTTTCTTTTCTTTTTTTTTTCTTTTTTTTTTTCTCCTTTTTCTTTCAGAACAATAAAAGCAAGATATCAGTATTCTTGTCGGCATTCAATCATGTAATGTTTCAGGTCCTTTTCCGATACCAATTTTTTGTAGCAGTCAGTCATATTTAAACCGACTAGGAAACGGTTTGTATGGCCCAAAAAAAAAATTGGCAGTACATGACTTTCATTGGGCTGCAATGCTCTTGGCTAAAACATACAAACTCTCACATTTGATTGGGTTGCTTTAGAAAGTCTATTCTACCACATCCACAGCTGATGTGGTTTTCTTCAAAATGTAACAAGGTGCTAAAGAGAAGGGAATGGAGTTAAAAAGAAATCAATGAAAAAATCCTTTTCTGTTCCCTTGCCTTGCCTTGCCATGTGCTCAAAGTAAACTCAATCTATCTCCAACTAATTAAAAGGGCCAGAGTCTCGGGTGCCTCTGAACATTGATCTTTTTTAAGTTGTTTTTGTTTTTGTTTTTGCTTTTGCTGGGATTTTAGTTTGATGATTGGTCGTAATGAGTGAGCGTTATTGTCTCGTAATGAGAGTTGTATGACCCAAAGGTAAGAAGGTCGACGGCACTTTGTAAGCGAGGAGAGGACATGCCTTTTCTAGCAAGTGGCTATTGACATGATCCTAGCCATATGCTCCCAGTTGGTCTTGAGAATCTAACAAGTCTCAACTTCTAAAACCTCTAGGATAACCATCAAATAACATTTTACATGACTCCTGAGACGCTAATTAAGTAAACTATAATAATAATAATAATAATGATCTAGGATGAACCAATACCTTACAATCAAAATATTAAAAAAATTACAATGTCAAGAATCTGCTTAAGATTTTCTAACACTTCGAATTTTAATAAGTAAAATTTAAAATGTTAAAAATTTCTTACACAATGTGGGAATTTTTTTTACTATTTTTTATTATAAAATTCTTGACAATGCTATTGTTTTAATATTTTGAAACATGTGATATTTTTAAAAACATAAAAAAAGTTATGCTAGTTACGGCAATTTCCCGTCTTTTATCATATTTAAGATTTAATCTTTGAAGGTGATTGAAAAAATACCATCGACACCTTTCTTCCTTTCCTTTAAAATTATATATATATATATATATATATATTTATATTTTGCCTCGTACCACAAATTTCAACCAGGTTAGGCATCAAAGGAAATTTTGATCGTTTTATACTAAAATATTTACGCATTAAACAATCATGTATAGGTACACAATGTCTTTTGACAATTACTTACTAAGAATTGAAAGGTAAAACGATGTTATATTCCGATAAAAGGATAAATGAATAACGACGATATATACTGATGGAAAGTTTTCCTGATTTCGTGCGATCAACAACTTTGGCCGGAAAAGGTCATAACTTACAAGCACACAGAGAAAAAAAAAAAAAAAAGTCAGAAAACCAATATGAAACTCCATTGAAAAGCTTAAATAACCTACAATTAAATATGTATCATAGAGCGTGAGCAATAGACCCATGACCATGTGGATGGTTTCTTTGTTTCCTTTTCACCACAAAAAGTTAAAATAAAACATGCAAAAATAGGGTCTGTGTATGTAGGGCCATATATAATATTAATGAAGGGCATGTGATTAGATAGTAGATATACATTTAACGCTAGCTAATGGAGAGTGATATTATCGATGCAAAATCCTAGTAGTCCTTACAACCAATCTAGATTCGGTGATTAATTTGCACATAAGTTGATTGCTTACTTTTTGACAAGCTTAAAAGTTGAATGTATAAAGATGTATTGCAAGTTTTTATAAATAAATCGATACTGACTCGAATTTTTCAATTTCGGTGAAACCACATTTGCGTCGCATGAAAGTAACGTCTAATTAATTATGCTTTATCTTTCTATGATTGAATTTGTACGCAAAAATAATGGACCTCAGAATTATTGGGGTTGTTGATGAATTATTGATCGACCAAAGGGAGATATTATGTACCTGTGTACATACAATATACATATATAGATATGTATAACATAAAATACAGAGAGCAGAGGTCACTGTTAATTCCTTAGTTTGGGACAACAAATACAAACTGCCCGTTCAGTCATGTTGAAATATAAAATTATTATTGGCCTACTTATCAATTTATGTTTTGGAGAAAATTGGTAAACTAACATGTATCAGCGCAGCGCAAGAGGTCCTAGTTTAAATTCTTGCTATTGCTCCCATTTAAAAATTGTTCACGTATAAAGTTTTTAATACCTTGGCTCATTCTTGATACTATGATAATTTACGGCCCATGTATGTTGCACTTTTAATTTATACCTCAAAATTTATCTTACAAATATGAAGTGGAAATAAAAGAAGCTCACAACTTGGGGTATAGATTATTAAGTGGCATAAAAAATGACTTTATTTTGATATTCTCCCAATTAAATTTAGAGAGAATTGCCACTTAATCATATATGCCCTAAGTGTGCTCCATTTGTTTTTACTTTATGTGTATGTTTGTAGTATAAAATTGAGGGCATAAATTAAATTAAATTTAGGGAGAGTTGAAAAATAAGGCCAGCTTAAGTACTACTTAATCATCTATGCCCCAAGTAATGTGCTCCATTTATTTCTACTTTATGTTTGTAGTGTTAAATTGAGGACATAAATTAAAGGTATAATACAAAAAGAACAAATTAATATACCAAAAGAGTGGTATTCATCAAAATTCCCCTTAAATTTACCCACATGCATGTTTGCCCTTCTCCGCCTACACGGGGGTTGAAATATAAATCTATTGGTCAAAAATTGGTATACCTTTTATATATTTGCTAGCTTGATCTTTGTTGATTATGCGTATGAGATTTAGGTTGATTTGCGTGATCATTTTCAACAAAAGATTGGTCCTATAATTTTCCAGCTAAAGCGTGATTAGATGAATCTTGCTCAACATCAATGCACTGCTAGCTCACATTGATCCGACGATCAGTTTTTTGCCTGATTATTTTGTGACTTAGTTGCTTCAAGAGATTCACTTTTCCTCTCTCGATCTTCTCTCTGTTTTCTTATTCATAGTTTCAATATACATGTTGATTTTTTTTTTTATATCATCCGTTGTATAATATCCTTAATCTTTATTAAAAAGGGTTAGGATTAATTAATATTTCTGAATTCAATCATTGTAAGATCAAAGCTTATAGATAGCGTTCTTTTATCTTGACCTTTACGTTTGCCCTTTAAGCTTTGGGGTCAATTTCACTGTGCCTCCTAAATTTCAAAACTTTAAGTCTGTTCCCCTTCATCTTTAAAATTTCGTAAAATTATCCCTTCTGTCAAATATTTAACGGAAAATACCTTAGATTAGTGTTTTAAAGTGCTTTGAGGTTAATAAAATGTTTAAATTATTATTTTATTCTTAAATTGACATGGGATAGGTATATTTTAATAATTTTAACAGTATTTACATGCAAAATTTCTAATTAAATTCATATTTATATGCAAAAGATCATATCTTAATTTTTTTTAGAGAGAAAAAAATGAATTTAATTATAAATTTTGCATATAAATATTGTTAAAATTATTAAAATATAACCACACAACACTAATTTAAGGATAAAATAATAATTTCAGCCTTTTACTAACCTCAAAGCACCTTAAAACACAAATTTAAGGCATTTTCTCTTAAATATTTGACGAAATGGACAATTTTATAAAATTTCAAAAATAGAAAGAAATAGATATAACGTTTTGAAATTTAAGGGGATAGTGATATTGATCCCAAAGTTGATATGGACAAACATAAAATTAACCCATAATACTGTATAGATCGGATAATGCTCGTTATGCATAGCGAAGTGTGTTGCTCTCATTTATCAGATTATTAAATAATACGTTGCATCTAGATCGATCGAGGAATGAACTTTGCTAACTCCTTCTATTAAAGTACGTACTCTCGCACCAAATTCCAATATCAGTAAATGACTTCCACCACCCCAAAACCACCCCAACCCTTTTTTTTTTTTTTTACATATATACTATTACAACATGTTACAAAGCTTATGAAAGGAGTAGTTTGAGTTGTGACACTCATGACAAGATCACTAGCCTAGCTAGCTAGGGACTAGATTCAATTCTCTTGGCTCTTTCCTTTCCTTAATCCCAACTTGCATGTCTAATTAGTAATTAATTAATGACATACCACATCAACTTCGTCCATTTCTATGCTCTGCTCAGCAAGCCTGTTTTCCTTGTACACATACCACTTGGCACAAACCAAGTAAATGACAAAGTTGAAAGCACTCAAACTCGCCAACAGCCAATAGAAATCATAGAGCTTCCCCTTATTGAGATTATCAGCCAACCAGGGCTTCCGGTCACCGGTCACCTTGTGAACTATTGTCACCAAAAGCGAGCTGAAGAAACAACCGAGCGACAATGTGCTCAAAAACAGGCCGGTGCTCATAGTCTTCATTCCCTTGGGGCACTCTCTGAGGAAGAAGTCGAGCTGGCCAATGTAGGTGAAGGCCTCTCCGGACCCCACAAAGAAGAACTGTGGGACCAGCCAGAAGACGCTCAGCGGGAGCACGGCCGAGGGGTCGTCGACCAGGCCGTGCGAGCGAGCCACGTGGAGGCGCTTGAGCTCCGTTAGCGCGGCGGCGACCATGGCCAAGACGGAGAAGACCAGGCCGACGCCGATGCGCTGCAGCGGGGTGACGCCGTGGGGGTTGTTGAGAAGCTTCTTGGCGGCGGGGACGATGAGGCGGTCGTAGACGGGGACGGTGAGGAGGATGCTACCGACGAAGAAGACGGCGAGGGAGGCGGCGGGGATTTGGAAGGAGCCCATCATGTGGCGGTCCATTGTGGTTGCTTGGGACACTGAGAATGTCACCACTTGCGCGTAGATTGTCCAGAACATGATGGTTGTTGCCCATATGGGTAACATTCGGACCACCGTTTTTACCTCTTCCACGTCCGTTAGGGTTGAAACACTCCACTTGTTGCTTATCACTCTTCCGCCTATTTCATCACTAGGGCTCTTGATTGCTGCCTTGTCCAATATGCTGCACCATTTACATTTTTACATGTGATCAATTTTTTACCATCAATTAATAATCGCTAGAAATCATAATAATAAATAATTGCATTCTTTTCTGGGTTAAGAGTTGCGGAGAAAATGACCGTTGAACAACTTTGATCAGCCACCACATAATGCCAAGTATTATTATACTATATTAATACAAATTTATTGAAGCAGAAAGGTGATATGTTATTGCTCAATGTATCCGTATATATATATCAATATTTTTAGACATATCCGTGATAATTCACAAATAATAATGTATAGTGACATCATCAACAATGTTGTAGTTACTCATACGCATGTGACGTATCTGTATGAGTTAATGATAAGCATTAAATCTTAGGCGATGAAGATCAAAGCGAGAAAACGACTTGACTTAGAGGCACAAATGGGCAAGTACTGTACAAACTTTAATAACCCCTCGTTTGTATTCCATTTCATTTTGTTAGAACGGTTTGAAAAATAATTTTTAAAATAGTTTAGAATGATTATAAAAAATTTAGTTTTATAAGTTTTGAGATTGTATAAATGGTTAAAATTTAAAAATATTGAATAGGGATTAAAAAGGTAAAAAAAATAAAAAAATTAAAATGAAATGAAAAAAATTGTATAAGGATTAAAAAAGTTAAAAAAAAGATAAAAAAATAAAATGAAATAAGATGAATGGTTTTCCTAAAAAAGGGAAAATAAAAAGATGACGTTGGAGCTAATCGTACGTGAGGTAGAGGATATGTGGGTCACGTGAATCATGTATGTATATGCATCATGATATATCACTCTTTTTTATTTTCTTTCTCTTGTGGATTTTTGTCTTTTTTGAGGCAGATTGAGCAGAAATTTGAACACAAACACAACGCATTGGTAGTTTTTTTTTTTTTTTTTTTTTATAAGAAAAAAAACATGTGGTGCAGTTTAATTGCGTTGTGAGTTGTGATAATAAGGCTATAGGTGAGAATTGTGATGCAATAAAAGGGAACAATAAGGCAGAGCTAGTGGATGCATTGAAAGAATGGTATTGGTAAATGGTTATGGTAGGCAATAGATATGATTATGCAGTGTGTCCGTGACTGACTGGCAGAGTTAATAAGTGAATATAATTATATAAAATCTTATAAGAAAGACAAAACAACGTGAAGACCGATTCGATTCGGTGCACCATGAGCCAATCCCCTCGTGATTCCCTTTTGAATCTCTTTCTTTGTAACCTGTACTGTAGCACCACCTATTTTATTTCCTTATAATTAATTTATAATTTATATGATTGTGATTCTCCTTCCTTCTTCTAGCTAGGTGTTGAACTTTAATGGGTTTTAACTCTCTCTTTCCTAGCTACGGCTAATAATATATATGTGTTATCTGTAACAACATTAATTATTGAGTAATTATATTCTATATATAGATAGGAGGCATTACTATTTAATTATTATTGATGCCATGTGTGAAGCTGGTTCACACGTGGCTGCCACGTGGAATTGGCCAACTGAAGACAGCCTAGCTTGCTAGCTCTGTGCTATGGCTAGCTAGCTGTATATTATAATATATACATGATATTAGCTATCTATGCCTACCTGCTCTATTTATTGGGATGCGATCGATAGTTTGGATGAATGTGACTAATTGTTAACTCTACATCTACTGATCTACATTCACACAAAGCTTAAAATTATGAGATTCAAAAGAATATGATGCCGTACGTTCTTTCTATACTAAAAATTAAATTTTTTTTAAAAATCAACAAGGGAATTTTCTTCTAAGCTGTTTTTGTTTTCTTTACGTGTCATATGTGGTCCTTAGATTTAAAGGAGTTTCTTTCTTTCTGCTTCTCTTTGTTTGTCTGACTTGAGTTCTAACACGTATATATGGAAACCGGGTTATCTAGATATTTTTGAAAATTAAACAAATAATGATCAAGTAACAAGCCTACAGACACATATATATTTGCTATGTTCACATGAGCATAATAAAGGAAACAAAAACAAAATTGGTTGTCCATTTTCAAGGACAAGGTTTTGGCTGATGCCCAATAACCAAAAGTTTCGGGTCAACAAATCTATTCATTGATTGGCCATTATACCCCCACAATGAAGATAAGCCCTACTCTAGTTGTCACCCTATTAGTTCCTCTAATCAATACATATTTGTATAAAACTTGACTTATTCAGACTAAATACGCACGTCACTATCCTTATTTGACCGCTGAGACTCCAACAGTGTTTGTTTTTATACATGTTTTACTTGCCTTACGCGGACCAACCTAACCTGGAATCAAATAATTGGCTACTTAATAATTTAATCTCCCAAACTATATGTTCATTGAATAACATGATTTATGTGGTGAGGTGTACAATTTGTTCTCTAAATCTAACTAGGAAATGTAAGGGAAAAAAAAAAAGCTATTCTTTTCCATCATGTCATGAATTCAAACTAGGTATTCTCTTTGCCCCACCCAAGTCCCTAAAAAAATAGTACTTTTAATTAAATAGTTAACAACATCATATTAACACTCTTTGTTGATAGTAAGAATGAAAAGCATTATAGTTAAAAGTTGAGGCAGATATGAATATGAAAAATCAAAATTGTTACTTCTAAGTTCTAACTGTCACCCTAAACATATCACGTACCCCTATTTTGTTATTACACCATAAATAATAATCAAACTTAATTATTATTAGACAATTGAAAAAAAATAATAAAACCAGCAGTAATAAGTGAGCTGTTGATAGTGATACTAACCGGAACTGCTTTGAATGAGGTAGCCTTTGCTTCATCTTGTTGTGTCCGTCGGCAATCATGTCGTCGACGTCGTAGAGCATCGACGGGTCCGACGGCAGCTCCAAGCCTCTCTTCCGCCACGCCGCCAGGAGCACCGCCGCGATCTGCGTGAGCGGGCTTCCGCTGAGCTTCTTGAAGCGGTACCGCCTCGTCCCAGCGAGGAATACGAACAGTCCGACGACGATCGCGCAGGCGCAGATTCCGTAGCCCCAGTCTCGGCCCACGTTGTCCTGTATGTACACGAGCACCGTCACCGCACAGAGCGAGCCGATGCTGATGAAGAAGAAGAACCAGCTGAAGAACTTAGTCATCTGCTCCCTCTCGTCTTTGTCGGAGTCGTCGAACTGGTCGGAGCCGAAGCCGGAGACGCTGGACTTGAGGCCGCCGGTGCCCAGCGCCGTCAGGTACAGGGCTACGTAGAGCACCGTCAGCTGCATGCTGTTCGCCGGCACGCACTGCTCCGCCGTGCATTTCGGGGGTCGGAGGCTGGGTACTGTTGTCGAGATGGTCAATATCGTCACGCCCTGGTTATGATAATATACATAATAAAAGGACAAAAACATTAGCTCAATAATCCATGAACTTAATCTACCTAATTAAATTAATATGGTTTGCAATTAGCATGCTTTAGTAGTAAGATAACTAATATTAATTACTTAAAAACATATGTTTTTGAAATTGTTACTAAATAATGTTTTGTATGCAAAAGAAACTTACAGAAGCTTGGACGGTGGCGAAGATGGCAATGGTAAGGTATCTATAAGAGAGAAATAGAATAGTAACAGTTTATAAGGCATTATAAAAGAAGAAAGAAAGCTGGACAAATTAAATGAATAATTAAGGAAGCAAATGAGATATATGCATGTGTGAATTAATTGTGTACCTGCCGAGAAAGGTGTCGGCGACGAAGCCGCCGAGCAAGCAGAGCATGAAGGAAGTGCCCAAGAAGTTGGTGACTGTGTTGGCTGAGGTTGCATTGCCCAAATGCATGGTTGCTGTTAGATATGTCACCAAGTTCACTGCTATTCCCAGCGTCGTCAGTCTCTCCATTGCCTCACCACCTGTACTACTTAATTACATCACTTTTCACTAATTACACACACACACATATATAGGTTTAATCTGAAGGACAAATAATTATAAACTAAAAAAAAAAAAAAAAAAGAGGACCTAGAATCATGGCGGCCGCGGTCCAGCCGCCGGAGCGGGCGCGCTCGGCGGGGCGACCCTTGTAGTCCCAAGCATCTGGGAGGGTTTTCCCTTGTGTTTGGGGGAGACCACTTGCCATTTTTTTTATGATTTGAAAATGATATTTCTAGTGACAGTGTTTTGTTTTTGTCAGAGTAAGTTTGTTTTGTAGAGAGAGAGAGAGTTTGGATATGGAATGGGCGAGTGATATTGAGAGAATAGGAGATATAATCGATGTGTGTGGTATGGTTTGGTATGGTATGGCTCAAAAGAAAGGATGGGTTTGTGGGCTTTATATATAGTGTGAGGTCGGATTCAGAAGCCCCCACATTGGCTTGATTACAAAAGTTGTGTTAAATTATTTTCTACCTTTAATTCAACATCTCTTTGGCCCCGCTTAACTATAAAAAGATGATATAATCTTACTAGCTACTGTAACTTTGCCATTCGTATATATATGTATACAGACATTTGATATTGACCGACTTCTTATCAAGTTTAAAATTAGTATAAGAACCGATTATAATTATTAACTTGATCAAACTATTATTACTTTCTAATTTGTTAAGCATTTATAACTTAAATGAAATATCTATTCTTCTTTGTCTCTCTCCAAAATCTATATTAGTCATTTCATTCTCAACTAACGCAATATTATGTAACCAGACGCACCACCGAGCTATAGAGGTACTTTTTTTTTTTTTTTTTGATAAAAAGCTAGAGAGGTACTTATCATCTTTATATATCTTCTTTTGGTTTGTCGCGATTTTCCATCTTGTCCACGTAATTGTACAATAATATTGTGTTTTTGCTTTTCAATATTAAGATAAGATATGTAGAAGAGATTAACTGGGGTGAACTGGGTTGTGGCTTTCAATGGCAAATTTCTCTTTTCTTTTTGAGTGCTAACGTGGAAAGTGTGATTAAGTTAATTTGAAACCAAGTTGCATATAGTACTAGCATGTATTTTCCTTAAACCAACAAGGCCGACCTAATAAGCTGATCTAATTTCTTCAATTACTAGCAGAAAAAACAATAATATTGTACCATGCAGCCATTAATAGTACGTACGATTAGGTTTAAAAGAAGCCATCCAATCTTATTATTTATATGCTAATTAAACCACCAAATTGGGAATCCAAGAATTAAATTGCATGAACTTAAGATGGTAACAGAAAAAATTATTATGGGAGAGAGCTCAATGCGAGTAATAACTAATCTAACTAGATATTCTAAGATTCTTAAGATTTTTATAAATCTTGATTCACCACGTTTTGACATGTGGCGTATTTATTTTATAGTATTTAAGGGCTTTTTATAAGGATTTTCGATTTTGAGAAATTTTTAAAAATTACATTTAAATGCCTCTTTTAGGGGTTTTCGAAAAAAAGACTTCTTTTCGGGATTTTTAAAAAAATCTAACTATATATTCTAAGATTCTTAAGGTTTTTAAACCTTGATTCACCAAGTTTTGACATTTGTCGTATTTTTTTTAAATGCATTTAAGGGCTTTTTATAAGGATTTTGAGAAATTTTTAGGGGTTTTTGAAAAAAAGACGTCTTTTAGGGATTTTAAAAAAAATTGAAGAAAAAAATATCAATTGATTTTTTAATATACCTTATCATCTTTTATAATTTTTTACTTGAAACATTTATACGTGTTATAAAAACTAGTAAACATTCTAAGATTCTTAAGGTTTTTAAACCTTGATTCACCACGTGTCGACATGTAGCGTTCTTTTTTTTTAATTGCATTTTAGGGTTTTTTTTATAGGGGTTTTGAGAAATTTTTAAAAATTGCATTTAAAGGCATTTTTTAGGGTTTTTGAAAAAAAAGGCCTATTTTAGGAGTTTTCGAAGAAATTTTGAAGAAAAAAATATCAATTGATTCTTTAATATACTTTATTATCTTTTTTCTTTATAGTTTTTTACTTGAAATATTTACACGTAGAAGTTAGAATACGCGTAAAGTGCGTGGTATAAAAAAGTCTTAATTAAAAAGAGAAATGAAAAAGAAGAGATAGGCACACAAAGTAAATTTTTTCTCTCTCTCTCTTTAGTTTTGGAGTTAGAAAAAAAATCAAGTGTCTTCTGTTTTCCCCTAAAAGTCATCTAGACAATTGGGGCTCTATGTTCAACATTATTTCAAAATCGCCTATATAATATCTTCAACTTTGAGAATGGTTGAATCTTCTGTTTGACGCTTCTTGTGAGGTAGAGGTTGAACCTGGATAATAGAGTCCAATTTGTGCACTAAATGGCATGTATTGTGTATATATTAATCAATTAAACTTTGTTTTCTTATATGATGCTAACTTTAATATTGTGCACACATTCCCAACTTCATGCCGGCCCATTATTTGTAAGGGAAACATACTAACTTTCTTATCCTCAAACATTTAATTAAAAAAATAAAATAACGAATTTATCCCTTCTATTTATGTTAAATTTCTCGTTTATACCATTTGGTTGTGGAAATACAAAAAGCATCCCTTGTATTTTTCAAACCGTATAAAAATTATTAATTGTGTTAACGCGCTTTGCGCGTGTAAAATTTGTGATGATTGACCGTGATAAGAAAAAAAAATTTCTATGTCCATTATGAAACAAAATAGTTATGAAAATAAAAACAAGAAAAAAAAAAAACAAAAGGCACACGTTTTTTAAAAGAAAAGGAAAAATTTAAAAACAAAAAACAAAAAAGAGAAGAGAAAGAGAAAGAGAAAGGACAAATAAATGAAAAAAAGGGTGGAAAAAATATATAATATTTTTATCAGTATCCTAATTCTTTTTAATTTCATGTTTTAAATTTTAAATTTTAAAAATTATATTAAACAAGATTATTTTTTGGGCTAAAAAAATAAGTAATTGCAAAAAGATTAATTTTTTATTTTTACTATTAAAATAGTAAAAACAAATAAAAATTTAAAAGAAAATAAAATTTAAAAATCTAAAACAAGGAAAAAATAAAAAAATGAGTTAATCATGTTTAGTGAAAATACAAATAAATTAATAACAACACACAAAAAAATTTTGATTTTGATTTTTATTTTGCCCCCTAAAAACGCGTTTTTTTTAAACGCAAAAAAATCGCCACGAAACCGCTTTGAAAAAATGTGACGAACCGCGTGAATGAAACGTGACGAAGCTGATTAACAAATCGTCTACGGCAAATTATATATAGTTAGATATATATTATATTATTTTATATTATATTATATTAGATATCTTATAATACTTGGCAATTGACCCAAAAATGCATTTACGTATGGAATACCACAATCAATAAGAACAAGTTATAATTTTGGTATACTTTAAAACACACTTGAGTACTTTTTGTGTTTCATTAAACAGATGACATAATAAACATGGTATTTAGCATAAACAAAGGGTATAATTAGTATTTTTTTCATTAAAAAAAATATAAGATTCTGAAATGGACTTTAGCTTGTTATACATAGTTATATACTACGATTAATATAGTATCAACCGTACGTCTTGGCAATTATACCACTTACTAGAAGTCCAGAGCACAAAACCTGTTTGATTAGCTAAAAGATTTTCCTGTTCGTTTGCATTTAATAGTGAACCGATCGATCAGTAGACATGTACAAAATTTGAAGTTATAATAGTGTTGCTTAAGATTGAGTAGCACTAGTCATATGTCTGTAGGCCCTACCTGAGGAGTGGACCCCTAAATACATATGATTTTTTCTTCAGCTACTGAGGATATGATTCAATGCAAGTTGACATCGAGCATTAAATGACTTCATATTATTGAAATGTCTCATCATTGAAATATTAGAGCTAGTTAGCTTGCAAATTAATCAAAGATGCGATGAATTAATCTCGTTTCATGCCTCACGCTTGGACTAAACTGCCCCTAATAGATATGATTAAATTGCTTCACATATGTTGTGTCATTAATAACTAACTGATCTCACATAGATTACAAACCCTAATTTCGAAATGAAACTAATTAAACAAGTATGAAATACCATGGGCTAGCTTGGTATCAACTATCAAGCAGACGCCCATTCCCACTGGCTGGTTTTTAAGTGAAGCAATAATTGAAATTGGTTCTATCCGATTGATCAGTAAGCAGGATAATTGTTTGCCAAGAAAATAGAAGAATAATATAATCTTAACAAATAACAATTTTTGTAGGCGAGGAAAGAGGATATATAGTACTGTCTTTGAAAAAGACATGTATATATACGAGTATAACGTCCAATGACGCTTTACATTTCATCAACTTCCTTTTGGGAAACGATAGCAAAAAAAAAAAAAAAAAAAACTTCCTTTTGGGAAAAGAATATTATTTTAATATCCTTGGAATAGGAAGTATAGCCAGAGAATGTTGATTACATGACAGCTGGCTTATATTTGCCTGCAAGCTTATATATATAGGAAGTATGCACTTTTTTTTTTTTTTTTTTCATTTTTGTGTCACGTGTCATGACCGATTAATTTTCAAAACGATATTGTAAGCTTTGGATGGCCTAAATTTGCTGATTAATGCACCAATGCAGTGACAGTACTTTAAACTCTAACTAGTTTTCAAACACGCGCAATGTGTAATTTATTTATTAGACTCTTAGTTAGTTAAGAAATTAATTATTTTAAAGGTAAAATTTGAAGGATTTAGTCATAATTTCACAAAATTAATGATTTAGCCGTAACATACGTGTAACATAATATGTTACGTGTAACATAAACGTAACATATTATGTTACACGTATGTTACGGCTAAATTCTTAATTTCATAAAACTATGATTAAATCCAAAAAAATTAGTCAAAAGTTTAGTTAATTCCCTAAAAATCTCTTTTTTATAAGTCATATTTGGCCATTTATGAAAATCGGTGTATACACGAATTCGAGGTTGAATTTGGAAAAATCCCATTTCAAAAAACTTGTTCAAAATTAAATTTTTTATAATTAGTTAGTTATCATCAAACACCAATTTGGCCTCTAGGTATATCAAAAATATCATAAACATTATACCGAAAAAAATAAGAAAAACAAAAACTTAAGCCGGGTTCTAGCTTAAAGGTTCTAACATATAAAAAATCCTAACATAGATATTCTAACATTTATAATAGATAAAATCACAAAAGAAAACCTCGGATTTGGTCCTAGTTTCGTGGGATTTGACTTCTTCGAAATCGCCCACGAACGCATAAATCCTAACGAACACGATTCGGATTAAAACTCGAATAAGGATAAATCATAACTTAAATCACAGGACTTCTTTTTACTTTAATCCCGGCAGAGTTTCGTTCTAATTTCCTCCCATAATGGCCGATTTTTCGTTCAATCTTTTCTCCAAGAATTCTCTCTTAGGGCCTCTCAGAATTTCTATAGAACTTCGCTCTTTCTCACTTTTTTTTTTTGTTTTTTTTTTGTTTGTTTTTGTTTTGTTTTTTATTTTGAGTTCTCAAGGTTTGGTGTGAGTGAAAAAAGTGAAGCCAATGCCTCTATTTATAGGGGAGGTGGGCACATAAGGGGGGGGGGGGGGGGGGGGGGGGGGGGGGGGGGGGGGGGGGGTGTTATTTCCCAAATCCTTACTTTCCCAAAATTTTCAGTAACTTCCTTTTCGGTTTGATTTCTTTGACTTTCCTTCTTGTAAATTTGGACACAAATCTTGTCCACTTTCCCTGCATAAATGACACATATCTCTTCTTGACTTGTCAAGAATACTTTCCAAAATATCACACTTTGACTTAACATAAAATGGTAACTTTTGTTAAGAGCAAAATCTGACCTATTTTTTAACATCCTTTGTCAAACCTTCCTAATTTCTTCTATCATCAAAACTACTTGTAGTTTTTTTCTGAAGTCTTAAACTACATGTCATTTCTTCAACTCAAATTACATGTAGTTTTTCTCGAAACTACATGTCGTTCCGTTGATCATTAAAAGCTCCGACACAATTGTACCGTTAATTTTGCTAAAACATATAAAATGTGACGAAATAAACATCGGAAAGATTTCCCGTTCATTTTTATTAAAACATTCATGAATATTACATTAAAGTAAAAAGGTCGGGTATCATAGTCATCCAATTGTTTAGGCCGGCCTTCATCTTGGTTGGAAGCGAGGGCTCAAGTGCAGAAGTCAGTGAATGCGATGATTTAGTCGATGTGGATGGATTCGTGGACCAACCCCTCAATGGTAGTGTCAAGTCGATGCTAGTTGTGTGATTGTGTAAAACCGGTATAGCTATCGGGGTTTGGGGAAAAATGGGGGGAGGAGAAATGAAAGAAACAATGCATCACTGATGACATGTCATCGCCGATGCATTTTGTATAGTCGTCGTCGCTCGAAATAATGATGCGTTGTATTTGATTTGGGGAACAAGTATTTTGTAAATTTTATAGAGGCATTTTCTAATTTTGACACATTTATAATATGTAATAGGGTGAAATAGGGAAATATTCAAATTTACACAATAATAATAAAAAGCCTCAAGTTTTTGAAGTAATTGTGTAACTAGCTAATTCATTAATTACTTACACATATTTTTGGTCACTAAAAGTCAATTATATCACTATATAATTAATTGAACCACTTGATTATTTATTATATTTTTCAAAAGATTAAGTAATTATATAATTTAGGTGTTAAAAATTGAGTATTCACTATATTTTCTCTATATAATTTATGTGTTCCTTAATGAACATGAAGACATTCAATAACAAGAAAAAAAATAAGAGATCAACTAAGTTAGCACCTATTCAAATCTTATCCTCTATTCATACTCTAACTCAATATTATTAAAATAAACAAAAAAAATTATAAACGGTTCAATATATATACTACTGAAATAGATAGTAGAAAAAACAACTTTTATATAAGATCTTCAGAAAGTGCAATATATAGGGCCTCCTTAAAACCTTTTGGTGGAAAAAATCCAAAAGGAAAATCCACAAAAGGGCCTTATATGGATATGTATCTTTGAGTTTATTTTTCTTTTCTTTTTAAATAAAAGTGTGTGAAGAAGCAAATGGAGTATGTGAGACAAAATAGAAATTATAAACTGATAGGTTCAAAATTGAAGGAGTCTTCATTTCAGAAAAAAATTAAAAAATTAAAGAAGTCTTACTTTACAAGTATACGTGATAGATAAGAATTGTCAGACAACTAAATGCATACGCCTATATCTTTATCTATGATGTATTATCAATAAATTTTTAGTAAAATAAGTAACTAAAGAAGAAAATAGAGAGTGCCTCAATTAATAGTAAAATAAGTTTGCGAAGAAGAAAATGGAGAATGTTTAAGTTGGTAGTAATTAGAATTATTATAGTACATGCATGTGAAGTAGAAAATTGAGACTGCCTATGTTAATACTAAAATAAATACGTGAAGAAGAAAATAGAAAGTGTTTAATTATCAATTAGTTGCTATTAAATAAAGATGTGAAGAAGAAAATAGAGATAGACTTTGATATAAATGAAAAACAGGGAAATAAATGAATTGACTTGTGTGTATGAAAATAAGTCATATTTCAAGAGTTCGCCCAATAGTACTTATTTTAAAGAGATATAAGTGGCTAGACCAATATACATGATATGTATTTTTCTGAAAGAAAGCCCCAATAAATATGGTAAAAAATGCATATATATATATATATATATAAATGTATATGTATGTATATACAGATAAGACGCTAGCACTTATAGACGAAAATTACATGTCCAAAAGAAAGGATAGAACTGAGGTAATAAATTAGATAGAACATATATAATACGCCTGGTATAATGCAATAGTAGAAAAATAACTCGTTTTTAATTAGTCATTTTTAACTTCAATAATTCCAATATATATAACTTCACCAAATTGGAATAAACAATATTGATATCAAGTTTAAAAATAAAAATAAAAATTTGGCCTTTTTTATGAAGGGTTTTGGCAAAGTTTTGAGATTCGTCATTTGGAGCTTGTTTTTATTTATTTATTTGTTTTTATTTTTATGTGTAGCCTAATTTCTACCCGTATAATATATATATATATATATATATATAGATATTCATACACACACTTATCCTACATATGCAACTTGATCAGATTGCCAAACATTTTGCTTACGACATTGCCTTGATTGACAATAATATATGACGATTAGTTTGAGGTATTATATTTAATCCGAATTTTATTACTGTCAGACATTAACTAGTAGTGTTAAAATAATTGCTTTCTCGGAAGACAATATTTGGGATATTCTAAATCTTTATATACATATTTTGTATATGTGTAAGGTTATCATGTTCTCAAGTTAGAGCTTATCCTAATCTCCCATCTATACTATCTCTAAATTATTGCATTAATTTCAAAGACCAACTACAATAAAACTAACTAGTTTATATATGATCATTAATTTATAAAGAAACTCCAACTAATGAAACTCGTGACAACATCAACCAACATAATTCATTGAACTGTCAAAGTATTTTGTTCACATGCAAGGTCACTCGCTAGCCACAACTGCTCTCTTTATAATTACGTCATCATATATATATTATATAACGAGTCAAATATAAAATATATTAATGATCATACATTTTGTTAAAAAAAATGATAAGTCAATGCACACTTTAGAGCTGAAAAATTTATCTCGCTGCTCGTATTATTAACAATTAAAATTTCAAACAGATGTTACAATTGTCGTAAATCATACACATTATTAATTTTCTATATATATAGAATATGTGAAGTAGTGCATGCGCGAGGAGAATAGGGCAAATTTGATCTGAAATTTATTATTCAAGAAAATTGGAATTATGGAACTCAATGATATTATTTAATTCGGGACAGACGCATGCGTACCACAAATTTATGTGAAAACTCCAACACACAAACATAATATATATATATATATATATATATATATATATATATATATATTATAGTCATTGAAAATGAGTATGTACCCATTTTAGTATAGCAGCAATTACTGGAGATTCTTCGCTATTATTGGCTAGCAAAAACCAAAACAAAACACGGATGTTTATTAATTAATCACCCAATCACAACACACCTAGTTAGACTTGGACATAAAATTCATCAGATCAGACTCTCCAAGGAACTTTGATGGTATGTTGATCATCACATAGGCGTTGACCACATCTTGTTTCATGATGTTATTACGTGGCACAAATCCAAGGGAGCCCCAAAATATCATGATAAGCACGTCGGTGTGGACTCGCCAAAATAGTTAGGTCCAATGATAATAATAATAATAATAATTCACATTTTTATTACTCGCCGCTACACTAATACGATTTTAATTTATTTAGAGTTTACTTATAGCTATATATCTATATGTATATATATATATTTCATTTTGTTTTATAGCTTGGATCATAGCAATACGTATTTATACACGTATATATATTTGATATTGTTTTGACAAAATACAAGACAGTACTACGAACCGTCCAATGCGTATGCCCTAGTATTTTTAGTTTAATCTATAATTCATTATTTAAGGACCATTAATATTGATTTGTACAAAAATACAAAACAATAAGGGATGACCCTCAACATTATCTGAAAAATGGCCTTTACCTCTCTATCTCTCTCTTTACTTGACCCCATGAACCTCTCTCTCTCTCTCTCTCTCTCTCTCTCTCTCTCTCTCTCTCTCTCTCTCTCTCTCTCTCTCTCTCTCTCTCTCTCTCTCTCTCTCATAGACAATATAAATTAATAAATGTGTAAGCATTTGAGTAAAATGACAAAGGAGAGGCAATTAGTATATACTATTAGATCCAGCATAGTAAATATATGTATATATTAGGGTGTATTTTAATATTTGTGTATTATTCAGCCACTTGTCATAGCTTGTCTGGTGGAATGGCTCTTGGAGCACATGAAAGAATACATCAAATTTTGAGATCCTATCTATCTGATACTACATTTCATAATTAATATTCCTTTCTTTTTTTTTTTTTTCTTTTTAATAACATAGAAGGCAGGTATCAGTCTCTTTCTAGCTATACGAGTATGGAATCACACACACAGCTCAACAACAAATTGGATTAAATTTCTTCCATACTATGCCCCTTGACTTCTTTACAATCTGCCATATTTTTATATATATGCCTCAATTATAGTCCTTATATATAATATTACTTTTGTTCTTCTATTAGCTACCATAGATCGTATTAGCGATAAAAAATTCAAGATTCACTTTTTAATTAAGGAGGGACCGCCATAGAACTAAACAAAAAAAGTCTTTTTCACTGATTCTAGTTGAATTTTTATAATGTATTTTTAATTCTATATTTTTTATATTTGCATAGATGACGCAACAAATTGTAGCTTTTTCTCTGACTCCTTTATTTATCACTTCTTTGAGAGTATTAGATTTTTTTTTTTTTCTGTATGTAACAAACGTAATTGGTATCTGAGGCGAAGAGACTAATGATAATTGTTTGTTCTGTTTTACCAAGCTAGATTTAAGCCCATTGAAATTAAACGTTTTTCTCGTGAATACCAAAGTAGTTGTGGTAAATAATTCCTAATAATAAGAGATGATGGAGATATTAGAGTTAAGTGTCACGGCCTTGATGCACGGGCCAATATTTCTTCCAACTATTGTGGCCACCATTTTTATATTTTTCTAGTTAGTTCCATATACAAATTGACTTCTAATTTTCCAAACCATCATAGAATATATATATATATATATATATATATATATATTATCATAGTTTTATGCTTTTAGGCCGTCCAAAGTTTTTAATTTTCTGAGAACTGGTCAGAATTGAGTGTTGTTATGTGACATGAAAATTAAATACATGGACTTAAATGAGCCATGTCATCAATCTCCTCTTCAATGATCGAAAATTAAAATAACAAATTTTTCCTAGAAAAAAAGGAAATAGTACAGAAATTAATACATGGTATATCTAAACTATGGTTATGTTGTCAAAGTTGTAGTCCATATAATTAAAGCATCATTGGGCATATGTCATTGTTTTCAAAGACATTATTCTGCTTTCTCGTTTTGTTAACATCGTTTGCTTATATTTGTATCATTCTCCTATATTATAGATTGTTGACCAAGAGCTGTGGGATTGAACCGATCGATTTCAATTATTGCTTCACATTTTAAGCGGAAATCCAAAACGAGATAATTTAGAGGAATATAAATGGACATAATGTGTCTAATTTATACCAGTCCATGCCATTTCATGTATAGTACTATTTATATGCAATTGGGCGACTCTTCTAATCAACACGCAATTGAGATGCCAAGCCACAAATTGATATTTTTTTTATGATTATACCCAATTAGGTCTATATATATACGTATGAGATCAATTAATTATAGTTATAATTGGAAGTAATTGACAAGATATAGGGTGTGAAACTACGTTGTATTTGAGGACAATTTGATTAATGTACAGATTTGATCGATCGACAAAAATTGTGACCATATAACCAACAAGGCTAGAATTAATTCAGCGCATATCTGCAACGCTCATGCAATGATTATGAGGCATTCCGATAATTGATCGTCGTTTGATGGTCGATGTCAAATTATAATTGAAATCATATCCTCAGTAGATGAAGAAAAATCACACCAGTTTGTAGTTAGCTAGGGTCCTCAAGTAGGGCCTACCTTTATACTATGCGACTAGTTGCACTCGATCTTGATTAAGCGGCTGCCTACCATGCATATAAATTCTGGATCGAACATGGAAAATCTTTTAGTTAATTGAACATATGTTTGTGTCCCCTTGAGACACTATGAAAGGAATAATTGCAACATGTCTACGAATCCAAGATGATAGGTCACCCATTAGCAAAAAATAATGATTTTTTAAAATATTAATTGTAGTTATCTTAATCAACATGCCGTGGCGGACAAACTTGCTAATACTGCTGCAAACTCTCAAGCTTCTAATTGGTGGTTTCACATGCCAGAGGACCTGGGCCCCTTTGTTTACAAAGATTTTGCTCAGTTCCTGCAATATCGCTTCAATAATTAGTCCTTAGATGCACTCTTTTATCATTTCTTAAGATTTTTTCCTATGGCTTTTTCTTTTAAGAGGTTTTAATGAGACCCCAATTCTATTGATAGACCCTATAGGATTTTTCGTTATCTGTTTTGCCTTTCTTCGGCTTCTGTTTACTTTGTTACTCTTTGCCCTCTGGGTTGTTTTTTCTTTTTCTTGGATTCTTTTGTAATTTTCTTTTTATATTAATAGAATCGGATGCATTTCTATTGTGTTTCAGTTTTAATTTTAAAAAAAAAAATCAATATTGCATATATATTGCTTTTATATCATCACTAATTGGCTGGTATATGCATCGTTATGAAAATCCCCATCTTTGGTCTCTTTTTTTTTCCCTATATTTTATTCGTAGATAAAAATAATTATTTTAAAATCAATGAAAATAAAATGTAATTAAGAAATTTAAGTATTTTTATTTTTGTGTTGATGAAACAGACAAAAACCGAGCAAGGAATTTAATTAACCAGCTAGAAACAGCTACTTGTAATAATGGCTTGATAACATATTAGCCAAAGAATGTGTTAGAATTTTATGTTTAATTTTAAATTTTTGAGGATATATACAACAAGTTTTATATTTTTCTTGGTGTTAGAGATGGGAATAAGGTGCACAATTATATTATGTACAGATATATGATAATGATCAATGACGAAGAACTGCTATAGGTAGTTGACTAATATATACACATAACACATGCCATTAATATATACACATAACACATGCCATTATTGGCACACGACTTGAACACCAATATGGGTTCATTTCAAACCCACCCCTGTACCTGGGAAAAGGCGTAGATGGAAGAGCCAATCATTCTACAAGTTGAAAGAGAATAAGCTTTATTGTCAATATTGGTGGTCATACCAGTTGGTTGATGAATTAATGACAATAGTGTTTTACCCCCCAAAATTATTAGAAAATAAATAAAAATAATATTAAAATAAATATATATATAAATATGGGCTAAATCTTTAATGCTTCATACCTATCGGTGTTCCATCAATGAGTATAAGAGAGACATAAAAATTCATTATTATATATTTTAATATTATTACTACATATTTTTTAGTGTTACTACTAATAGGAGCATCGTATAAAAGCCCATATATATACATATGTTACAGCTCAACTTTTTTTTTGTTGTTGTTGCTAATAACCAGTGGTTCAACTAGACAGACAGTACCAGCTAGGTGTCAAGTTAGGGGAACTGGGAAGAAACAATATGTTTGTTTATTTATATAAGGAAAAGAAAAGGATTTTGACCTGCAAAACTGGAAAAGAAATGACATATATGCTTATTTCTTAAGCGACGCACTTTACACGTTTGCAGAAAAAGGGAACAAGAACGTTGCCAACAATCCAAAGCCACAAGCCCAAATTAAATCATATGTGATCTGGTTAATCTTTTCTTATATATCTTAATGAAAAGCAAACAAACAAAATGTACGGAGGTGTATCACGAGTACACAAATTAAAGTTTGATGAATAAATTAGATGATAAGGCACTTTGGTGATACATCTGATTTTGTATTATACTTAAGAATGATTAATATACTAAACGACACATTCATTTTCCCAATATACTTCCTAAAAAAGCCAATCGATAGAGACAGAGTGATAAAGATCAATGAATTGTTCAATTCAAGTTTAACCACATTCTGCCAAATTTAACATGAAATCATGAATTACTTTAGATTTGTATATAGGATCGTACTAACCTTACATATATAATTAGTATATGTCGTGCAACTGTTAAATTTGAATTTCTTAACGATGTTAATAAGGCAATCGATGATAAGAGAGTTAGGGATAATAATTCGGTATGTATTTTTTTTTAATACAAGACATACTAATTAAGCGTATGAATCTTTGACATATCCTCGATTATGTATTTTTTTCTTCAGTAGATTCTATATTGATTTTTTTTTTTCTATTAAAAGTTTTAGCAAACTCTATGTTCTTGAATTTTTTTTCTTTATTCTCTCTTGTAATTTTTCTTTTATATTTATTTAAAAATTAAGTTCTGGTTGGTGAGAAGGTAAGCGAATGATTAACATAGTTGGTAAGCCGTTTATTTTCTAGACTTAGTGCCAATTTTATTAAAATACGTTGCTCACTTGGCTCTTTCAATAAATAAAAAGCACATTAATTAAGCACTTAATTAATGCATATCCAGTTAAACCCTCCCCTCCTTTAAACTCCATAGATTAATGGGAGTAGTGATTATGCACCAATTGTCCTATTTGGCCTTTGGAATTAAACTTGGGGCTGGACTTAGAGATGTGTGACTTGAGGACAAATTTTATATAATTGATGAGCCAATGTGGGGGCTCCTAAGCTCACACTCTCCCACTACTATATAAAGCCCGGAGGCCATCCACTCGTTTATACCGTAGTCTTTCTCTCATATTCTCTTATCCTCTCCCATTCCATTATCTAATAACCCTCTCTTCTCTTCTCTTCTCTTCTCTTCAGTCGGAACTTATTAAATAACTCGTGACAAAGACACAACTAGTGTAGTTGTGTCTCTACATATCTAGCATATAGTTTTACACCAAACAAAAAAAGAGAGAAAAGGTTTAATCAGCAAAGAAATTTATAACATGGCCAGTGTTCTCCCCCAAACGCAAGGGAAAACCCTCCCGGATGCCTGGGACTACAAGGGCCGCCCCGCCGAGCGCGCCCGATCGGGCGGATGGGCCGCCGCCGCCATGATTCTAGGTCCAGTACTACCCCTCATCGCCTTCCATGTGTATAGATAAGCATAATATTGTATTGACATATCATTATATATGTGTATTTAATTTGGTTGATTCATCTGCAGGTGGTGAGGCAATGGAGAGATTGACAACGCTGGGAATAGCGGTGAACTTGGTGACGTACCTGACCGGAACCATGCATTTGGGCAATGCAACCTCTGCCACAACTGTCACCAACTTCCTCGGCACCTCCTTCATGCTTTGCCTTCTCGGCGGCTTCATCGCCGACACTTTTCTCGGCAGGTATAATTAATTGATCTATTAATTAATTTATTAATTATAATCACTATTTCATTATTCCCGATGTACATGCACAAACAGTCAACTATTGCGGTATTTCATCTGCTACACGTTGACCTTTCTGGCTACTCTCTAACATCATGTTATATTACTTTACAAGTTTGAGTCTCACATGTTTCGCTTTCTGCTACTATTTAGGTACCTAACCATTGCCATCTTCGCCACGATTCAAGCGACTGTAAGTCTCTTTAATTAATATTTTTTTTAAATTAATTAACAAAATAGACATGGTAATATTCAAACAGTTTCTTATACCGGTTGAGGTTATAATTGGTCTCCAATATTTTAGGGCGTGACCGTACTGACGATCTCAACAGCAGTGCCGAGCCTACGCCCGCCGAAATGCGCAGCGGAGACTGTCCCGCCATGCGTGCCGGCGAGCGGCATGCAGCTGACGGTGCTCCACATAGCGCTGTACCTGACGGCGCTGGGCACCGGCGGGCTCAAGTCCAGCGTGTCGGGGTTCGGGTCGGACCAGTTCGACGAGTCGGACAAGGAGGAGCGGCAGCGGATGACGAGCTTCTTCAGCTGGTTCTTCTTCTTCATCAGCATCGGCTCGCTGGGCGCGGTGACGGTGCTCGTGTACATCCAGGACAACGTGGGCCGAGACTGGGGCTACGGAATCTGCGCCTTCGCGATCGTGCTCGGTCTCGCGGTGTTCCTCTCGGGGACCAGGCGGTACCGCTACAAGAAGCTCGTGGGAAGCCCGCTCACGCAGATCGCGGCGGTGTTGGTGGCGGCGTGGCGAAACAGGCGCCAGGAGCTGCCGGCGGATCCGTCGAAGCTCTATGACTTGGACGACATCCCCGACGGCTCAAAGAAGAAGATGAAGCAAAGGTTTCCTCATTCCGAGCAGTTCCGGTGAGTAATAACTAACGTTTCGTCTCAGAAAAGACATCGTTGTTAATATTATATTTGTGGTCTATCAGTACACGCATATATTATTTAAAATACAAAACATTTATACGTATTAAAAGCAGGATAGGTAGATGTTACAACTTAATTGCTCATGTATGTATATAAAATATTAATAGAGTAAGATGTTTGCCTAATAAGCCTGATCAACAAGTTGAGCGGGTAAAATGACAACTAGAGAAGACTTATTTCGTGGTCCAAGTCTTCAAAATAATATATGTAATATTGTCGGCTATTAATTATGAAATTTAATATATATGTTCGTGTACCAAAAATTAGCTCAACATGACAATTCATCCATCACACATATAATTTCGTATATATATGTATATATGTGTGTCAGTGTGTGTGTGTACGTGATAGCTTTATTTTAAGTCACATGTTTCGCTAATAATAGAGTACAAAAAAGAAAAGTAAAGATAATAATAACTAGTTCGCTAGAAGTTATATAGTACTTGACAATGACATGCAGAGACTAAATTACTTGATCGATGATTATAAGTTGTGTGTCACGTGTATACAATACATGAATATATATTTATATTTTTACTCGCGGTAACAAATGAGATGTTTGACTTGAATTATATATATGGGTGCAGTTTCTTGGACAAAGCGGCAATCAAGAGCCCTGAAATGACCTCAGAAACAATGGTGAACAAGTGGACTATATCGACAGTGACAGACGTGGAAGAGGTGAAATGTGTGGTCCGGATGTTGCCAATTTGGGCCACATCAATCATGTTTTGGACGATCCACGCACAAGTGGTGACATTCTCGGTGTCGCAGTCAACAACCATGAACCGCTACATGGGGTCCTTCCAGATCCCCGCCGCCTCGCTCACCGTCTTCTTCGTGGGAAGCACTCTCATCACCGTCCCCATCTACGACCGCCTCATCGTGCCCCTCGGCAGGAAGTTCCTCAACAACCCTCAAGGACTCACCCCGCTGCAGCGCATCGGGATCGGCCTCCTCTTCTCCATCCTGGCCATGATCGTTGCCGCCTTCGTCGAGATCAAGCGCCTCCACATGGCCACGTCCCACGGCCTGGCCGACGAGCCCACGGCCGTGCTTCCCCTGCGCGTCTTCTGGCTGGTCCCGCAGTTCCTCATTGTGGGGTCCGGAGAGGCGTTTATGTACATCGGCCAGCTTGACTTCTTCCTCAGAGAGTGTCCCAAGGGAATGAAGACTATGAGCACTGGCCTGTTTTTGAGCACGCTCTCCATTGGGTTTTTCTTCAGCTCGCTTTTGGTGACGATAGTTGAGAAGGTGACCGGTAAGACACACCCCTGGCTGGCTGACAATCTCAACCAAGGCAAGCTCTACGACTTCTATTGGCTCTTGGCCGTTTTGAGTGCTTTGAACTTTATGATCTACTTGGTCTGTGCCAAGTGGTACGTGTACAAGGAAAAGAGGCTCGCTGACGCAGGCTTCTTCGAGATGGAAGAAGTTCATGATGTTGTGTGTCACTAGATATTATACATATTCAACCGGCGGTCGACCAACAACAAAAAAAAAAAAAAGAACAATAACACGCGAGTTTGGTTTTCTTTGAATGCAAGAAAGAAAATCATTACCTCTGATCTGGTGATCATTTCATCAGTGTTGTTACAAAAAGTCTCTTTTAATAAGTTTTATCTGTAACATGTTGTTTATGTGACATGTTGTTGTAATATGTAAAAAAGGAAAAAGAAAAAGGAGTGAAATTAAGGAAATGCTTTCGAGTTTTGCTTGTGCTTTCGGAGTGTAGTACGTTGCAATTGGAATGTTGCACACTTTAGTTCGAGATATATCAGAACTGACAAAGGACATTCCCTATTTGAACTGATGTTATAAGTTATAATATTACTTGAAAATATTTGATAAGTCGAAAAAAAAAAGAAAACCGTTGAAAGGAAATCGCTAATACAATCCATTGTAAGAATTGAAAAAATGGTGGAATTACTAGCTCATGGGGGAAAGAATAAATTTATGTACATAAGTTCATAATATTTAATTAAATTTTTAGATATATTTGGCATGATGTTGCACTGCTTAATAGTTAATGGGAAAATTTGTTTTTTTTTTTAATTAAATTTATAAGATTGTCTGGCTAAACTATTTAGATGGTTTAGGATTATTCACGAGCATTTCAACAATAGAATATATGCTGTTAGTGATTCATTTCAACTAATTTAAATGGGTGAAACATGACTAATTGAATTTAATTAGTAATCGGAATCAGTACGAACGCCATTATTGGGTTTAGATGGGGGCCATTTGTAGATCAGCCCGTCTAAGATTAAGGCTGCCCACTCTATGAGTAGACTTTGGCCCAATGGGATCGAATTAAAAGCTTAAATCTCCGTTTGGTAGAGAAGAAGGAAAAGTGGAAGGAATATAGGGGGAATTGCAAAAACAAAAAAAAAACAAACAAAAACAAACAAAAACAAAACAAAACAAAACTACAATTTAAGGGAGGGAGGGAGGATTCTCAAGCGGAGCGGGGTAACAAAAAAAAAAAAAAAAAGACTGGTGGGAATAATTTTTTAGAGATATAATTAGACATTAAAGAGAGTGCATAATAGCTAAAATAAATGTTATCACACTCGATCATTATTCCAAAAAAAAAAAAAGAGAGAGAATACAGTTGTTACAAACCCAACTTTCTCTCGACGGCACCGCCAAATCACCTCCGCACAGATGATGGCACCAACTTCGTCCACAACACAGTGGCTTGTTTTTACGGTAAGCAGTGAATTGTGATTATAAAGTTTTTGACTTTCTTACCTTTTTCCTATTCTATTCCATTCCATTCAACTATTTTTTTTTCAACTTTTCTAATCTTACAATCTATCCCATTTTATTCTATTTTTTTCACCATTTTTTCAACTTTTCAAATCCCTATACAATATCTTTAAATCTCAACTATTTATACCACTTCAAAATTTATAAAGTCAAACCATTCTACATTATTTTTTCAAATCATTCTAAACTATTTTCAAACTACTTTTTCCATCCCAAAGAATGAGATGGAATGGGTAAAATGATCACCTTAAACAATGAGTTAATTTGGAGAGGCTCTGAGGCATATGAAGAGGATTTTGGTTGGATTTGCTTTGATGGGTTTTCAGGGTTATCTTAGGGGTCGTTTGGCAAACGGGTTCAAATTGTGGCAATTTAAACTTTTTTTCATTTGAATTATAAAATTTGAATTGGGTAATTTGAACGAAAAAATTTAAATTGTTGTTTGGCTCAAATAATCATAATTGAAAATATTATTTGGATTGTTGTTTGGGTAGATGTTGTTATTTTGAGTTATAAAAAGAGTTGTTGAAATGTGAAATCAAAAAATACTATTCAAAATGGATTCAAACTGTTAAAATTTGAGGGGGGGAAGAATTTGATTTTGAAGGGTTTGAATCACTTTTTTCATTTGGATTTTATCCAAAAAAAAGTTACCGAACGACGATTTAGATTGAAAAATTCATTTGAATGGCCCAAGAAGGGTTCAAACCCATTTGCCAAACAAGACCTTAGTAATGTTTTAAAGTTTAGAACTTTATCAATTTGTAGCATTCGTATATAATGTGTGAATCCTTGTATATGGAAAGTTGGGTTTTGACTTTTGAGGTCAACCATAAAAGCTGGTTTTTCCTTCTAGGCCAACAAGTCCGTTCAGCAAAGTGTAGTCGGGTGGTTGGCGGTCATGGTGGTGGCGCTCTCAGCGACGAGCTCATCGAGCTGGCTCATAGGAACACCATAGTAGTCGCTGGAGCAGAGAAATTAAAAGAAGAGAGGAGAGAGATGTCCTTGTTTTCATCAGGGCTTGAGGCCGCCATTGTTGCCATCGTCGGCAGCTCAAGCTCGAGGGTCGCTGGAGAGGAAGAGAAGAAGCAAGAGTTTAGGTGTTTGAACAAAGAGAGAAAATAATATATAAGAATAATAGACAAATATCAGGTGTAATAAATAGCACAATAATCTATTATACACCCTCACAAAGACCAATAATAGCTCTTAAAATATTTCCCACTGGCCTGTTTTTTAAAGTATTCCCTAAACGAGAAGTGCCACTAAAATTTTTCTAGACATCAAACATTTTTCGTTTTCTCTCCATACTCTTATAAGGACTTTGATTAAGGATTCTTTTGGATAAGAATTTGAAATCATATTTTAATATAATAAGAGGATTTAAATTTCATTTTTTTTTCAATATTTAGTACTGTAATATTATTTAAGTTTCACTTTTTGGATAGTACTTGAGTTTGTGGAGTTTCGTTCTTTTTTTAAGACCGGTCGGGCGCTCTTTTTTCCTGGCTCAGGTTTTTCCAATGAATTTTCTTATTGAAGTTTTTACTTAGAACCCGACTGCATAACGCTCTTGCAAGATGCAAGTTCCGGCTCTATTCTTGGAAGGCGTCGGGAGTTGTTTGCCTTTTTTTTTTCTTCATTAAATTTCTTTTTTTTTGAAACAGTCTCTGTATCTAGATTGATATTTTGTTTTTATTATAATAGTGTTATAGTGGAGGGTCTAAGGATGAATCAATTTTGTTGAGAAACCTTTAGATTCTTAAGCGTGTGCCAACTTTGTTGACATGTATTCCTATGTCGGTTTCACTTAATTCAAAAAAAAAAAAAGCATTGTAATAAAAGGATATAAATTTAAAATTTTTTATTCACATTACTATATATCCAAACAAATCCTAAATGTGTATGTGTTGTACCTATTCTTTCAATCCATGCGATTCATTAAATTTCCAACCCGCATCTTTGTTTCCTTGTTGAAGAATGAACGAAGCATTTAAATAAAAAATATATATATATATATATATACCCAAAATGTGAGTATATCCTAAATTTTTTGAATTCAGATCGTCTGTTTTTTTTTTCTTTTTTTATCCCTTTATTCAAATTTTGACTCATAAAAAAATAATTATTTTAAAAAATAATAAAATAAAATTTATATAAAAGTATAAATATTTTTATGTTATGCGTCAAAATCTGAAGAGGAAAAAAAAAAAGACAGAACAAGAGAACATACTATCTAAGTTTAAAAGAGAGAGAGAGAAAAAAAAAAAAAAAAAAAAGTCCACGTCAGTGTCAATTATCCAATAGAAGTTCAACGGGCATCTGAATATACAAGTCAAGTGTTAGAAGGCCCAAAAAGATATTTAGTTAGTTCAGGTCCCAAATAGACCCACCCACCATAAAAGCTTCAGTCCCATCTACCGACCTCATTACTCGTTTTTCTTCCAAATTAGTCAAATATTTCTTCTGTGACTTTTTAGAGAAAAGACCGGAGGACAAGTGATTAGTGTGTAGACTTATAATATAGTACCTATTTTTTTGGAAAATAAATTAGTTAATTAGATCAAAATTGTATTTGAGTCGGCCAACTTTCGAAGGGAATTCCAGTACTACCGACGACTACGATCAAAATTGCATACGTCAATAATGAATTAATGTATACAAAGTCCACTCGTTTGTTAATTGACGTTAACTTAAACTTTGTATTTTATATACTAAAGTCTTTGGCTGCTTAAATTACATGTAGCATGTTGTGTTTGCAGTCCAGTAGTAGTTCTAGTATCAATCAATATATCTTTGTCGTCTTGCTTGAGATTTTTCTGGTCACGCTAAATATTTAATAATAGCGATATATATATAGTTGCAAGTTGCATTATAAAGTAGAGACTATAGCCCTTGCCTTTCCCACTATCTCCCAAAGATTCTTTTCTTTGAAAGCAAAACTGAAAGCTGTGGGCGGTGCAAATGGTTATAGTTTGACTACTCATCAATATCGATCATGATGATCAAAGCCTTGTTCATGAAAAGGACATCAATAATTTACTCAACTTTTTTGCTGATCATGACATATATACATGTTGGGAGGGGAAATGATTATTCACGGGTTTGCCATCACGGGGCTACATTGATTATTGTATTGCTTGAACGCATGCTAAATTAATAATATATTACTATATATTAGAGTTAGAGAGCTAAAACCAGTACAAAAAAATAATAATCATAATAATAATTTATGATCACCATTTTTGTTAGCTACCAAGCTAATTTCCTTGGCTCCGCTGGTGCTTTGCTTCATTTTGATTTGTTAGTCTAACTATAATATAAAGGACAGTTGAGTTTACTGTAGCTTAGACACATTTTACTGTTCAAACTTTGGTTAAGTTATTTTGTCGTTTTATGGGCGTGTGATGAAATTTTGTTTGGCTTTCTTTATTATTAGTTTTGTTATTTGTTGACGCGCTTTTGTACGCTAAAACTAAAATGACCAGCACTTTTTCTTTTCTCACTTTGTTTTCCTCTCCCTGCGCGTATGGGTGCCTCACGCTCCCCCTCTCTCTGTTTGTGTCAGAGTCCAATAAATGCATCTCCCTTCCTTGTGGTTTTTCCTTTTTTTTTTTTTTTTTTTCAATTGATTCTGTGTGTGTTTGTTTGTTTGTTTTTTCTTTTCATCATCAAGCCATGATTCCATGTTTGTGTATCTCAAAGTTCAAACCTTTGGGCTTTGACCAAAGAAAAGAAATACCATTTCTATTTGCCAAAAAAGAAAACACAAAAGAGGGTGCTCCTTTTTTCTAACTATAATAAAAAAGAGAGAATTAATTTAGTATTTATCTTCTGACAAAATACTATTTAAATTTGATTTTATCTTGTTTTATATTATTTTTATTATTGTTTTTATTATTTTGAGCATTTTTTTCATTCTTATACTCTTTTGATTTTTATATTTATTTATTTTTATATTAATCGTTTAAACGAAATTTTTAACTGAAATGATCTCATGAATTTTTTCTCTTAGCACAATTATATTTATTTATTTATTCTCTCAATATTTTAACACCAATTTTGTTATACTTTTTCATATTTGAATTGCCTTTTTTTATCATTTTACTATAATTTTGTTCCTTGTAATGTTAAATTTTTTTTTTCAAAAAAATGTAGCAAGCACTTATTTTAAATAATAAATTACCCTTTAAATTGGTTAAAATGACAAAAAAAAAATACTTATTTAGTAAAATACAAAAAAATATATATTTTTTTTATTTTTTTTTTTACTTTCAATTTATAAAAAATAAAAAAGAGTTTCACAAGTTGCAAAAAAAAAAATATATATATATATATATATATACGGAACTCGCACGTGCAGAGCGCGTGTATTAAAACTAGTTATCTTACAATTGTTCAGTACGTACAATAATATTCTTTTCAACTATCTATATGAAAATAGTACTTTATGTGTAAAATTTATAATAGGCTCTACTTTTATGATTGAAAAAAACATCATGTGACAACTGATAATTCTATATATATATATATATATATATTTATATATATAGCTATCGTCCGTGTGTTGTTAGAACTAACGTTTTAGTTTTATAGAACTTAATTAAGCGAAAATTTAATGAGGAAATTGCAAAAAAGAAAAAATGAAAAAAGAAATAAAGAGAGAGAATAAGTTATTTTTTAGGGCTTGTTTGGATTGCAATCTAAACTAAAAAATTTAGATTTGTGAGTTGAAATAGTCAAAATTTAAAGATTTGATGAGTCAATAATTTAAATCAATGTTTGGTTGTGACTTTTTATGAAGATTCAAATAAAAAATTCAAACCACTGTTTGGAATGAGGTTTTTTTTTTTTTTAAATGAGATTTGGAAAATGAAAATCATTATTTTTATACAAATTCAAACCACAATTTACTGTAACAACATGATTTGAGTTTGACTTTTAATGTAATTACTGGAGCAACTATTTTTTTTTATTTGGATTGCAATCCAAACATTGTAGATATAAGCCTTGAGTTGGGTTTTATTAAAAATTGTCAAACATAAGTTTGCATTGCAGAAAAAAGTTTAGATCTAAATTTTTGGGTTTGGATTACAATCACACCCTTAAGTGCCAATAAAAAATTTATGCCCATTTAATAATTTATGTACAAATTAGTATATTTTCTTGATTTTTACTCTATATTTACAGTGTAAAATTAATTAATAAGTTAAAAATGCAATATAAATAAATATAGATTATTAATGTCTAAAAAAACATTCATTAAAATCCCAAAATCTAATTTACTTGTATTATTTGTGAGGTAGAGCCCAAAACTAAAGATATCATTGTGGGACTAACCCACAAGCCCATGACAGTCCGCACTGGAGTTTGGTAAATAACTAAATATGATCTCACACATTTATAATTTTACAATTTATTGTTGCATGTAAACCTAAACCCTAAAAATAGCATAGTCTGCAATATTTCTTTTAAGTGACAATTTTAAAAATAAATTATCAAGAAATGATATTTTTCAAAATTTTCCCATAGGTTTCGGCTTTGAGGACCCTGAATAAAAAAAAATTGATCCAATAACCTTTGAAATTAAAGTTTACAATTCATTTCATTGTTGCAAACCGTGTAATTTGTTTGTTAGCAAATTATTACAATTTTGTTTTTCATTGTTTTTCTCATTCGTAAAAAATGGGCAGCTTGATCAAATTCATCTCTAAAACGTGGCATGCAGTGCAATATTTCTTTTAAGAACATCTCCAATGCAATACCAAATTGATGTGTCAATAGTAAAATTTGGCATATGAGTAAAAATCGTTCTCTAATTCAATGTTATTTTCAATTTTAAATTTGGTAAATGCTAAACTTGAAGCTAAATTTCGCTCATAAAACCAAAAGTTGATCTTTCCCAAGGTTTGGAGTTAGAAGAGACAAGCTGACTCAGTTGCACGAGTTTACAACATTGAAGAAGGGGAAGAACGAGTCGAGAACGAAGATGATTGCGGAGACCAAGACGAGAACGAACGAAGGAGAGTAGAGGACCGAGAAATTTTCAAAAGACAAAGAACAATGGATCGAGACACGGTTGAGGGTAGGGTTTGGAGGTGAAGAGGCGAGAGCTTTCTCAAGCTTCGATGGGGACGAAGCCGATGCCTCTCTTGGCGTGAGCGAAGAATCTCATTTTCGATGGATCTAGGATGTGAAGCTTCGCTAAGGGTTTGAAGAAGACGAATCTGAGATCTATTTTTTGTTGTATTAACTGAGATTGTTAAGGTTGAGGGTGGATTGGATTGGTGGGTGCATATTTGGCATTCCTGCTCAATACAAATGAGCATGATGGCTAATAACTCAAATATGTGTTCTTAGGCTATTTTCTTAAAAGTTGGGCCTCCAAATGACTATTTACCTAATGAGTCATAAATTAAAAGTACAAGACACATGGGCATAGAGTACTAAAGTGTCCAGAAAGGGGCATTTCTCAAAATCTCTGTAAAAAAAAAAAAAAAAAGAGAGAGAGGGAGAGAAAAAAAAAAAACCTTAACCAAAATTTGTTTGAAAAAGAACATGAAAGAAAAAAATTAACCAAAAGTTTAAACTGTGATTTGTAAGAGGTGTTATGGTAAACAAACTACTAATTTTTCATTTATGTACTTATTTGACTAATTTTTTTACTTTCAATAATGAGTGACCATTATACAAATACATATGTTAGTTTTTGGCCCATCGATCCATCAATTGTTTGTGCATTTGAGTTTATTATTATTTTGTTTTTCTTCTGACTTGTGGTCAAGCATACATATGCTGGCGTGCTACTAAAGCCTGCATGCTAGCTAATCAAACAATTTGTAACTTGGAAGTGCATATTTTAAACACTAATTATTGATACACGATACAAATTGTAATCTGTTATTGATCAGCGTTCAAAGCAATTGTTATTGAACATTTGAACACATAAGTAATTAACATCAAATAAAGATCAAGCAACAAGTAGGGAAATTGAATGATGAGATGACATGTGCAATGAGCTGCTAGGCACATTGGAAGTCAGATGGGATGTTCTTGTCACAAGTGCTAATGAGCAAGCTGAGCGAGATTGGGATGTTAAGATTGATGCCAAGGATGTTAGCTTTAATAGCAGTGCAAAGGCACACGGCAGCTTCGAGATCGATAAGACCTTCGAGCAGAGAGCAACAATGGGCCTCCGGCGGTGTGCCAACCACCGCCCCGGCGGTCGATCCCTTAAGCACATCGGCGCAAATCCCAAACTTTAGGGCATCTCTGGGACACTTGGCTTTCAAAGGGCTAGGGTTTGGGATTGGTTTATTCTGAGGACTACAAGTGTAGCATCCATTGGAAAGGGCAACAAGTACAAGGTTCATAGCAAGGAAAACCGAAAAGCTCTTGGAAACCTGCATATTCTCTAGTAGTGCTATTTAGCTAGCAAGCAATATTAATTAGAAGTGTACGAGTGCTAATTAATTTGGTTTGTGTGATTATCAAAATTATTACCTTATGGGTATTTATAAAGTCCCGATGGTACGTATTTTCGTTAATTGTTTTTTACATACAACGTGAAGATGAAAGCAGTCATGTGAAGCTATGGCTGGCTGGAATTTATATCTTTCATATTGTACAAAATTTTCCTCTTTCTAAAAATAAAAAATAAAAAATTTGTCCATATGTTTCAATGTGTTGTTGTTGTTGGTTTTTTTATTATTATTTTATTTTATTTTATTTATATATATATTATTTTATTATTTGATATCACAAGACTGATACAACTGCCACATCTCAAACATGCCCGTGAGCGCCTCCCATTTTGTATGTCTAGGTCTAATTGATTCCATTTCATAATGTGTCAGAAGAAAAATATCCATGACGACCAATAAGAAAACAATAAGAGACCAATTTATAATGTGACTGAATATATTTTCTTTGGATGTTGGACAATTAACGCGTTTGTTAATGGCTCCGAATATAAAATACTAGTTGATAGCTACATATAAGCCATTCTTTAGCTTTTTAGCAATCTTAATTTTATAATCAAGAGAACCCCACGCATTCCAATCAAGTTGAAACATGTCCGAGCGACGATAGATTTTTCAGCGGGTAGATCCTAATGAATTTTCACTTTGAGTTTTTTTTTTTTTTTTTTATTAGAGATTTTAACGAAGCCTCATTGTACTTCGGGTAGATCCTTTCTAGAAGTTTTCTTGTTCTTCTTTCCATTTTCATGTTGGCCGACATTTTGCTTGTTTTGTTTCTTTGCTGCCTTTCCAAGTTGTACTTTATAGATTTCTTTGTATCTTTTTTTTTTTTGCTTCTCAATAATACATGGATTGTTTTAGAGGAAGATTAATAGGAGACTCAACTTGCTGGTAAGTCTATTTAGCTAACCTTGTTGGATGCGTTCTTAAAACAATTCTCATTCATTTAAAAAAAAAAAATCCCATACGGTCTTAATTAATTATGTTAGATATATGTGGAGGGTCTTTTATGTACAGTTGGTGTATTGGTATGTCGTAAAGTAAAAATAATAAAATTGAAAATGATTATAATGAATTTAATACACATCTGATATACTTTTTTTTTAAAATGACTTATCTTGTTGTTATTTTTACTTTTCAGTTCATTACTTTAGTGTAAAAATACAACTGATGTACTAAGTAAAAAACATGTGATTAAATATATATATATATATATATATATATTATTTATTTATTTTTCTTTATAAGGAAGCTTTCGTACAATATTGGACTAAAGCCTTGAGTACAAATCAAAGCTAGCGCCAATTGGTGTGCATTATTGAAGTGATGACATAAACAAAGCAATATTCGATCGACCTCCCTCTCGTCGAGAGGAATCAATTATATATATATATATATATATATATATATATATAGAATTCGATACGGGTACCATTCAAAATAATATGGAGGATTAGATTATTATTCAGAATCTTGACGTCGATGGTTGTTACCGGAGAGCACCTTCTATTAAGGAAGCTTTTTGGCACTTTCCTTCTAGGGGATGGATCAAATGCAACATTGATAGTTCCGCGCTTGGTTCTTCGGGCATGACAGGTTGTGGTGGCATCTTTCGCATTTGTCGTGGTTTTACTAAATGCTGCTTTTCCAAAGGGATAGGCTTCTGTTTTGCTTTTGAAGCTGAGATGCTTGCTTTCATAATTACAATTAATAAGGCTGCGGAATTCAACTAGTCTAATATATGGATCGAATCGGATTCCATGTATATTGTTAATCTTTGCAACAATGGCATGTGCAAGATTCCTTGGATTCTCAGGAATAAGTGGTTGGTAGCCATCAAGAAAGCTAGTAGAATGGGGGTTGTGGTGTCGCATATTTTTAGAGAAGGTACCAGTGCGGCCGATAGATTAGTTTCACAAGGAGCTTCTCTTCAGAATACTAGGTGGTGGATGAATATCCCTGACAGTATTGCTTCGTTGGCTTACAGAGATCACTTGGATCTTCTTTTTTATAGATTCTCGACTTAACAATCCTGGATTCTTTTTCCTCTTTTCAGTTTTTTACTATTGGGTTTGGCTGGATAGAGGTTTTAACGAGGCCCCTTTCTCAAGGGTAGACCCTATAGGATAGTTTTCTCTTATTTATCTTTCTTTTTGCCATCTCTTTTGGTTGTATTTGAATTCTTTTGTAATTTTTCTCTTTATTTAATAAAATTGTCGAAGATAGTGGGTATTAAGTCGGAGGACCAATTTAGTTGGGCAGCTGTCTTTTTGCCAAGCGTGTGTCAACTTACTAAATATACGTTTCTATCTTTTTCTCTTAATTAAAAAAATAAAAAAATTAAAAAAAAGACACGCGCAAATCCCATGTCGATCATTTTCACGTTATTTTCTTCATATTGACAGGCGCGTGGAGCCTACAGCTTTTGGTTGGTCTGCCACTACTTCAGTCCCAGGAACGAGCATTCAATGATATGTACAATTTTCACCCAAAGCATTAACATTCTTGGAATTAACCACCGATACGATATATATGATTCTGAATGGTCTGCATTAAAATATATACTTGATAACTACTTATAGATATTCCTTTTCTTGCTCTTTTGTCATGCAGATAACCATATATGCGTGTTTTGAGAGAAAATTGGTCAAATTAGGGAATATAACCATCTAGCTTCTCTAGCTACTCTCCCCGTGACAATTCCTTGCCTTACGTCCATGAACCAATCTGCCAAAAATGATACAAATATAAGCACACATATGAATATATATATGCTTCACAGCCTGACCCACGACCATAAATTAGGCATTATTAGGCTGTTGAATTTCTAATCACTTTAATTATCAAAATAAAAACAAAAATCCCTTGCTTTGTTTTTTGAAAAATAAAATAAAATAAAATAGAGGGAGGAAAATATAAGCATCAAGGGCCGGTAGTATGTACTACATCTATTTATTCCCCTTAACTAGATTATTAATAATTTTATATCTCTTTTATATACACTCAATTAATTAAATATTTTAATTTTTAATAATGATGTATAATTAAAAAAAATAGAAATAGTCATTGTTACATATAAAGAATTAAGTAATCTATCAACATAAAAATATGATTTCGTTTTCTCCATGACACCCAAAGAAGAATACATATAACCTCTAATTCATCGTTTGAAATATAGTAAGAAGAGTAAGAATTAAAACTGCAACGTAAAAAAGGTAAAATTAGCATTATGTCAAAAAATAATATTTTCAATAGGGTGAAGTAGGCAAATACCCAGAATTTATATAATAATAAAAATAAATACCAAAACTTTTGAAGTAATTGAGTTTCTAGTCAATTTTTGAATTACTTGCACGTGCTTTTGGTAACTAAGTGAATTACCACTACTTATCACTGTGCAAGTAATTGAATCATTTAGATAATTGGTTACATTTTTTAAAAGATTGAGTAATAACTTATATTAAGTTTTAAAAATTGGGTATTCACTATAATTTATAAGTTTTAACTATTATAAATTCGAATTATAGTTTACAAGGCTCAATAAAAAATTGACCTATATTTGCGGTTGGCCTCTTATTTTGTTTTTTCATGTTGATGGCCGCGCGTGCATGTTGAAAGTGGCTGGACAATGGTCGAAAACTATTTTTATTTTCCAAGGAAAACATTTTTGAATTGTAGTGAGTGTTCTTAACATCAAGTATATTTATATTCTTAGTATATAAACTACAAGAATCAGACTTATCGGTGACCATAATGCGTGGTCGCGATATAGATTATTATTGACCGCCACTATAATTTTTTTTTTGGAAAGTAAAGTTAAGTAATAATGACCATTGCATTGTCGTTACTACGTATCGATGACCCATAAGTTGCATGTGGCACAATTAATTAACCTATGAAAATTCAAAGAAATTATTATAAGCACATAGCAATTTTTTAAATAATATTCTAAGAAAATAGTTAACGTTTCTTTTATAGTTGAAGAAATAGTCATAAACTTAGCCTGAACTAATACTTGTACACTCATAAAATTTAAAAAAAAAAAAAAACTACGATCAAAGGGTCAAGAGTTTGTCCAATTATAATAATAGAAAGATCAAACATCAAGGGGTAACGCTAAATATCAAACACCAAAGCTCTTTTATAAATGCATTTATAGTTGTTGGAAAAATCGATTGATTAAGAAAAATCAATTAAGCAAAATATACATAGGCTAGCTAAACACAAATCTACATATAAAGACAAATATTTTAACAGAAAACTTAACAAAATTATAGAGTGAAGAAACCACATCGTTATTATAACAATAGCACACGACAAAAAATAAAATAAAAAAATTAAGGACTGACAATATCACTTTTTGTTTAAGCACTCCAAATAACGTGAAACAATGCTAACGAGATAGACGTCATCACCACTGATAAGGATCCGCTCGACCATTACCACTATCGAACAGCATCACAGAAAGCTCTAACAATCTCAACATATAACAGAGAAAGATTCATCCATGAGCATGATACAAATAGTGCAGCTAATGAAATGACCAAGTCCCCAGCCTCAAACCACGATGTCGTTTTGAAACCAATCAGACGACAGATCGTCCGAAGCGCACGATAAGGCTTCCTGAGCGTTACCGCACGTGAAGATAATTCCCACAAGACGTGTCGTTTTAGTTCTCTAATGGGATGTAGTTTGACATGTCGTTTAATATCTAATTGTCGTTAATTTTTATGCTGCATCGAGACTTTGTTATTACACATATCGAATCTGGGAAATGAAAAGCCATTATTATTTTGGCTGAACTTTTGAATGATCTCTGGTTTCTCACCTCCTTCTTGCTTCTCTTTTATCTCCTATTGGAATCTCTTGCATCAGAGCATCAACAATTTAGAGCAAAGAAAACAACAAAGTGTCACAAGAAAAGTGCCCCACGATGTTACGAGACTCCAACCTCCTCTTGAGTGACTTATTGTAAAGAAGAAAAATCGTGAGAGAAAGGAAAGGGAGAGGAGGAGGCAATCCCGAGTTATATTATAAACTTTATTTTCTAATTATGACACACATCATAAAAGGTTAAGAGAAATTATAACTTGTTAAATTAGATAATGTAATTAACAATAGTTAGTTAACTTGTCAATACTGGTCGGACCTAGTCAGAGAGTACTCGATCTTTTATGAAGCCCATTTTGAGTTAAGGACCCATAAATTTCCTCTATTATATAAGTTTACCACTTAAATTTTAAGTACGAACTTTTGTCTTTACATTAATCAGGACCTCCTCAAAAGATTTGAAAAAATAAAAAATAAAGAAACCCCAAAGATAAGACAATTTTTGTGAGAGCCACTTAATGAAATTTGAGTCATGTACGTATACTCGTCGTTGATAGAAATTTATTTGAATTTTTACCTCAAAAAGCTTATTATTTATTTTTTGTTTTTTTTCTTTTCCGGGAAATCATATTTATGCTCTGCTTACAATTGTATAATGCCATTTTGCTTCAGGCCTCAAAAGTGCTTGATACTGGATTCTAAAAGTTTTAACGATAAAATAAAAACCATATATGCCAATTCGGGAAATTTCTCCCTTTCATTATAAGACTTACAAATTAATTTAATTTAATATATATATATATATATTAAATTTTATAAAAAGTAAGAGAGTGGGGCAAAATCCAAATTAATTTTTTTTTCCTGTCATCTGTTTAGAAATCAAACTCAAAAATATACAGGCATAAATTTTAGCTACTTGCTTACTGCCTATACACATATATATACACACGCCAACGAGCAAGAAAATTAAAAGGGAAGGAAGTGAGATACTGTGAGAGAGATCAGGTGACGGTGAGTACATTTGATATCGTGCATAGTTATCCAATATATATATATATATATATATATATATATATATATAGTGTGCTACATTTTGTCCTCATCAAGATAGCACAATATTTTGTTCCTTTTGCTAATGCTACAAAATAGAATCTGTACGTAGCCCAATGGAAATTGGAAAATGTCCAGAGAACTCTGAGATCGAATCAGTCTTATCAAAGTTAAGAGAGTTATCTCTAGTTAGGGGAAGATCAACTTATTAATTGGTAAGTTATCTCTACTACATCACATCCGTTAACATTGTTGAGATCCATTCGTAATGTTTTGCCTCTTTTTTAAAAAAATGTTTTACTAATTATGTCGTCAAGTACACGTGAGATCAAATTCTTCCACCGATCCAATTAAGCGAATTTACAGTATCCGCAAAAGTCATTGTGCCAGACACGCTTTGAAATACTACCACAACACAACATGTGATTATTTGGGGCCCAGTGTTCTAGTTTTAGTGGTTTGAATTAAGCCATGTCTTGTTAATTTACTGTGGATTTATATGCGCTATTAGAAATGATAACATGAAATTAAAATGTACAATAAAATTACTGCAAAAACTTGAGAATGTTTGGTGCTAATTTAAAGGCAAAGCGGCGAAGGAACGTGGCAACTTGACTGTCCCCACCTTACAAAAATCCAAAAGTTTGCCTAGAATTTTTCTTTGAAACCAATGCCAGCTAAATATCCCTTGATCACACATGGAGCACTACTCTTGGATTGTTTATTCTGTGTTTTATTTATTATTGTATTTCCCTTAATACAGAGATCAACTCCTAAAGAAACCTCGTTCGCTCTTCGACCCCCCTATAAAAGCCCTTGAACCTCTACATTGATCTCCATCGGCTTTCACTAATTAAGCACACACATATACTTGTCCAAGTAGTAGTAAGCCCTAGCTAGCCTCGACTTCGGAAATGGCCTCCTCCAAAAGCTCCGCTACTCTTGCCCTCTTCCTTGGCCTAAACCTCCTTTTCTTTGCTCTTGTAAGTGCTTGTGGCTCATGCCCCAACCCTAACCCCAGGCCAAGGCCCAGGCCAACTCCTCAGCCAAGCCCTGTCACTCCTAGCCCTTCCGGAGGAGGAGGCAGGTGCCCTAGGGATGCCCTTAAATTAGGGGTTTGTGCGGATTTGCTCGGAGGGTTGGTCAACGTGACCGTCGGGACTCCTCCGGTGACTCCTTGCTGCACTCTCATCCAGGGCCTTGCTGACCTGGAGGCCGCCGTCTGCCTCTGCACCGCCATTAGGGCTAACATTCTTGGAATCAACCTCAACATACCTCTGTCCCTCAGCTTGCTGCTCAACGTTTGCTCCAGGAACGTCCCATCCAATTTCCAGTGTGCCTAATAATATGCTACGTATACGTACCTACATGAATATTGTTCGTTCCTTTTCCTTTATTCTCTCTCGATAAACTATTTGGTTTAGCTCTGCATCAATACCGCATGAATTAAGTACTTCTTGTACTCTCTTGCTGTAATTAGCAGTAATATGTGTTGTGTGTCACTGTCTTTTGTTATGGTTTGCTGCTTAATTTGAGGGTGATTATCAATAATTTTCAATATTTTGTATCTTGTTTGAGATATATTTATGTAATTTTATCAAAATGAATTAATGTGTCATCGTTTCCAAATAATTAATTAAGCATCCTTGTTTATTTACTATATAAATATGTCATATATATGATCAATTGTGTATCTGTTTAACGCACATACTTACTTGGTTAGGATACGTCCCTAAAGAGCCATTTTATTAAAAAAAAAAATTCTAAAAATATGCTTCTCCAATATATATCATCAACCCCTCTTCGTTAGTTGCAAAACAATATGATATAAATCCTACGCTACTGAAAAAAAAAAAAATTTTATTAAGGTCCATGTCCATGAGGTGTCGAGCGAAATCCCAACATATAGTGTCGCCAAGGAGGTATATGGTTGTATTAGAAACATGACGTAGCTAAGGGCAATGTTTATTCCTAGAGCCATGCATGAAAGTGAGAGAGAGATACACTTATATAGTGGACCCAGCTATTTGTACTATATATACCATATAGATAATGGAATTATTTTCTAATAATTTATTTGTGGGAGTCTTCTATTGATATCCACTTCAATTATATAGCACTATTGACCCGTGACTCAGAAGTAATTTTTGGAAGAAATCCAAAATCATCTTCACATGGAAAAGAAAAGGAACAACGATTTTTTTCTCAATTTTATCGTTCACTTTCATGGCTTTATGAATTAGGAGGCAAAGAGGTCCAATAATCATGATTTGTGTGTTAGATTTTATAACACATATACAGCTAGCTACCAAGTTCAGATTCTAATTGTTTTTGTCGTATTTTAATTTCGATATTATACAATCATAGCACATCTATAAATAATTTTCATTTACAATGTCTCTTCACCAATTTTAATTTACATTAATTTTAATTTCAATTTTGTTAAGATGCGTTTAATTCAATCGATTTACGTAAAAAAAAAAATTGGTGATAAGAATATCTTTCTTAAATATATTTTTTCTCAATTCCTTAATCAAGTTATATATATATATATATATATATATATTAATGGTCCCACTGAAACCACCATATTCTCTCCCGTGAACTAGCTTTGGCACATTCGGGCTATTAGGTTATAATGAGCAGTAGCTAGCAGACAAAATCTATAATGGCTTTATACTTTTTAAGCAACACATATCGCATTGCAAGTATGCATATTATTATTACTTTATAAGCTAACATAGTGACATGTTGAGTATAAGAGATTCTCCAAGTAATTAATACCCCTGCTATTCATGAAAACGGGATTTATATTTTTGAGTAAACAAAGAGAGATGGTATATTTGGTGTTCTTGACTATCCGAACTAACTCTATGCAAAATAATAATAATAATAAAATAAAATCCCAACTAACTTTGGCACTTGGAAAAGTTTTATCCTCTATCCATCTGTCAACTTATAATATTATTCGGTTCAGTTAAGTAAATAATTATTTTGGATTGTGTGATTTTAAAAAATAGTTACAGTTTTAAAAATTTTAAAAACTAGTCATAAAACATGTAAGAAAATTCTGACAATAACAAAATTACACATAAAATTACGGTCAGAAATTTCTGACACTAGTCAAAAATTTTGTCAGATCTGACATGATTAGTTTTTAAATTTTTTAAAACTGTGATTATTTTTTAAAATTATTTTGTAAATAATATTCCCTATTGTAAATTCAAAAAGATAATACAAAGAGTTAAAAAAAAAAACTGCAGCAGTGGAGAAGTTATATATTAGAGAAATAAATAAAAAACAACCGAAATAAAATGGAAAACGCTACATTTAACAGAAAAGAAATCCTTCATTGCCTAGAAAACGGGTTTCATATTCAAAATCCTGGACGGTATAATTGATTTTCATGATGATTTTTACTTACCAAAAAAGAATAAAAATGAAAAGACAGATTGATAGATTTTACTCTTCTGCATATATCCACAATATATTTTTTTAAATTATTGGTGGTAATTATTAGTTTCCAAAGTGCTAATCATCATTCTCCCAACAGAAAGTCAGAATTGATGGGTTGGCTTTGTTTGTCGAGCCTTTCACCCAAAAGACGCGATCATGGCAGGAAAGAAAAGAAATTATGGTCATTAATCTATAACATTAATAAGCATATATCAAGGATTTTGTACTACATCTAACTTTTCCAACTAATCCTACTTATTACTATAGTATGTATTCAAAGTTCATATGATTGAATTACTATACTGTAAACGGTATCGATTGCGGGCCAAGAGAAATTATTTTCTTTCTTCAATCATGAAAATATTATATCAATACAAGTGCTCGGTTGTTTCAGAAACAGAAAATTATTTCGTAAGCCTCAGTCATTTAACATTGACCCAATAACTTAATGAAAACCAGGAATTACAAAATTAATTAAATTACGAGAGATAACATTAATGTGCCCCTCATTTAGCACCAACCAAACAAGTAATTGAGGTCATGACAACACACTTTAGCAGAACAAAAAAAAAAAAAAAAAAACACATTCTTGAAATCAACCCTGGGTTGGTAGCTAGCTAGCTAGCTAGGCAACCAGCAGGGTCCAAATTTGAAAAGCAAGAGATCAACATTACAAGTGAAGAAGCACATGACGATTGATGAGGAGGAGGAGGCGGGGCGGGGGGTGGGTGATTAATTAATTAATGAATTAATTAATTAAAGAGGAGGGCATACGAAACCAGGTGGTGGGGTCTTGCCGCAGGTGATGAGAGCCTGAAGGGCAAGAGGGATGAAGATGTTGATGTTGAGAAGCTTAATCCTTATGGCGGTGCACAGGCACACCGCTGCCTCCAGCTCAAGCAATCCTCCCAGCACCGGACAGCAAGTGTTCTGAACTGGGTCCCCTAACCCTATGTGCACCAACCCACCCAGCACGTCCACGCAAAGCCCTAGTTTCAGCGCGTCGATCGGACAAGTCTGCGCCGCCGGCGGGGCTGGCGTCACAGGGCTAATGCCTCCGCCTGGGGCGCCTCCGGAAGGTGGCCCCGTGTAAGGCGGGTACGTGGGAGCAGAAGGCGGCGGGACTGTCACCGGTGGGTTGATCACCGGAGGGTTGATCACCGGAGGATTGATGATCGGCGGAGAGATGATCACAGGCGGGGGGACCACGGGTGGGCTTTTGGGAGGCGGATGACTGCCGCCTCCTCCTCCGCCGCCGCCGCCGCCTCCTCCTCCTCCTCCGCCGCCGCCATGGTGAGGGGGTTTTTTGTGGGTTGGGGGCTTAGGGTGGGGAGGGATTTTGGGTTGGCCGTGGCCGGGGCCGGGGCGGTGGTAAGGCGGCTGCGGCGGGTGTGGCTTGCCGCACGGAACGCATGCATGGATTGGCGGCAACGCCGTAACCATGCAGATCAACAAGATCAAGAACGTAGCTCTGCCCTTCGAAGAGGAATCCATGACAAATTAGGGTTCCTTTGATCCAATTTAACTATAAACAGATTATACTACTAGCTAGCACCTCACGTAGTACTACAAGATATAGTACTAATTAGTTATTTTCTCTCTTGGGGTCTTGGTTTGATATATATATATATATATATATATATATATATAGCTCAAGTTGAAGGCCAACCCGTGACTGATAATAGCAATGAAATGAATGTTATAAAAGCAGAGAAAAAAATGTATTAAATTAGAGTAAAGTTAGACAACAAGTTGGGGAGAAATTACATGCAATATGTTGAGATATGGCAGAGATAAATGAAAGAGAAGTCCAAAGGACGTTCCATTGCGAAATTAAATTAGGTTTTTGGAGCGTTGTTTGGTCCTTTGAAAACTTCAATAATATTATGCAGTCCGTGACTGCTTCACTAGTACAATCCGTGAACGTGCTCGATTTCAGAACCACAGTGCAGTTTTCACAGATTTCCATGGCTGCTTTCTCTTTGTTTTCTTTCCAATTTTCTTTTTCTTTTTCTTTTCTTGTGAATTTTCTTTTTCGTCCCTCTGGCATTCCTGCTCTTGTGCATTTGTTGCTTTGTTAAGAATTACGATTAATTCAATTTCACTTCTATTTTTTGCTTGATTTTTCTTCTATTGCCCTTTTCGAGCTGTCCCTTAAAAATGATTAGGCAAATGGTTTCCAGCTAGGCATGAGCAATACTCACCAAGTATTATATGAATAATTATCAACTTTTTATTTTTAATACCAACCTCAACTTATGTGACAATTGAAATATTATATTTTGATTAATATTTTTTTAATTAGATAATAAACGTTTACTAATAACAATATGATACATAAATTGGTATTAAAAACTTAGATTAAAAAAAATTTAATATATCTAACATGCTCTTTGCTTTTTGGTTCCTTCATGGGAAAAAAAAAATCCAATGGTTGATTGCGACATATTAATATATAATTAACGTAAAAAAAGATAGTAATATACCATATTTTTGTATCATATTATGACTAAAAGATAATTGGAGAGTATCAAAGCGGTATTTAGGGACGTGATAATTACATCAAAAGGGCAGTTTTTAAGAATAATAACATATTAACTCGTATATATTGTCTGCTGTATGAATGGGCACCAGGAAGAGATACGCTAATTATTCTTTGTCTATATCCTCACTCTTATCGTTATGGCATTGGCATGCAGGTTAGTCGGAGAGCAGAACACGTTGTTTAATTATTTATTCTGAAAAGAAAAAGAAATAATAGCTAGAGAGAGCTCTGTAGAGTCACTGCAGTGTAGGACGTGCCATTGCTAAGGGCACTCCATTTCACAAAGCAAACATGTGAGCTCTGTGATGTATGTGTGAACTCGTTTTCCTTTTTAATTTATTACGTTCTTCTATTTCCAATATCAATTTAAATGCATTAGAATCAAGAATATTTAATTTTTTTTTACGTTTTTAAAAATAACATATGTTTTAAAATAAAATAAAAAACACTTGTCAAGAATTCTAAAACATTTTTTTTTTACATGTAATACAATTTTGACATTTCAAATTTTAAAAATAAAAGTTGAAATGTTAAATAATTTTATACAAATATATCAAGATTTTTTTTTGAAAGACATCCATTAAATCTATGATAAAATACGTAATACGCTTCTTAAAAAATAATATGACACGTATCATTTAATAAAATTTTCTCGAGAATATATAAGTGCAATTTTTTTCTTAAGAAATTTTTTAGGGAATATATAGCAACTTTTAGCGTTTACTTTTTTTTTTTTTTTGAGTAATTGGCACCTGTGGCCCCTGAACTTGTCGGGCTGTGATACTTTGGTACCTTTTTTTTTTAGGCATTAAGCACCCTGAATTTAAAAATTGTAGCACTTTGGCCCAAATTGATAACGGCCGTCTAATTAGAGACGGAATTCCGAACAACTTTCTCACGTGCTTGTCACATGAACTTTTATTTGAGGGTTTATCTGTCATTTGCTATTCTTCTTCTTCCTCATTCTCTCGTCTGTTCCTTTTTCTTTTTTTTTTTGTTTAAATTGATTTTTTTTTCCACATTGCTTCCCACTCTCCGGAACTCCGCCATTCTTCTCCTCCGACGAAATCCACGCCGCCCTTCTCCAACGACGAAATCCGAAGCCCTAAATCCACGCCGCCATTCTTCTCCTCCGCCGCGGGGCCCGCAGCCGTGCAACCTCCTCCGGGCGCCCTGTGCTTCCTCGCTCTCCTCCTCGTCCTCTTCCTCATCCTCCTCCGCGATGGCGATGGAGGTAGGATCTCGACGGAGCTTCATCGGAATATCCGGCATGGTGGCGGAGCGCTTGAGTTGGACCAGACTCGGCGAAAAGCTCGGCAGCAGCGGCGGAGACCACAGGAGCACGTCCAACGGCGGCTGCAGCTCCGACGCTGGATCCAGCGGGTGGCCAACAAGTGCCTAAAAGTCTCTCCACAGACCGCGACAGGTGTCGGCTTCTCCGCGGCGGCGGAGATTCTGGGGAAGAGCAGCAACGACAAGGCCGTGGCGTGAGAGGTGTTGTCGTTTCAGTCGCTTTGCGCGCAGCTGTGGCGGTCGATGACGCGCGCGCGTGGGCTGGAGGCGTCGCGGACGATGTTCCGGATGGCGGTGAATTGCCGCCACAGGTGTCGCCGCCGATGGACTCGCACTACTTCAACAACGCGATTCAGAGCATCCCGACGTACTGCGCCGCGGGGGATCTGCTCTCGCGAGACCTGGGGTCCTGCGCGGAGCTGCTCCAATACGGACGACATTCTGGATGGCGGTGAATTCGCCGGGGATGATGGCCTCATTGATCTTGCTGAAGAAGAAGTCGTGGGTCTGCGTGTGTTTTATTTGTGTGTGTGTTATGTATATAGTTATGTGTATTTGTTTATGTATATATGTGTGTGTTTAAACTTTATATATATATATATATGTGTGTGTGTGTGACATCTTTTTTCTTCACTTGTTTGAAGATGTTGCAGAAAAACAAAATTTTGGGGCATTTGGCTATTTGGCCGTGGATTGTGGAAGAAGACGGTTATAAAATGACTAAAATACCCTTATAAAAGAGTTGTGAGCCTTCAACAAGTCGAATTCCGTCCAATTTTTAAACGGACATTTTCAATTTGGGGTTAAGTGCAACAGTTTTTAAATTCAAGGGGCTTAATGCCTAAAAAAAAAAAAGAAGGTGTCAAAGTGTCGCATCCCGACAAGTTTAGGGGCCACAGGTGCCAATTACTCTTTTTTTTTCTAGCTATTTTCAACTCTTACTTTAATTTATACAATGTGTCTATAGCTAAATAATTTAATTTAGATCTTATTTAAAAATAGAAAAGATTTGGTTTTTAGCCTTCTTTAGGTTCATGTTTCAAGAATTTAGTCATAGTTTTACGAAATTAAGGAATTAATCATTTTCATCGTGTAACAAAATTTGATACACGTGTAACAAATTTTGATACACGTGTAATAATTTTTTATATTCGTGTAACAAATTTTAAAATATGTGTAATAAATTTTGTTATACGATGAAAATAGCTAATTTCTTAATTTCGTAAAACTATAGTTAATCCTTAAAAAAACTAAAAATTTGACTAGATCCTTAAAAATAATATATCTATAACTTTTATTTATTAGTTATAAGATCTGATTTTCGTAAATAATACATTTGAGTATTTTACTTTTTAATTTCACAAAATGTTTGCTTTTTAAAGCATAGAATTACGTGAAATTTGAGCATTTCCTTAATTCACCTTTTTTTTTTTCGCTACATTGCTCAGAATGGTGTGTGTATCTTGTATACATATGTATATGTATATGAAATTTTTTTAAAGAAAATGATATGGTAATCAGTCATTAGAATAATATATGTATATATATATCATTGATATATGAGCTTTAATAATTACATTATCGTGGCCTAACTTCTCCGGACATGTAATCACATCATTCTATTATTTCTATACATACGAATTAACTTTTATATCGGCCAGTTAGATGATCTTCTTTCGAGGCTTGACCTCGAAGTCGAATGTATTCTTCATGTTTAGCTTTAGTTTTCTTGGCCATGAAGTTTTAGATGCTGATCAGCAGTGAAATTCATCAAGATATTAAAGATCAAGAAATCAAATCCAATAGTTGATACTGTCCTTTGGTGAGCTCGGGTGTAGCTAGTCTAGGCCACTTGCTTTTTAGATATATAGCCTTAATCCAATTAGTGACTCTTCCAAGAATTTTATCTTCTTAATCCCCGTTTCCTACTCTGCTCAGACCTTCTAGCTATATATATATATATATATATACGATGTTGATTTCATGCAGACCAACGGGATAAGACAGCGCGCTTTAATCGGGGCCACAACTTTACTTTATGACCATGATTAACTACTTGAAATTATCTGAGTATTCGTCTACGTATAACGTTACAATAAGTACATCTAAAATATAATCGTTTTTTGGCACGGGATAATTACAGATCTTTGTCATTTCTGGTCACTGAAGAAAAAATATACAAAGCAGTACAGCACATTTTAGAGTGTCCAATTGCCCTTCAAATGACCTAATTATTGTGTCTTCGGGCCGAGCTGCCATTTTTGCAGTTCTGAGCGCTACATGTCTCTGACCATAATGTGTATACATGCTTTTTTTTTTTTTTTTGAATAAACGCTGTAGAAGACAGAATAGGAATTTATCTCAACTAATTTGATACACGTCTGATCTTTAGCAGCTTACTAACATAATGTGTATACATGTTTGATATTCTTTTTCTTTTTAAGTCAGAAATTATTAATTGTGGACGTAGTGCAGATAAATGAGGCTTGAGATCAGTTAGGCCAACAAAATTTTCTGGCTATCATATTGTTTCCATTTTCAGAAATTTGATTTATATATATTAATGTTCACATAACAACAAACTAAACCATTTCCAAAATAAAAATTACGTTTTTGTCCAGATTCGACTGCATTATATTGATAGATTCCCTTTTGTTATCACAGTCATCAGTTGATCATGTTTCATATCTAAACTACAGAAAAAATGATATGTAGTGTAAGGTGTTTTAGCTGTTTTAGCAATAATTTTGAATAATATTAAATCATTAAAATGATTTATCCAAACGACCCATAAGTAACAAATGTGTGTTTATCTCCTTTACTCGTACATTTGTGGGCCGACATGTCTGATGAGATTGGCTCATTATTGGAGTTGAGTTTTCCTTCTTTTTTATCATTTTACATGATTCTAACTAATAAGTCATGAACTCTTTTCTTTTTATGTTCTTTTTATATGGAATTTTTCCGAAAGAAGTTTAATTGAATTCCAAGGTATGCTTAGCTAGGTATATCCTTAAGAATTGCATTTTTATTTTGGTGGCCGTATTCGGGCATCGGTGCACTTTTTATTATTATTATTTTTTCATCTTCTTCTTTTGTTCTTTTGAATTTTAGGATATGATTTTAAAAGAGTAGCTGAAAGCGTGTCTTCGGTGCTCTCTCTCCACAACTCCGTGGACCTTGGTTCTCTTTCCCGGGCTTCATTCAGCTTCTTATTTATTGAGACTTGACTCCTTTACCTTTTTATAGGTTTAGAAATATATAATTTCTCTTAGATCGTGTACTCTTTTTTCTCGAAAGAATTTTCCCATTGGGTTTTTTTTTTTTCCCTTTGAGGTTTAAACGATGCCCATTACACTTTGGGTAGGGGGAGAGATTTTGTTATTCCCTCTGGTTACTTTTGGTTTTTTGTTTCTTTAGCTCTTTTGTTGCTATTTTTGGGTTTCTTTCTTATAACTCTTGTATTTTTCATTTTATCATTAATGTTTTTTTTTTTGAATTATTTTAGAGGAGGGTTTATGGGAGGGCCAACCTAGTTGGTATGCCTATATTTCCTCATATATTGATCAACTTTGTTGGGATACGTTCATATACCATTCATTTTGATAATATATATATATATATATATTAGGATGCTTTTAATGATTTAAACTTGTGTCAATGTTATGTGCTCTTAAATCCTAATTACACTGGTTTTTTATATGTTCAAATCAAGACTTTGAATATATATGGGAAATCATAGAAAATTGTGATTTAAAGATATGGTCAATAATCATAAAATAGTTTATATATAATTAGATCACACTTAGTTTATATACATTGTCTCGTAGCCAATGTACTTAATAGTTCCTTAGAGCTCTTTTTTGACCATATATATGTTAATTAAAATCCTTTCGGACCTAAAAACAGAAAAATGATCTACTGATGTAACAAGTCATGTATGTGCACTAATCATATATTTAAAATAGATTTGAATGTTAATTAAGCAAGAGTTTCATCATAAATGCACAAATGAAATAATTCCATTATCGATCAATATTAATACAGCTTATTACATCCATATCTGTTAAAAGATTTTTTGGATTATTGCAGAAAAGTAAAGTAGAAGATCCATATCTGATGACCAAGAGAGGATCGCGAAGATCCATAAATCCAATCCTTCCATCCACGGAAAACAATAGTGAATAGAATAAAAACATATCACCAATAAACAATCAAAGACCAAAACAACATTGAAATAAAAAAAGGAAATTAACCAATTATGAAGAAAAACATTAACAATGAGAAAAGATCATATGAGGAGAGAGTAATGGTACACACTGATCATCATCGCGGCAGCTTGAGAAGATGTAGAATTAATTAAGCGCATTGGTAGCCTGAGGGAACGCCCTTGCCACAGTGGTTGAGGATCAAAGTCAATGCGATGTCGAGTTTGACATTGACGACGCCCAAGACGTTGGCCTTGAGGGCAGTGCAGAGGCAGGCGGCGGCTTCCAAGTCGGCGATACCCTCGATGAGAGGGCAGCAGTTAGGGCTGCTTGGTGGGGTCCCAACAACAACGTTCACCAGACCATTGAGCAAGTTGGCGCAAGCCCCCAGTTTGAGGGTGTCCCTAGGGCACGTCTCCTTAGGGTATGGGGCGGGGTTCACGGGCGCCGAGTGGCTGCCCTTGGGAGGGTTTTGCTTTGCAGGCGCTGACGGGCTGCTCTTCGGAGGGACTTTCACTGGCGAGCAAGGGGTATTGGAGCTAACGACCATGGTGAAGAAGAGTATGTTGAGGGAGAGGATTAGGGCAGTACTGGATAGTTGGGTCTTGGAAGAAGCCATTTCTCTCAAGGGCAAAGGAAGTAACCAATTAAGCTGTAGTGCTATTGATTGATTACTCTGTTGCCAAGTGAGAGAGGCTTAGTTTCTGTGTTTTGAGTGATGGAAATGTTGAAGCTTGGTGGTGGTTTTTATAGGTGAAGATTAGTGATTGGTAATTAGGGTTTCTAGGAAGTCAATAATTCGATACATAGAATATTATTGGACATGTGGGCATGTAGGATCGGAATATCTAGCACAACCTGGCAAAACAACTTGGAGGATAAGCTTATGGGATTGAAGAGTTTGGATTTTTGTGTGTGGTCTCGTTGTCAAATTAATTTCATGGCTTCTCGATCAACTTCATTGAACATGATTTTCGTCCATGTTTCAAGGTGTGGTTTGGTCAAATAAAAAATATATATATTTTTTACGTACGTGTCTAACTATTGTTACCGATTCGAGAAGCTCGGTGATTTGTTAATAATTAAGATTAATTTCTAGGCAGTTAAACTTCAGATCTATCTTAACATTTGGCGTTTGGTGCTCTATTTGCAAGTACCGTTGAAAATGAAAGGACAAATTGTAATGACAAAAGGCTAAAATATACTTTACTCTTCAACACAAGACCCGACAATATTGTTCTTATTTAGCTGAAAGATAACTCATATTTAGTGCTTTACGGCTAAAGATGAACTTATGTATAAATATACACACACATACATACATGCACATGCAAGTTTGTCCTATGAAATAATGAATAATCAAATTTAATGGTTATTAATTTGTTTTGATCTAAAGCATTTATAAGCTTAATTTACGTGCTGAATATCTGTAGCATTTAGTTCAATTTAGTTGAAATATATAACTAGGCTTTAGTAATTTAACTAACATGTGAAACTTCCCAAATATTTTAAATGCTGATGTCTTTTTAATTGAATTCTCAAACGAAAATTATAAAATTGATTTATTTGTGATCCGTCTCAAAAAAATGTACTATGATCTTTTAAGTATTAGAAAAAGATAAATATACTCGTTTTGATAAACAAAAAATAATAATAATTTGAGTATTATAGAAAAATTAAAAAATTAAGTTGTATAATTAATATTTTTAAATACGGGGATTTTTTTAGGTTTTTTCTCGATTAAGTGCTTCAATAATATTTTAAATCTGGTGATACATAATCATCAACAGTAATCAACTTTGGCGACTGATAAAAATGATAGAGCTGATGTTAAATCGACATACAATACATGTGATTTAAATTGTCGTGTAGCGAGAAATGAACTGGAAATAAAAAATGATCATAGTGATATATATTTAGAAACACTACATATATGTCGAAAATTATAAGATCAATTAATTGTGGACCTTCATTAGGCAGAAGTGCACATGGACAAAGGACAAGTGTTGTCCTGCAATTACGCTATAATAGTTCATCTATTCATGCAAGATTATATCAACTTTTAAAGCTATATATACAAACCATTAACTAGTAGCTTCCAAATATGTGTCTCAGATTAGCTCTTAGCGCAGTGACTCGCGAAATGAAATCTGATAGTGACTTATCATCTAATCTAATTGAGTATATAATTCATGGATTTTGCTAAGCATAGATGCGGTTGTCGCGTCTATGCGATCTCAGCCGTCCGTGACTGGTGGGCCCCACGTGGGACCCACTGGCTGAGATCGCACAGACACGACACGCGCGTCTGTTCTTAGCACAGCTCATAATTCATTATTGAAAGAGGAAATGTGAAAGTAAAGTTGCAAGTAGTAATCTTGGAGATGGTACGGAAGAGATTTTCATGATGATCACGGCAATAATACCAATAAATCTTTTCTTTAATTACGTACTTATGGGAGATCTTGTAGTCAATTTTGTTACTCTGATTGGCTATGGTTTCTAATTAGGCAAATATTTTTTTCGTTACGTAACTAAGATTGCTGAGAGTGTACTTAGAGCTATAATAAGATAATTGTAGCTTGGATGATTTTACTTTGAATTCACATTCGTGAACTGGTAACAACCAAATTTTTTACTTGTATCATATATATATATATATATATATATATAATATGATTCTTAGACTAATAATTATAAAATCACGACTTTGGAAAGATGCTAACGCGTAGCTTTTATATATATATATATATATATATATATATATATATGAGCTAGTTGGGTTCCCGTGAACTTGAAAAGTATATCCGCCATATTTTGATCGTCGTCGGCAGGCACCCATGACCATTAGTATTATTATTAATAAATTATATGCGACTGGTAATCGTGAGTTAAAGTGGACAAATATTGGAATTGGGTACGAGTACAATATTCCATATATATTCATAAATATATATATATATATATATATTCATAAATAAATTATCATAATTACATGACTACACATTTCACAATGTCTGCTGGGCTAGCTAGTGGTAATATGTCACACAAGACACACAGACAGAATACTATACTACTTACCCACATCTACATGGATAGTGATTACCTAGAATATTTACGAGGACAAAAATAAAACTAATGGACATTAATGAAGTTATTATTATTATGAGACAACTAGCGAGTAATAATAGTTACTACTTTTTGATCGGTTTCTTAGCTGTTTTGGAAGCTCTTGATAGAAGATTTTATAAAAGCAATGGTTGCCGCCCAATCCCCCCCTAGAAGAAAAAAAAAAAATCCACATGATACATAGCCCTTATGAGTCTTCAATATCTCACAACTTTCGTAAAGATTTGTATCCTGTATGTCGTCTTACTTGGATTTCTACCTCACGGTTCAACTGTATAGTGGGTAGAGTTCAATGTAAAATGTAACCACAATATAATAAAAATTGAATGTACGTACTCTTGCTAATGTTTTTTTACTCAAATATACAAAAAAAATTAATTCATATATATTCTTGCTACAGTAAGATTTGAACTCAAAATTTTGCCGAATAATAACCCAAATCAAAATAATCTGAATTGGTCATTTAAGATTACTATCCAAATTAGGCTCGGATTTAGAATTCTAATCTAATAGGGGCACAAAATTATATAAAAACTATAAATAAATTGAAAAAAAAAATCATATCTATAAATTATATTAGGTGAAATTGAAATTTTTAAAAAATAAAAAAAAAATCAACAAAATTATAAACATAGAAAGTTTAATGGGGCACATGAAAGATTTATTTGAAAATTTTCTTCATAGTTGGGCTAAAACATAAATATTAAAAAACTCAACGGGTCATGTGCCCCCAATAGGCCCCCACATGTATATCCGTCTATGATCCAAACGACCCCCTAAATAACCCTATAAAAATATTGAGAAATTTTTTATCAAATGTTAACTTTCAAATCTAAGTTTAGTAGTTTACAATTCATACTGCTATTACAAACCGTGTCACCTTACTTATTATCAAATTACTATTTATCACTTTCCGTCTTCCTCATCTGTAGACTAAAGGACACTTTAGTCAAATTTATTGCTAAAAAGTGACATCTACTGGTATATTTTTTTGTCTTTAATTGAAAATTTTCAATCACTTTTTCTTTGGTAGAGGACCTCTACCAATAGTGAAAGTATTTTATCCTCAGATTTACTTTTAATTTTTTAAAAAATATAAAAAACTTAGTCTGACAATCTAGAATTCTCTCTGATGGCCCTTACCAAAGAAAACGCCATTTTCAAAACATGTCGTATGACAATTTTCAAAATTCCCCCCTAAATATTAGGCATGGGCCTTTTTATTATGCTACTAGAGTCTAGAGCGACCTACCCTCCTCGGTCCAGGCTTTTTTTTTTTTTTTTTTTTTATTCCCACCTCTTGTAGCACCCTATCCACCACTCACCACTACATGTAGCCTTATAGTTTTATACCATATTACCATCCAAAGCAAGACAAGCTCCTGCAATAATTTGGAAGGTGTGATTCCGTTTCATACGAATTCAGGATTTTTAAGCAAATTTAGGTTTACTTGGCGCCGGCCTGAGCACAAAAATCTGTTACCCAAATTACCGCCCGCCCATTACCGAAACCGCCCAAAAAATGAAAAATTTGGGGCCCGAAAATTTTTGGGCGGTTTTGGTAATTACCGAAACTATTTTGGGCGGTTTTTGGTTTTAGTAAATTGAATTTTGGTTTACCGAAAACCGCCCAAAATGAGGGGTTCGTTAAAATATATATTTTTTAAATAATTTTTAGACTAATAGTGGCGTGGCCCCCCTAGGTTTTCTTCTCAGTTTCCACTTCACTTTACATTTCAATTTCTTTATATCTTATAATATATTGAGCTATTTAGTATTTACAATCTTTTTTTTTTTTTGCTAGAGATCGTTTCATCATCTATAGCTAAATCTTCAACTTTGATAGGACCACCTCCTCCTCGACCACCAGGATTTTAGTTTACAATTTATTTCTTTTTGAATTTGGATCTCTTATGGATTTGAAAAACTACGATAGAGTTTGATAATTTATGTGAAACAATTTATGAATTTTCAGTTTTTTTTTTATTCTCTTTTTCGCTTGATTAATTTTTGGTTACCCAAAAACCGACCAAATTCCGACAAAAAACCGAAATAAAATACCGAAACCGACCGCTAATTTTTGGGGGGTTTTTGGTTTTCATAATTCGAATTTTGGTTATATTACAAAATTACCGAAACCGCCCAATAACCGAAAACCCGCCCAATGCTCAGGCTTACTTGGCGGAGTCTGATGGAAAAGCTACAGAACTAGTGCTTGGCCAACCAACAACAAACGTCAAAAATCAACTCCGGTTTCCTTTGAACACTATTGTACATTTCATCATACCGTATCTGCACTCTAACATGACGCTAGTAAGGTGTCCCAAAAATCAAAATCAAAATCTAGACACATAACTGAAACATGCCCGTCTCATTATCCACGCCAAAACAGGAACCAAGTAGACAAGGCTTCTTCGCAGGTGAAAAGTATTTAACCTTAAAGATTTTGCGAATTCAATTCTGTTATTGAATGCATAGTTTACCAGAATTGTGAGTTTCTATCTCTAGCATAAGTAACTGAAGATTTCATCTCAATTCACTTCATACAAAAAAACAAACCGCCCATTGTCTCAACCAGTTTGTAGGTTTCAGCTCACTCAGTTCTCAAATGGCAATGTCCTTTAAACAGTTTAAGGAAGCACTCCTACAAATTATAAATTACTGACAAGCGATGCAAACAACTTTCTCCTCATTATGCAACAAAAGAAAACCACATCCAACTTTGTGGTTGAAGATGTTACTTCAGTAAAAGGTGAACAACATTATCCATTATTTAAGTTCACACAAAATGTAAAAATGAGGCATTATTTTCAACCATTTCAAATCCAAAAACATACATATAACACCACGAACGAATCTGAAACAACAATACCAGCAATTGGCCACCCGCAGATCTACGGTTCTCCACCAAGCTCAACTCGTAGATTGTCATAGGGATATACTTTGGGTGCCTGATCATAAGATATCACAAAGCCATCAATCAACATAACTCTCACGCTTAGTAGCAAAACAATATCTCTCATGCTTTTGGAGTTGGAAGCATAATATCTGATGAAGCTTCATAGCTTCCAAGACATAGATGCCAAATATAAGAGCAAATATAAAATACAGAGAATAGCCATCTAGTTATCCAAGAACCTCAAAGACCAAGGAGAATCCAGTAGATTCGTAATATAGTTTACAACAGTACATATTTAGATCACTTGAATTGAAGTATGGATGTACTTGAACAAACAATATGAATGAATTTTATAGATTTGGTATATGTGCTAGTGTGCAGGTTCTCACTTCTTGTTACACTAAGGGGGCAAATGTATTTGATTTCTTTTGTTCCGCAATGCTAAAATTACCGTTCGGGATACCTACTTCATATCATAACTAAACAACTTAGAATCTTTAGATACTCAAATTCTAATTCACTGAACTCAAGAACAAGCCTTTCTTTCTCTTGAAAGCTTGCTTCATAACAAGAAAATTTTCCCACTACTTGGGCGAATAAAAAGTTCCATTTTAGTCTCTTGAAACTTCCCATATTCCCAATTTACCTTTGCAATTGGTGGAAACGAGAGTCTAAAAGAACAACTGATGTTTTCTAAGAAAGAGCTTCTTTAAGAATGTGTTAGCAGGAGCATATGATCACACCTTTGACAACTTTGATTTAAATAAATAAAACTTCACATTCATGACAATTAGAAAATAAACAACTTGTGAAATAGTAGCTAAATTACAAAGAGAACAGACTGATGTAAAGAGTCCACTCGTTAACATGTGGCTAATATAAGCCCTTGCACATGTGAATGTTTGATCAAAAGCAAAAACACATGAGATTGGGCATATGAGTTCACATCTCATACTTTGCTTGGCCATGACCCAAAGTGGGCAGCAGGCAGCATGCCCGCAAGACTTGATCTCCAAGTCTCAACCTATATAAAGGCCATATACTCCATCAATTGAGAAAAAAAATTGCCATTGTAAGTGTAGTTCTAGTGTGAGCTTTGGTTTGAGGAAAGTTTTTTTTCCTTTTGCTCATTTTGTGATAGCACTTGGGGTGTTTGGGATTTTGGTTTTTGTGAGAGTTTAAATTCTCTTTTGTAATCTCCTTTGGTTATTAATGGAATTCTTCATCATCGTCTCTGCTTGTGGACATAGACAAATAGCCAAACCACATAAACCTTTGTGTCTCCTTTGTTTGGATTTTCTTTCTCTTACTTTGTCCTTAAATCCTATATGTTATTTTGGTGGCACTTTATCTTAACAACCACTGAAACAAAAAATGGATAATACGAAGGATGTTAACAAACCATAACAACAAAGCTGACGTGTAGCCCAACTCTTTCACAACAACTAATCATGAACAATTTGTTTCTAAAGACTATTAAAGGTCGAGATGGGATGGGTTATTAAAAATGGACAGAACTAAAAGAGCAAACCAAATACGCATAAAGGTCGATTTCGGGGGACTTACAAATGGAATCTTGGAGGCTTTGTCATTCCACACAGCCAACAATCCCAAAGACGCAAAAAAGCTCAAACCCCCGCAAAGCCAAGCCAATGCTTCATACTGTTACAGAAATTCAGAAATAAAAATTAAAAATCAATTAAACCTATTTCGAAGAACTAAAACGCAGAAAGCAAAAAGGGTAACCTTTCCAACAGTATCGGCGATACGATCTATACAGGGCTCAGGGAACGCCGTTCCATTATCCCAAACCAATTCGTCGTTCACATGGAGCTGAAAATCACGAATAAATAAAAAGTTAAAGAAAGAAAGATGCTTTAGGAATTCCGATTGCAAAGTCTCTCAGTCCAAAAAGATTTCTCAAAAATTGAAAAACAGTAAAGATGTATAGCATTTGATGATTAGGGTTTTGAGTGTGATAAGAATAAAAATGGGATGATAAAAGGCATACGGGTTTGTCAGGGACGATGTGCTTGCCGACGGGGAGGCCCATGCCGGAGCGGAGGCGGAGAGAGGCGGCGACGGAGCGCCCAACGACGCCGTTTCCGCCCATGATCCGCGACGCCACATTGCTCAATCTCCCAGCCATCTTTTCTTGTTTTGCTACGCAATTTTCTTAGTCGTCTTTGATCCCACTCCCCTTCCTCCCCTCGCCTCCTCGCTCTAGTCGAGTTTGGATTTGCTGTCCTCACCAGTCCACTCGACTCAAACGGTGTCGTCTTGCCCCTAGTTTCTATCAACTCTGGCCCAAGGCCCATAGATCGATGGTGTTTTTGTGGGCTTTACGTGGAAAAACGACAGCAAAAGGGAACAGTTCAAGAAAACGATACCAACTCATCCAACGACACTATTCCAGAATAATTTTGAAATATCTCGAAATGGAAAGAGAAAATACAACAGAATTTCGATGACTGTCATACCTCACAAATTGACACGAAACAACAAATTAAGAGAAACGAAAGAAGAAACGACAAAAAAAAAAAAAAAAAAACATGGCAATGAGAAAACAACAAATGAAAAAGACAAAAAAACAACAACGGAAAAGGAAATAATTATAAGAAAACGACAACAAAACATTAAGCAAGAGAACTGTAGAAAAAACGAAGACAAAGCAATAACAAATCCAACGAAAATAAGGTTATCGACATTAACATGAAAACGACAGTAAAACGTGGCAATAAAAAAGAAACGACAAGTGAGAGGAGTGAAAAAATAACAGCAGAGTTGGGAAATACGACATCAGTTTGAAAACGACAATTCAAAATATTAAAGCAGTTTAAAACGACAGCAAAGAAAAAAGATTAAAAAAAGACAGCAATACAACAATTAAAGAGACATGATATAATAAGAACGAACACAAATTAATACGAAACGACAAATAAAGAGAAACGATATAAGAAACGACAAAAAAGTGGCAGTGAGAAAACGACAAATGGAAAAGACGGCGGGAGAAACGACGATTAAAAAAAAAAAGCAATCTTAACAACAGCGGAAACGGAAATACTTATAAGATAACGACAACAAAAATTAATAAAGAGAACTGCTAGGGTCTGTTTGGAACCTGAAAAAGTGAGGGAAAGGAAATAAAAAAATTAATAACACCTTATTGTTTTTTTTCAACGTGTTTACACCCTGAATTATGTAACGTTACTTATCACTTTGCACCCTCCGTCTAAATCCGTCAGTTAAATGATGACGTGGCATAAAAAATAATTGTCATTTGACCCTTAATTTATTTAAAAATTTCACTAATGTCCAAAATCTTTAACAACTTAACAAAAACAAATTAAATAATTGAAAAAAATAAAAATAAAAACCCAATCCCTTAGCACATTTGCCATTACCAAACCGAAACCCAAAAAAAAAAAAGGGTGAAGTAGGCAAATACCCAGAATTTATATAACAATAAAAATAAATAGCCAGACTTTTGAAGTAATTGAGTTTCTAGTCAATTTGTGAATTACTTGCACATGCTTTTGGTAACAAAGTGAATTACCACCACTTACCACTGTGCAAGTAATTGCATTTTTGGGTAGTTGATCATATTTTTCAAAAGATTGGGTAATAACTTACATTAAGTTTTAAAAATTGGGTATGCACTATAATTTCTCAAAAAAAAATGAGAGTGTTTAAACCACTAATTTAAGAAGAAGAAGAAAAACAAAAAAAAAAACAAAAAAACCCCAAAAATTCAAGCCTGAAGGCTCAAGGCTTTAAGCCCCCCTGCGTGCGACGACGACCCTCTCCGACGACAATCCCGTGCGCCTCGATCACGAGGCCCCCCTCCACAGCGACTCTGAGCACTCGATTCCCTCCGATCGCGCGACCACTCAAACCCACGCCGACCCCCTGCGCCTCCCTCCACCCCATCGTTCGAGCTTCGAGCTCCCGAATGCCCTATTCCCTCCCCACACCAGTCCTGTCGTCCGAGCTCCGACTCCCATGTCCCCTTCGCACTCAACAACAACCACCTCCGCCACAGCCGCGAACCCAGCCCACCGCGAAACCCACCCCCGCGAACTCACCCCGCCGCCAAACCCATCCCCGCCAACACGCCCCCCCTTCCCCCGCAAAACCCACCCCCGCCAACCCCCTGCGAAACCCACCTTCGCGAACCCCACCCCCGCTATCGCCGCAAACCCCACCTGCATGGATCTATGTCTTACCCCCTGCATTCCTTTACCAAAAAAACACCCACGCTTTCTTCTTCAAATCAACACATCCTTTTGTTAAATAGTTTAGTTTTTGTTAAATTATTAAAGATTTAAGGTATTAGTATAATTTTAAATAGATTAAGGATCAAATTATAATTATTTTTGGTGCTACGTCATCATTTAACTGATAGATTTAGACGTAGGGTGCAAAATGGTCAAAGTTATATAATTCAGGATGCAAACATATCGAAAATAAATAATAGGGTGTTATCGAAAGAAGTAGCACAAATATAGAGTGCAAATGGATATTTTTTTCATTTTTTTTATTGTGTTTGGAAGTTTTTTTAAGAAAAAAAAAAAAGAAAAAATGTGGGAAATTTTATAAAAGAAAATGAGAATATTTTTTTTTTTTAAAAGCAGAGGAAAAGTTTTTCTCCCATCTTCTTTGAAATCCTATTTCGACAAATCCTCTCTGATATCCTCTCGGCGAGAAATCCTCCGGTACCTGCGGGGGAGGAGAGGCGGCGGAGAGAAGCACGGCGATCTTCTCGCCGTCGGCGAGCTTGATTGACTTGAAGGACAAGACCTCGAAGGTTTTCGCGGCGGAGACGGAGGGACGAGGAGGTCTCCGGTCCTCCGTCATCGTCATCTTCGGAGGCCGACGAGCTGGACGGGATTCTCGAGGGGACGTACTGCGTCTGGAAGCCGAAGACCTCTCCGGCTTGGCGATTCTCTCTTCTCGAACCTCTCTCCTCCAAAACCCTTCCTCTCCGAAACCCTGTCCCAAGCCTCGCTGCCTCGACCGTCCTCTTCTCTCTATCTCAAACCTCATATCCTCGCCGACTATCACCAGAGACGCCATGTAGACTGTCGTCGCTCCCTATTTTGGTGTTTGTGACTTTTTCGTTGTGTAACAATTTTTGTTACACGTGTAACAAATTTTATTACGTCCAGTAACAATTTTTGTTATACGTGTAACAAAAATTGTTACACGTGTAATAAAAATTGTTGCACAATGAAAATGACTAATTCCTTAAATTCGTGAAACTATGGCTAAATTTTTGAAACATGAGCTTAAAAATGGCTAAAACCCAAATCTTCCTTTTTTAATATTTTGAAACATTGACTATTTTTTAAAATTACCATCTATAAAATGGCTATTTTCTTAAAATTTCTCCCTTTTTTTTTAAAACTTGAGCAAAAAAGACCAAAATACATACTAAAGAAAGAGCTTCGTTAATCCAATATTGGTAGAATTTTTTTTGTCTATTTTATATTTAGTAATTTTTTAAACTATGTTTTAAATTAAGGCGAATTCTTCAGTCAGGCATATATAAAATTGAAGGACTGGTCAGTCCTTTAGTTTTGCATACGTGTCCGGTAAAAAGGAGAGGCTATTACTGGTTGAGGCAGTTCAAACGCACAAAATGTGGGGCCAATCCTGAACTATTTGACAATTTTTTATTATATCTAAAGGTGAATGTGTGAAAATAAATATTTGATAATATGATATAATTTTGGCTACAGGGCTAGAATAGTCTTTCGACTGACCTTAGAATAAAAAATAAATAAACTTGGTGTTGTAATCAGAAGCTCTTAAAGTAAATACTTCAATAGACAGTAGTAATACTTCAATATAGAGAAGTAACATGTTGTTTTGTATACGACATATCGTTTTATGGCATCACAGTGGTTTATATACGACAAGTCACACCAAGTGAGAAGGTTTACATAGTAAACAATATACAAGATCTCCTTCCTTGTCGACTTCGTGCCATAGATGACTGCCCCACCCTTCTGCCCTGTTACTCTCGTCGTCCTCGGTCGTCTTGGTCCTCATTGTCGCTGCGATTGTCAGACTCCACACGACGTTCATAGAGGATTTATACCTCAACGTGATCCAAGTTATTATTTAAGAGCTTCTTGGTTTGGCTTTATAGGGAGAGAAAGTCGGTGGCTTTCGCAAGAAACGGGTTTTGATAAGCGAAGGAGCGAAGAAACCCGAGGCATTTCTCGGTGGCCGGGAGATAGAGTTGTGGACATGTTCGTCGATGGCGGCGAGATTGGGCTTCTTGGCCGAGAAGTGTAGCCTGAAAAAGGACTTGAATTTGGCTGACGAGATAAACAACCCACAGTTGGGGACGAAGTTAAAGAGTGATCACGGTGTGGGTTTGGAGTTATTAGAGAATGGTGGTTTGCTCAGAGCCATTACAGTGTTTTGGTGGTGGTGGTGTTGTGAAGAGATTGGGTCTTTCTCTATTCTGAACCTTGGCAAAAGAAAAAGCCATTGGATGAGCTTTCTAAAAATAAAAATAAATAAATAAAAAACTTATGCTCCCAAAGTTGTTAACTGGAAGAGCTACTATTTGAGGTTCTTTGTACGAATCTATAGCACAAGCCATTCTTAAAATAATATTATCTTATGACTCGGTGACCAGTCAAATATTTTTTTTCACCTTGAAATAACCCTATATTTTTGTTTCTCTATCCTAATCGTGCATTTATCTTTTTTTAATACCATGGCCTCATCCTATGGCTTGAACGCATGTGACTGACTAATCAGTCCAACACACAGTGCTGGTTTACAGCTAGCCTCTTAAATTAATAGTCAATGTTCCAAAAATTAAGAAATTATCCATTAGTCCCTTAAAAACTAAGAACATAAAGATAACATCACACTATCATGTAGTTGAAAAAATGACGATTTCTTTAATTAATAGAACATTGATTATTTTCTTAAAACGTTGTCCAAAAAATGATTATATACTCAATGTTGGACCAAATTTTAGACGAATACCGAAAAGCCCACGTAACGGAACAAGCCCAACAACAAGGGCCAAACATCCACCGGCCCGAGCACACCAACCCAACCGGAGCAACGCCACTCCCATACCTGGCCGGCGTAATGCCGCCCCGACCTGGCCGGCGTCACGCCGCCCCCACTGGACGGCGTCACGCTATCCACGCTGGACGGCCTAACGCCGCCCCGACCTGGACGGCCTAACGCCGCCTCGACCTGGCCGGCGTCACGCCGCCCCAGCTGGACGGCGTCACGCCGAGCGTCGACGAAGTTGGCGAGAGCACGAGGCTAGTAGTGAGAAAAGTGTATGTGACATGTTTGATAAAAGTTCTCGCTGAAATTGTAAGAAGATTTTTGAAGTTACAAACACACAAAAAAAAAAAAAAAATCACTCTCTCTTAAATTTCTTCTCAATTTCGAGAAAATATTTTTTTTTCTTTTCACCTCAAAAAATTTAGGTTACAAACAGTGCGCAGAAGAAACAAAGATAAAACAATAACAACTCCAACGAAGATAAGACTGTCGACACTAATAAAAAAACGACAAACGTGGCAATAAAAATGAAACGACAAGTGAGAATAGTTAAAAATAACAACAGAGTTGGGAAATACGACATCGGTAGAAAAACGATGATATAAAAAATTAAAGCAGTAAAAAACGATAGCAAAGAACAAATCTTTAAACAATGACAACAAAACAACAATTAAAGAGAAATAATATAAGAAACGAACACAAATTGATACAAAACGAGAAACAAAAAGAAACGACAGAAGAAAGGACAAAAAAACAAGGCAATGAGAAAACGACAAATGAAAAAGACACAGAGGGGGAAACGACAAATAACATAAAACGACGATTAAAAAAACAATCTAACAACAACGGAAACAGAAATGGAAATACTTATAAGAAAACGACAACAAAACATTAATAAAGAGAACCATAGAAGAAACGAAGATAAAACTGTAGCATATCCAAAGACAACAAGACTATGACATCAACACAAAAACGACAATAAAACATAGCAATAAAAAAAACGACAAGTGAGAAGAGTGAAAAAAAATAACGACAGTGTTGGGAAATACGACATCGGTATTAAAATGACCATTAAAATTAAAACGGTCTAAAACGACAGCAAAGAAAAAATTTTCAAAAAACGACAAGAAAACAACCATTAAAGAGAAATGATATAGAAACGAAACAAAATATACAGGACCCAAAACGACAAGAAGATACAAGCCGTAAAAACAAAACAACTAGACTGCTTAGAAAAAAGAAACAAACATCGAAAGACAAAATCAGGAGAAACGACAATACAACAGAACAACAGATGCATCAAAACGACAGTAAAGATTATATGACAGATTGCAGAGAAATTGAGTATTATTTTTTGGACAGAGAGAAAAAAACAGGAAGACAGATAGAGTAAGATTGAAAGCCTTTAATTAAACAAGAACAAATGATGATCATTAGCTAGCTTATTACAAATTACAAAACAAAATGTAGTCGTAATAACTCAGAATTCATATAAAGGTCCGGATTAAAAATCCGAATTTTTTTTTTTTTCTCAAGAAGCAGAGTATATAATACAAACCAAAACGATATAATAGAGTAACAAAAGGGCATATAAGCACGAATTTGGCCAAGCTAAAAAAGAAAAGTGTTTTCCACAATGTCACAGTCCCAACTGAGATTGGATTTCCAGGATGGTATTGGCAGAGTCCCTAAGCCTTTGAGCCTCCTCCTCGGAGAGAGGCACATTGGTGACTCCCAAGACCCCGCCGCGGCCGAGCTGTGCAGGAAGGCTCAAGAAGACGTCGCCACCTTCAATGCCGTAGAGGCCCTTTGAGAGCACCGTGACAGGGTGGATCTTCCTCTGGTCCCGGAGAATGCTGCGAGCGAGATTCGCTGCCGAATAGCCTATTGCCCAGGAGGTGTAGCCCTTGAGGCTGATGACTTCGTAGGCGCTGTTGACGACTTCTTTGTGGATCTTCTCCAGCGTGTGCTTCTCGTACGGTATCTGCTGCCTCTCCAGGAAGCTCAGCACCGGCACTCCGCCCACGCTGATGCTCGACCACAGCGCCACCGAGCTGTCTCCATGCTCCCCAATTATGTATGCCTGATTTGACAATGAAAAAAACCAACCATTTGCCCATCAGTAAAAACACTCATTTGTGCAAGCCAACCACCTCTTTCTACTTGACTTGTACGCATCAGGCTCACAAGCATCTTTTCAGATTCTCCAATCCCACGTATGTCACATAATAACAAACAACAAGACGACATTAACGTGTGCCTAATCCAGACCAGAGTAACTCTGACAATGCTTTGTGTTTGTGCTACTTTATAATTTATTTGTATGAATATATCAATTAAAAGGTGGGTGGTAAAGAGAGCGTGAACTGATGCGTGGTCCACTCGGACTCGGGGTTGAATAGCTTTGGGCAATTAGCAATATGAAACAATTGTTGAGTGAAAAGAAAAGGCCACACACACTTGTTATCTTTAGTTTCCTCAAGTCCTAATTGTTGCCAACTTGCAATATACTAACAAAACCCTCAACTCGCATTGGCTATATTTGTGATTTGTGTCACTGTATAAGCATGATCAATAGGCATTAGGCACTACGATGGAATTAGAAAACGTGATTAGAGAACAACTGACTTGGACGTCCTGAGCGTTGACGTCGAGGTGGTCGGCGATGAGGAAGCGGAAGCGGGAGGAGTCGAGATTGGTGCCGGAGCCGATGACGCGGTTGGAGGGGAAGCCGGAGAGCTTCCAGGAGACGTAGGTGAGGACGTCGACGGGGTTGGAGACGATCATGAGGATGGCATCGCGGGAGTAGCGCGCGAGGGGAGGGATGATCTGGCGGAAGAGTGCGACGTTGCGGTGGATGAGGTTCAGGCGGGACTCGCCGGGGATCTGGCGGGCGCCGGCGGTGACGATGCAGAGGTCGGAGCCGGCCGTCACGGCGTAGTCGACGGAGGCGTGGATCTTGGTGCGGGGGAGGAAGGCGGCGGCGTGCTGCAGGTCCAGCATCTCGCCGCGGAGCTTGTCGGCCTTGGCGTCCACAAGGACCAGCTCGTCCGCCAGGTCCTGCGTCAGGATCGTCTGCGCTATGGCCATCCCCACGTTGCCGGCGCCGATCACGGAGATCTTCGTGTGTCGCTTCGTGGGGGACGGCGGGGCTGCGCTCTGGATGGGCCTGAAAAACGCCCCCGACAGGTCAAGCCCGCCCGGCCCCAGCGACGATGTTGACTCGCTCTTTTGCATTCTCTCTCTATCTACACTCTGCTACTTGATCTCAACCCCAAAAATTTAATATTTAAAAAAAGCTTCTTCTTTTGTGTGTGTGTGTGTTTGTGTGTGATCTTAGATTTTGGTGTGTTTTGTTTAGACGACGCTATTCTATTTATACAAGGAAATTGGATGAAAAGTAGTTAGCGTTTGAGTGAATGAGAAGAATTTTCAACCGTCATTATTCTATTCTATCTAGAGAGAAAGAGAGAGACCACTGTTCTGTTCTCCCGATTTGGTGTCAAAGTTTGTTTGTATGGTCGTCTGATTAAATTTAAAAGCGCATGTGCTTTGGGGAATTACCAAAACAGCCCACCGAGAAAGCGGTGTGATTTGTTACCAGCTTGGTCATTTTCAAGATTTTGCCGTAAAGAAAGGAATGCTATATTAGAATAATTAGATTGTGTGAATTTTCTTTTCTATTTCTTGGGAGCTACACTATTGACTATACTACCAATCTCAGGGAAGTCTTCCTTCTCCGCATATATTTCTTTTTTTCCTCTTTAGAATATGCTTTTTGGTTTTTGAGGGTTAGTGTTCTAGACTTGACAGCAATACCATACCACCATTTCCATTTGTGACCTAGTTGGTGGTGTGGTGTGGATCAAAGCTTAAAACCATGTCCCCCCCATTACTACTCATTTTATTTTCAAAGCCTAGGAAGATTGTCACCGACTAATCCGAAGCTTCTTACCCTTCATTTTGTCAATTTACCCTTCTCTTTGGGCTACTAATTTCAAACATCCATCAACAAGTCACAGCAAAAAAGTAAGACAACAAAAAGTATTCGTGGGACAACGCAGCTTTTTCACATGCCGTAGTTGTAGCCTTGTAGGACATCATTCTCCATCCATCAACAATTCCATGTTTTTGGTCACTTTAGCTCACCCCATAATCATACATCAACAACACTAAAAAATCTCGTTAGTATGCAAAAACGAAGCATGGACAATAAAAGAAACGACATAATGGGGATAAACGACATAGGTATCCCAAAAAGAAAAAAAGAAAAAAAAAGAAAGCAAAGCAATCTAAAAAACGACGATAAAGGAATAACAAAATAAACGACAACAAAACAAAAAGACATATCAATGAACGACGTCGAGGTACAACTGCGGCAGAGAAACGGCAGCTGACGTGACGTCGTTTAAGCTTCGGAACGGAATCAGTGAAAAAGTCAAAATCCATAAAATCACTGCCTTCCAAATGCCAATGGCGATTCCGTCTGTCTTTCCAAGTTCCAAGTTGCGACAATGGCGGCAGGGGAACTGGAGAGAATCCAAACCAGAATCTTGCAACGCATATCGGCGTTAGAGCTCTCCCACATCCCCAACAACTCCTCCTCCTCCGCCGCCGCCGCCGAGGTTGGGGCCGTCGAGAGCGACGGAACGGCAGCTCGTCTCTCGTCCATTCTGAGGGCCAACGGCGTCAGAGACTTCTCCTTCAAGAAAGTCCCCTCCGACTACTACCAATGGCCTCTCGAAGCTCGACGGGACGTCCTCAGCGCCGCCTCCGTCGATCACCTCTGCAAAAGCATCGTCTTGGTACCGTTCTATGCTTCGCTTTCCTTCCTTCTTTTTCTCTCTTTTGCGCCGAAGCTTGAGTCTTTAGGTCACTTTATCTGATTTGCGATTGAAAATGCCAGAAAGCTTGAAGCTTTGTGCGCGAACTGGACTTTGAGTGTTAGATTTTGTTTTAAAATTATGCATTTTGAAAGAACATGTTGCTGGAGAGAGAAAGCATAACAAAAGCACATTCTGAACTGTGACTCTAGATGATAAACATTTCATGAACATGATGGTTTAGTGAAAAAAAACATTTGGGAGAGAAGTGAAAGATGTTTTGACTAGCTTGACAGGATGATTATATGATTACTTTAAGGTATGGCAGGCCTTATTGTAATTCTAGGCTTAGAAGTTAGAAGCACATTGAGGGTTGTGCCGTTCAATTTCGAACGAAATCTATATTTCGATTTTCGACTGCTCTGATTTGAGCTTGCTGGATGTGTTTGAATAAGAGCTGCATAAATTACTGCGCAACTAAAAAACTGTCTTTCTCCAATAGGTCAACACACAAGCCCAATCTAACGTTACCGATTGCAGCGATCGCAACAATTCAAAGTACTACGTTGTTGTTGTTCAGGTGATTTTTTATTTTTTATTTTTAAAAAGAAGGGTAAAAAGAACTCTCTGATTAGACTAATTCTACTATTCTGTTTGTGCCTTTCCCATCTTACCTGGTGCCTAAAAAATACATTGACTCCATAGAGATTTTATTATTTGCAGTACACCGCTCGATTCAATGCCGAAACTGTTAAGAACTTCTTGTATCTACTCAATGATGGCAAGGTAGCCAAAAAGAAGTTCAACAGTAAGTTTTGCATTTATAGCGCTGGCGCCTAATTCAATTTAGATTTCCATGGATCATATTTTATCAATGTCTTTATACCTTGTCAATATAATTCAATTACATAAACAATGTTTGCAGAGTATATACCTGTTGCTGGTTTCCGTACCATGAATGAACGTGTATGCAATAACTCGGGATGTTTCGCTGTTAGATCTTTGGCACCTGTCGGCTTTAAAACATTTCTTCACAGTTTTACCCGCGTGTAGAAACTTATTGAATTAACAAGAGTGATAGGCAAAAACAAAATTGATTCTGATTTCCTGCTATTGATTTAAACAAATATTTTTTGAGTTTCTCCCACATTGCATAGTTGCTTCCCACACCCGTGTGATTCATCATAATCATCTTATTTGTTCTACAATCTTGATTTTGTTGGACAAATGCACTAATAGGATTCATTTTGTTGACTTAACTAGATCTGTGTATTTCTTACAAGTTTGCAATAAGCCCATTCTTCTGCAAACAGCAACAATCCTCTAGTAGGCTCTGGCCATTTATCTTAATTTACTATATACAACTTTTTGCTTTACCATGTCCAAATTTCCTTTCTGTTTTGTAATTGACTTTGTTCGATACACATGCTTTGTTACCATAACTCGTCTTCTTTGTAAAGAGGTTGAAGTTTCTTTCTTTTTTTTTTTTTGTTTCTATTGGAAAAATTTTTAAGAGTGTCTTGACGCTTTTGATAAGGTGATATATAAATGTATCAAAAAGTGATAGTTGTTTTCATTGACGGTGCAGTGAGGCTTGCACCTGAAGAGACTTCAGGAAACTTGACGGGATATGAGCACAATGCAGTAACATGTATTGGCATGAAGACAGACATTCCGGTAAATGCTCTCTACACTCGGTTTATATTATCTTTTCAGTATATCATACAAGAAACAATTGTTTCAATTTATATGATGTGTTCCACATATCATATGAAGAACAATTACTTCAGTTCGTTCTTATTTCCCTTTCAAAATAAGTTTCTGGGACTTAGTTCTCTGTATGCCAAGGAACTATGAACCAAGAAGTAATCAATATATCGAAGATCTGAATATGACTAACAGGCTAGGTAACGGGGTCCGAATTTATTACTGGTCGATATCATTTCTAAAATTGTAATTTGGCCAATTTTTTTTTTTTTTTTAACACGCATTTTGGCACACATTCTATGAACAAATTGCTTGATGTCCTTTTCCCTGCTAGAAACAGCTCTAACATGTTGGCCCTTAAGGTTGGATTGTCAAGGATTGATTTAAGCAAGTGCTATCGGTCTATGACATGATGATACTTCACATATATTGATTGAAAGGGGCGTTTTTTCTATGCTTGAAATTTATAGTATATCAATCTTCCTACGATGAACCCCTCTTCTTATGAGTTGCATCATTTACAACTTCCATGCCAGCCATGGGTTGGTCCACTACTCCAAATATCTTCTCTGTCAAAATTCTATCCCAGGATTGCTATATTTGAGATTGTAATATGCTGGTCCACTATAGCGGTTGTCTTTGATCAATAATATTCTGCCAGTCTGCCACGTTTGCAAGAATGGATTGACAGTTAAGTTAGCATAGTGTAGGAAGGTCTTTCGACAACAAAAAACCTCGAGTTTTGTCTGCACATGCATTTGTTTAGAGAACACCATTACATATTTGAGATTGCTAGGAAGCACCTGATGTTTAAGTTATAAAATTGCCATTTCTCACCCTGGTGACTGAATGAAACATATCTAGAACCTATGAAGTATAAACTGCACAATTACAGTTGTTGAACGACAGATGTATGAGCGGACACTGCAGCCTTCATTAACCAAGTTTGCGGTTTGATTTCAGGTGATTTTGGACGAGGCAATTGTAAAACTTAATCCTGATTACTTCTGGTTGGGTGGTGGTGAGGTTGACCTTAAACTTGGTATTAGGACCTCTGAATTTATCAACTTTGTTAAACCCTTCATTGTCAGTGTTAGCAGTGTTTGATTGCTCCAAGATACAACTCATAACCATGATCAAACAGTACGACGCTAAGGATGCCAGAGTTATGAGCGCGCATTGGTGAGCACAATGCTGCAAAACCCAGTCTTCCTTTATAGAGCAGGCATTCTTTATTTCAACTCTTTTGACGCTTGAGATACATGAGAAATTCAATTGAAAAACTCGTAATTATTTGGGCATAGCTGATAGACGAATGAGAAGATTGCCACAACTTGTTAGTTTTGATTGATAATTACAAACTCGTCGGTTGGCCCCACAGCAGAAAGTGTGTTAAAGGCGTGTCTCACATTGTTGTTCATGGAAAAGATTGGAGAAAGTGACGACTTAAATCTTTAGATTGAACCACTATGCAACAATATTTTGCACCATTTATATCGGTAGGTTGATAACGTCATTTCTCTTTTTCATTAAATACCATCATATTCTTTAATTCATCTTAATATCACACTCTGCCCAATTTGTAGCTGAAAATAAAAATGTGACACATATCTACGGTACTTTTCTATTATTTGAATGGGAGTAATAATCTCTATCAAAACTAATGGATATAAACAAATCTATTATGAGAACTAGGGTTTTAACAAATCTATATTATGAAGTTGAAAATTATTAGTAACAACGACATGGATATTCATATGACGAAATATGACTCAATGTCAGACCGGGTTCGTGATTGAATTTAATTATGAGAAAAGAAATCAACAAACTACAATTTCATTCTCTCCATCTCTGTAATTAGTTTTGAAAATAATTTTTTAAATTTTTTAAATCATCAAATATTGCTCAGAAGAAAAATATCTAAAAATCCTCACCCCATTCGTCTTTCCCTCGTATATGTTAAAATGTTTCAAAAATATTTTAATTTCGAAGACATAATATTTTAACCATTATTGTTTCAACAATGAAAAAAAAATGAGGTAATATGGGTTGAATAAATATTTTAAACTCATAAAAATATATTATAAATAAAATAATAATAAAAAACTACTATAAAAACCAGTTATGTTCAGTTTCATTTTAATCAAATCAAATGATAACGTTGAGAACTAATAATGTTAATGGTTTATCAAACCAATTTCCTTAAATAACAACAATCGTTTACGAAACTTATTAATAATAAGTTATTTCCATAGTATATTCTAATTAAGAAAGTTATTTCGAATATTAATAATAAAATTTGGGTCCCACGTAATTTGACCCCTTACCCCTTAGGCGCTGCTTCTAAGTTCTATCTTAGCTTAACCAATAGATTTGTATGTGTGGCGTGCCCCCTTTTTTTTTTGTAGGGGAGGGACAAGATTTTGATACAATTATCACCTTCTTCACGTTAAATAGTTCTCTTTTTTTTTTTTTTTTTTTGCTGAAGATCTCTTGCACTAATTAATGTGTATTATTCTTAATTTATATATAGAAGAGTTATTGGAGAAGAGAGATGAAGTGAAATAGAGAAACCAGCAGACAGATTATTAGTGTTTGTATTTCATTGAATTAAGAATACCAACCAACAGATTCACAACAACACATGTCATGGGCACATGTTCCCTTCTTCACCACCATTTATTTCGCACTTTAACATAATCACATTGCAACTAGCCCTTATCAATCACACCACATTGTCCACTGTATAATTTTATACATATTTATATATATCTATATATATATAATTATAAAACATCCCATAGTTATTCTCTTCTGCGGAGAACGATAACAACATTAATTTATTTATATTTTAGAGTACTATTCTCTTATACATATCATGAGTACTACAGCTTAAGATTTATGATATATATTATCACTCATGTGTGGTAGTTCGCAGAGAGAGCCTAATTAGAACAATGTGTATAGAATTACATGGTTTGATGATATATATATATATATATATATATATATATATACATATGCATATGTAGATCTAGGGTTTGTTGTTGTGAATGGGCGGTCTCATATGAGGTAGAGAATAATCCATATTGTCTACGCCGTCAAGAGTGTAACCTCTCTTAGTGTCGACCGCTTCCTCGGTATATTGTGGAATAGATCCAAGCATTGACCTTGTCTGACCCTTTTGTCCCTACAGACCCATAATAACCAAAACACATATTACTTTACACCAATCATAGTCATTTTCATGGAAAAATAGACCATACATGCATATATAATGACACCTTGTTTTTTTTTTCTTTAGTTAATTTTTATTATTATTTGGATGCATCTTCATAGAGTCAACATGCCTTATAAGTCATATAACATTATATATGCAATGAATAATTATATATTATATATGTGTTGCGCCTTTTTATGATATGATACATGCATGGACGGACCACCTGCTATGTTTTCCTACAAAGGACATGGGTGAAGTAAATATGGCTAAGAGTTTGGTCCAACATGCATAATTATTCGTAACCTATGTATCGGAATCTTGAATATTATCATATACACCATAATCATGATGCATAATACATATACCTTAATTTGAGTTGATTTTGGAATAATTAATTACCTGATCAATGTCAGAGAACGATTTTGTAATTTCATTTCCTGCTAATATCCCACCAAGAATATATATGATCAATCTCCACTATACATAATATTATGGTTAAAAAAATAATTACTAACAAAGATTCTGATTAATTAAGGGCATGTCTTTTCATGATAAGGAATTGAGGGTGCCCATCGGCATGCACAAAGAGGTCAAAATCACAAGAGTTTTGATTATTGAATAGATCTTACCAGCAGCTGAGGTAGCTCCAATATTAGCAGACTTCATAATTGATGGATTTGAAGTCTCATCAGAAAGTTCGTTTGCCATGATCTCTACTTTCTGCACCATTTAGATAGATATATTAAACCCTACCATACATGTTCAGTACAAAATCAAAGTAATGCATTATTATGACCACCTCAAAAATGCTATAATCACTACTAACTTTGGTAAACATATCCATGGAAATGGAATAGTAGTCGTATGAAGATCTAGGACAATACCAACAACGATTCTTCTTCCGAGTAGTCGTATTACTACTTTTGTAATACAAATTAGTAATATTGCATTCATATACTACATGTTTTGCATGGCCCTGAGGGCATAGCTCACAGTAGATAGTAGGGAAAACAAAATTAGTTTGAATCTTGGCCCACCGAGCTCCTACTTAGCAAATAAAAAAATTAAAAAAAAACTACAGGTTTTGCATGCAATATCAAATTTCAAGATATAGATGGAAAGAGTGGACAAGGATTCTAGATTTGGAATTGAATTTGATCATGAGTACATGTATATGTACCAACCTCGGCTGCTTCTTGGTAAGCATTACGGCCGATTTGATTATCGATATTGGAGGCGGATAGAAGAAGCCGGGCGTTGCTTGCATGCAAAGAAGCAAGGCAGAGAACAAAGATCAGGCTAACAGAAGACATGATGATATATATCTATATATGTGAGAGACACCGTATAGTAGTAGTATTTTTATTATTCAAGTCTTGGAAAGTGAAAGAGACAAGGTACTAATTTTGCAATGAGTTGATGAGTAGTAAAGGAGTCCAAAGTATATGTATGTATAGAGATGAATAGGAAGAGGAAGAAGAGCATGCATTAAATGCAGGTTTTGTATGGGAAGAGGGAAGTTGTTAAAGAGAACGTGGTTGTGTTTGATTGAGAATGAAATTCAAGATATTTGGGTCCTCCCTTGTCTCCTTCTCTTTTCTCACTTTTTCATTCAGCAATTGGGTCACTAGTACATACCCATATATACACATGCGATGTGCATTGCATGAGTAGAGAAGTCGATAAATACAGTAGTCACTCTACTGACCGCCTCTTTAGGCAATTGCCTAGGCCCCCAAATCAATGACGACCCCTAAAATAATTACATTTAATTAATTATTCTTATTAAGACTTGTTAGATATAAAATAAAATAAAAAAACACTAAACTGATAAAAATAGGAAGTTGCAATTAACAAAGATTTGAGTAGTTAGAGGCAATTCCCCATAATAATAGCAACTAAAAAGTCGCACAATAACAACTCCGCGGTCATAGCCACACGATTAGTAAGTAATAACGGATATAAAGATTATTATTTTCATTTTCACAAATTATTTTTTGAAATCCATTCATATTCACAACTAAATGGCGGTAACTTTAACAGACTTAAAAGTACAACAGTCAACTTATGCCGGTTGCTACTTTTAAATTAATGAAATGGCCAAATACTGATCACTTTTTTTAGGGTTTATATACTAATTACTATGTGGATATTTTAATACATCTTGGTAAACTTGAATATAAGACTTTGACTAATTTTGCATCACAAAAGGAAAGAAAAATTAATTTCAACTAATTCTGTTCTTCTTCTTTCCTTTCTTTCTTTGGTCACGTTGATGCATTTCTAGAGTGATCAATTTACGTCTCCAACTTTAGTTTATTTTTTATTTTTATTTTTATTATTGAATTTTACTTTTTTGTTTTGTTTTGTTTATAGATTAATTGAAGATGTCAATTATTTGCTTCAAAATAACCTCTTAAATCTTTTATTTTATTTTATTTTTAAAACTAAAACTCAAAATTAGCTTGATCAGTTGCTCTGCAGCCACCACATTTTCGTTCAAAGCATTTTATCTTTGATTCGATTGTGATCTTCAACATAAGTATTATATATACAAGAGCAGCTCTTAAGAGTAGATATTAGGATCACTAATTGTTGAATCAAGACGTATGTGGTGTAAAACAAAAATATCATATCATAATCATAAAACATAAAAGCATTGACTTAACAAAGAATATGTGGTTACTTGTGAGAGGTACAATTGTAAGATTAAGAAGCCAATATATGGTGAAACAAGAAGCAAGTAAATATACTGACACTAGTAGAGTCATAAAATGTAAGAGGGAATTTGCAGAGAAACATACGAATATGTATGTGAAGAGCTGATGTAAATATAATGGATATGAAATGGAAGCTAAGATTGGAGTGGGAATCTCGTGGGGACATTAGACACATCACATATACAATACAAAGGAGACAAACAAGCATGGGACAAGAGTCAGTTGCAGCTTATTTTAGGGACAAAATTAACAAAAAAAAAAAAAAAAAGTCATCTAAAAATTGTAAGACTCCAAAGTCCCACGCCAACGTGGCATGTAGTCCATGTGACTCTGACTATGTTTTGCTATATCCACAACATCACATGCTCTCATCTTTTTCCCATTTTTCTTACTTCGGGATATTAGCTATTTACCATTTTACATTTGTTATTGGAGCTATAGTAGTGTTGTGTAGTGTGGTGTAAGTGTCAACCGAGTTTTGAATCCAAGAAACCCAACCGTTCTACGAACTTCCGTGGTTTTGTGTATTTGCTAATTATTGCATATGAACTGAGGTTTTTCTTTTTCCCTTTTCATTCTACCAATTGTGAGTACCATTGAAGATTTGAACATTGAACTGAGGTTTGAAGAAATAGGCATATAATAGATATTCTAATTCTACGCATGGAAACCGTGTAAACATTGAGCTAACTAGCAAATACGCAAAACCACCACCACCACATGATCCAACATCAAGAAGAAAGATAGATAGTTTATATACATATATATATATATATATATATATATATTATTAACTGTACACAATACCACCACTAAGGTGTTTGGACACATAAGAGAAGAGCACATAAGACTAGTAGAGGGAAAGAGGATATTTGCAAATGTAATAGTTGTGATAGTAAATGAATGAGGAGGAGGAGGAGGAGGAGGATCTAGTGACCAAAAGTGTTCTCTCCGCTGTAAGTGACATAAAGAAATCCATCTTCGTCCTTCTTTTCTTCATATACGGCGGACATAATTGCACCTGCAAAAGCCAAAATAGCCACCGGACCCCATCAATTCCCGAAAAAGGAAAACGAAATGTGAAGACAATACTACAACAACTTACCGGTAGGCGGAAGAACATTGTCCACAAATATAAAGATGGCCTTTTCTGCACTTAATTTAATCCTTTTCCGAATCACATATACAAATTGCCCCACGGTTAGGTCGGCCGGGACAAGGTACCTGTATTTTCTCATCTAGATTTTATTAGAAGAAATGCAAAAAAAATGTGCAATTCTTTGGGCGAAACCAAAAAGCGTGTGATCAGAGACAATATTGTATCTTCATTAAGTTCAAGTAACATCCAGCACCAAGCAACTAATCCAAATTATCTGAGTTCATAAAACCATAGAACACTTGAAGCTTCATAAAAGCGAGAAAAATCAGTAGCATATAGAGTGGTCACTGGTCAGTGGCGCTAGTAAAATTTATACAATGATAAACTAATTTCCAGAAAAGTATTTTGAAAGATTTAGATGGAACACTCTTGCAGTTTTTGCAATATTACTATACAAGCGAAGATGGAGATTATCATCACTATATTACCAAATTGGGAGCAATTTTTTTCCCTAACGAGCACAAATAATAAGCAACGAGTGAAAACAACTCAACAAGAATTTAGATCCAATATTTGGAACATTTGACCGATCCCTCTTTCTTCCTACTTCTTTTGATGCATGTAAATTGCAAAATTCTCTGCTACACAAAATAAACAATCCTATAACCTTCAATAAATAGTAGAACACAGCTCGAAGAGACGTTGAAAAGAAAAACCAGGGAAAAGGAAAAAGGAACATGGAAATCTAGAACCACAAGTGATAAAGAGAAAAGCTTACTTTTTCTTGTCAATAACCGGAATGTCACTTCTCTCCGCCCTCTCCACAATCACCTTCACATTATACAAGCATGAATTTTATACACTAAAAAGTCCGCAAGAAAACTCAATGGAAATGAGGTACGCAATGCCAATTGTAAAAATCAGATAATATCAAATCTCTCATCGAAGTTAAGCTACCCCAAAACGTTGTATAGCAATTCAAGCATTGGAAATCAACTATATTACTATAACGAAAACTGAGCCTCTTGGTTATGCAAACAATTTGGTGATTAACAAGCACGCAATTCAAATGCCTAACTAAGTTTGTATTGGTTGATGTTAGGCAATCCATTCCATGAACATCTTTGCAGCAGAGAAAGTAACAATGGTGTTATTGATCAAAATCTCACCGGAATCCTGTCAGAGTATTTCTCCCTAATCCTCGCAGCCTCGGCCCGTCGCTTCTCTGAAGATTAAGCAGAAAAACAATTATATGTCAGTTAATGCGATCAACATCAAATGCTCATAGCATTACTGAGTGTCTTCAAACACAGTCACTGATTTATTTGCATACATACCAAGATCGTGCTCTTGCTTGAAGTAGCTCTTTGCCATTACACCTGAAAACAAAACAAAACTCTAGTCAATTTCGCACGCTTGCCTTGGATGACAAAACTTGAAAGAAATAACTTCTTTCTATTTTGCTGATTCTTCTTCTAAGTCCAATCAATAAAGAGCCATAACAACACAAAACGGACAACAATTATTACGGAAAAAAAAAAAAATAGGAATAGAGGAAAAACCCAAAAAGAATATTTCTTTTGCCTAAAATAAAAAAAAATTAAAAAAGAAAAAGAAATCGAAACTGCAATTTACATCAGAAAAGACAAAACCTTGCGGTGAAGAAGTTACAATCTGAGACTCAGAGCGATGAGATGATGATATATATGGCTACAGACTATACCGATGGAATCGAAAGATGAAGCGGAATTCACAAAGAGGAAAGTCAAACCTTTCGAAAACGAAGTCAAAAGAGAGAGATGTTTGGGTTTTAATGATCGGAGAAACGAACGATCACAAATTGTTCGCCGATTGATATACTTTTTAGTTTACACACACACAGGCAGAGCAATGGCGTCAAGTGGATTAGGTTTGGGTTTATGTGCATTAGCATACCTTCTTTTTTTTCAATTTTATTCATTTAATTAATTAAGAAAAAAAAAATAAAATAAAATAAGCAAGCCGAAATGGAAGCGTGGTAGGAGCGGAGCTCATACGTATGCGCTTACGTGGCTCAACCACGGCACGGCAGATTGTCTTGCGATGGAAGCAATCAAGCTTTTTTCTGGCCGTGCGATTGCCGATTGTGGGCCCCTTTCTGCCAAAAGTAGTAGCAATCAAGCAACAGCATCGAGAGAATATTCTCTGCGACACGTCGTTCTACCTTTACCTATTCCAACGGCGTGTCGTGTGGTATGATCAACGACGTGAATAATATAATAACACCACGTCACTTCATACTTGTAATACGTCTTCCAAGTTGCAGCTTGCAAGAAGAAGGACAGTGACTTGTCGTATAATTAAAACGACTTGTTGTTTTGGTATAGAAACGACACGTCGTTTAAAATCTAAGGATTCGTTGCGTGCCGTATGAATGTGATGTGACATATATATAATTCATGTTGTTATGACAAAAAACAAATCAGACACGTCCTTCGTAATGTAATACTTAGCAATTAGCATATCAGTTTTCTATAAACACATGTTGGATATATTGGATGTTGCTCTGCCTATGCCATCCATGCATGTCAAATACTCTCATAAATTGCCAAACAAATTTGGGACCTCTCGTGACGACTTCCCATATATTGTCTAGTTTCAGCTCACCCAAACAAAAATAATGATATCAATATGTGATCATGGATAAATTAATTATTTTATATTTACGATTTTATTATATAACATCTTCAAACAAATTATAACAAGATCAAAAAAATATATACTTTTATTTTTGTTTTCCAAAATTGTAATATTATTAAATCAGCTACTCTTTTAGTAGCTTTTTAATGATATGTTAAAAGAAAAAAATTAGGTCATTTTTCTAAAATTCAGAGAAACACATATCAAAATCCCTTATAGCTACATAATTGCTCATCATGTGCGATCGTAATAAAGCAATGAAAGAGTTTCTCTGCTCACACGATAATCGTTTTGGAGCTTGTATCTAATATTAGTGTGACATAGAGACTTTTAAAGACCGAATAATAATGATCTTTTCGAGGGCCAAAAAAATAAATAAAAATAAACATGGTCTTAATTTACACTTACTTTTGATGTATGGGTGACCTTTTAGGCTAGCTAGTAAGTGAGAGAGGGGAAAAAATGAGAGAATGAAACATACAGGCAAAAATGGACTAGAGTACTTTATATAATCCAAACCAAAAGCAAAATCTTGTCTGTATAGCTGATTATATATCTTTTCTACTTTGTCTGAGCTAATTGGCTTCCACTTCCAGTGACCAAGTAATTAGTGCATCCATGCCTTTTCTTTATTTCTTTTTCATGGTCATCCGACAAACACCAAATCTCACTGCTTTATTCAACAATAAAGCAACAAATTAATAACCTATTAGCAAATAGCTCTGTCTATGCTTGCTTTAATTATCAAAACTATATAATTTAAAAGAGCTTTCTTTTAACATTGGAAATTGTCCTCGGGCAGTTTTTTCTTTATTATTGTATACCAATTGGGAAATCTTTTGCTCCTTAGTTAATGGATGGTGATGGAGGAAGATTTTAAGTTGTAATTAATAATTAAAGTTGGAAAGATGTGTATTGTAATATGATTCAAAAGTTGAATAAAGTCATGTGAAATATAGACAAAAGTTCTTGGCTTTACAGAAAAGATCACAACTAAAGTTTGGTAATTTAATTATTCACGGATAGTACCTCATTCCATATTGTAAAATCAAAATTTGACAAAAAAATGTCTGTAAAGATGACCAAATATGGATTGAATTACGCATCATTTCAAGTAACTTGTTTCCTCTCTTTTTGTTAAACAGGCGAGGCATGTATTTGAAAAACCGTCGTTCCTAGCTATTATATAAAGTTACAATCTTTGATGTAATTAAAATAGTTACATGATCAGTATATATATATATATATATATATATATATATATATATATCAAGTCGAGAACGAAAATTCAAGACAAAAGCCAGAAAAAAAAATAAAAAGCGAAACATACAATGATATGCATATGTTTTTCTTTGGGGGGATGGAATTTTGATAAATGCTTTTTTTTTTTTTGGTTTATTAGCAAAATGATCTGTTAAAATAACATTTTTAAGAAAATAACATAACTATCTAAATATTAAGTTATTAGCCTCAAGCCCATGTGGACTGTCCAAAATACCTTTATTCGCCCAAATTTTGTTACAATCTATAACAAATATTGTTACGAATTGTAACAATACTTGTTACGACATGTAACAAATATTAATATAAATCGTAACAAACAAATGTGTGATAAAAATGAGATATTTCACCCAATTTTTGTCATAACATGTAACAAATATTGTTACAGATTGTAACAATATTTGTTACAATAAGTAACAAATGTTGATACAAATCGTAACAAACAAATATGTGATAAAAATTAGATATTTTGTTATATATGTGTATCAAAAGTTATTACCTATTGTAACAAAAAATGTTACAGTCTGTAATAATATTTGTTACAGATTGTAACAAATTTTGGACAAACAGGGATATTTTGGGCAATCTGGATGTATGTGAATGGGTTTGGAGGCTAATAACTTAATTATGATAAACTCATGTCCATTATTTAAAATTAAAGCTAAAAACAGGTCATTTAGCTATAAATCTCTCACACTATCATAATCTATGTCTCGTATGTATGTTGCATTATTAATTTATACTTTAAATTTTACACTATAATTATAAAATGAAAGTAAAAAAGAATTCACTATTTATGGTATAAATTATTAAATGACATTAAAAATAGTCTTATTTTACTAATTTTTTTCTTAATTTCATCTCTATAACTAGGCACGGATTGACATTGGAACTAGGGGTTTGCCCCCCTGACTTTTTAAAAATTTATCTTCTTGTCTCTATATTTGAGAATTTTTTCAATTACATCATTTGTTTGCCCTTACTAAATAATAAATATTCATAATTTTTTTATAATTTTCTTAAAAACTTTCATTTTGCCCTCTATATGTTTTTAATTTTAAGTATTATATATAATTTCTTTCAAGAATCATGATTTTACACCTTTATTTGATAATATATTTCAAGAGAACTCATATTTTAGTTATATTTTATAAAATATAATTATTTTATATTTTTATAACATATTTTAATCCAAATTTTATTATAACTTTACTCCGTTGAACAAAATTTATAGATCATCGCTGTTTAAAACTATGATTACAGGGGAAAATAACCATCCAAATAATGACTACCGCAACGTTTGTCAAAAACAATGACAAACGTCACATACAGGCTTTTAGCATTAACTCATAATTAATGTCTTGTTTCTGTAGATTTAAAGTCATAGCATCGTAGTGGTTGTCGTTTTCGAACTTGTCGGCTGATATATATTATCATAGGCGATCATGGAACGTTGAATAACAAAAAGCTAATCCCAAAAAACAGGCCCAAAATTGAAGAGAAAAAAAAAATCATGGAAGAAGGGTTCTTCTTTATATTTACCCCCACCATCCTATTTTATTCTATTCTATTTCATTTTTTTAACTTTTTAATCCTCAAAATCATTATATTTTATTTTTTTCAATAATTTTTTTAATTCCTATACAATATTTTTAAATTTCAAACATTTATATATACAATTTTAAAATTCACAAAATCAAACCATTCTACTCGTTTTTCTAATCATTTTCCCAACCATTTTTCAAACTATTTTGAAATGATCAAAGATGACTAAAATAATTTTCCCAAACACGAGCTCAATTTCTTGACCTTCACGCATGCATGCGTAGTATTATCTGAACATGAATATTGAAAACAGCTCAAGAAGTGCGTACTTTAATGAATAATTAAGCACATTCCCGATTATATCATGAGTATCTATTAGAAATTTAGGATGTAGAAAGTAGAAATTAAACGTGTGGTTAACTATATTGAGATTTCCTTTTTGGGGGCTTCAAGTTCATCTAATATTCTAATTGATGGCCATATTGTTTTTTCTTTAGTAATATGATCTTAACTCATGTTAATGATACATACAGTATATATGATTCATGATTATTGTCATAAAAAAGGACTACAGATGTCAACATATAGTCCAAGTATTAGTCAATTACTGCTATATATATGTATGTGTTTTTTTAACACGGTACTTTCTCTTCTAATTATTTTTCTTTTTTTGTTTTTCCTATAACGAGTGAAGTTTTTAATCAATTGACTCATTGACTAGTGCGACCAGAAAGTCATGTCCTATTGGATCCGATCAATCCGACAAATCCAACGATGAGGCACAGTTGAGCGAGTGTGGGACTTGTTATTAATTTTGCAGAGCCTCCTATCTCAGAAAGTGCCAAGAGAACAAGTAGTGGTTGCCATATGCATGAAGCAGGCTTCTTATTTGACCTTTGTATTTTGAAAAAATAAAATAAAAAAATTGATTGCGCCATATTGTGTATTACATGCACATCACACACACTAACACATATATACACACACAGATATAATTAAAATATCATGAGTATTGAAGGAAATACATGTATAAATAATATTATTATACTGAATAGTGGGTCAAAGAGGTCCGGAGTTGTGTCACTTCCAGTTGATAGAAACAAAGGGGTTTTGGGGTTAGGGCATCACATGGGGATGGGGGTTATGCATATATATATATACATATATATTATATATAAACTATAGACCTCATGTATATAATTATACATATATCCTGACATGTCCAAATCATGATGTTTAATCTTCCTAAAAAATTCAAACTACAAGATAACAAAGCTTGTCTCCTCTCATCCCTTCCACAACAAGTATATACGTACTCAATTAAACTGTCTTTTTCTCATCATTTTTTAAAAACCTTAAAAAATAACGCGTAGACAAGAAGGGAACATCTTAATCTGGAGTTATATATAATATGCTACTTCACGAACTCCTCCTTTCGTGTGATAATCTATTATTGTTTTTTGAGATGAAGTTTCAAAATTGGAGATACATATATAGAGCTGTATTTAAGACAAGTACAGTCGAACCAGCGCTGTATTGTCTTCCACCGCTCATATATATTTGAAAACACTTGCACCGCGGTTTGCACATGTATGTATATATATGTATATAATATATATATATATATATACATATGGTTATTTCCTAACACACATATATACGGTATTTCTCAACTCGCTCTATGCTACTGCAATATGTATGCATGCCTATATAAGAGAATTGAGTAGTGGTCGACCATTGTATATATATATATATGTGTGTGTGTGTATGAAATTCGAGTTGAGCCGCTCTTCTTCTCGCATAGCCACGTACAAGTGTACTGTTGGAGTTTTGTGACCCGAATTTTATTTTTGGACCGACCCGAAGGCCCGCGGTGCGACATAAATGAAAAATTGAGAAAAAATAGGGGGTCTGTTGTGGAAGTGGAGGGGGTGCGGGGGCGGAGCCCCCGCGGTATGGACCTGTTGAATTAGGGTTTTTTCTATATTTTTCCAAAATTTCGAAATACTCTGTAACTTGTACCAATCTTTCAGATAGTGAATTTTCTCTCCTCTGCCAGTGGTTTTTTTCCCGTCTTGGGTTTCCACTTAAATCTGTGTGTTCTCTATCTTCGTGTTTCTATTTTTCGTTTATTTGCCATTAATTTCGTAACAATGTGTACAATATACGAGATGTACGTAACCTGTACTTCTGAAAAGTAATATTGATAATAAAACAAATAAAGAAGATATACTATTAATATGCAACGGATCAGGCTCTAATTAGACATGAACAATAGTTGACAACATTATCAAAGAAAAATCAACAATATTTTTGTTGAAACTTCTAATTACAGCTTTATAAAAATATGAATTTAATGTTTGGATTATATATGGTGATCAGTTGGTCATGCATATTGAAGATGAGTTCACAATAATAGTTTAGCTTTTTTTGTCTCGTAAAGTGCAAATTAGTCTAAAAGCCTTTTCTGTTTTGGTACACTATATATATCATATCATCATTATTCAACAAACTGACCCTTGCTAGCTCACAACTTACGACCCTTAACGTGTGCGAGTGTGTGAATTGTGATATTATTTTCTCAGCAGTATATAAAAAAAAGAAGAATAATAATTAGATATTTTCTTTTTCTTTCTTTTTTTTTTTTCCCAGTATTACATGTCATTTTTATGTTTTCTCAAATTGTGCATGAATACTAATCAACTTTTTGGGGGGGGGGGGGGGGGGGGGGGGGGGGTGTTGGCGCAAAGGTAGCATTCATGACACACACACACACACATGAATATGTGGTGTATGATTCATTGTGAGTCATCCAAAAAAGGAGCGAAGGCCAACTTTATCAGAATTTTCCAAACAAAAGGTAAACTAGCTATTAGTAGAATTGTATATATTATTTATATTGGTAAGAGTATGCCTTAATTATATAGACATTGGACCACAAACTTTTGATACAATCACTTATCTATTCTCAATAAAACTATGGTTTAGATCAAATATGTTTTTGTTGGATCAATTAGATATATGATTTTAGGGTTCATCTAAATATTTCATAACAAATTGTAAAAATTTAATATGACATTTTGATTTTGATTTATACTATCGAACGATCATTCAAATGAGTTGAGATCATTTGAATAGCAACTCAAATAAATAAATAAATAAAAATTGATTCAAATATCTTTGTTGCAATATTAATGTTTTTAACTCAAATACAAAAAATATATATATATATATATTCAAGCAGTTTTGGTATAGTAAAATACATTTTTTCAATTCTCAATGCAAATATCTTTATATTATAATCTTAATTTAAATAGTAACTCAAACTTTGATTCAAATATGGATTTGAATTCAAGATTATAAACGACCCAATTTTGGGTGGTACGTAGGAGCCATTTTCACTATTGTAGCATTTATTTCCAAATGAGTATTCAAGTTGCGCATGCACTAGCTGGTTATGCTTCTTCCATTTTGAATATTTGCTTTTCGCTTGAGGAGTACTTCCCCTCTTGCATTTCTTTATTTGTAAGTGCTGATTTTGCTCTCGTTTAATAAAGTTGATTCACTTTGAGGAAAAAAAATCACAGTTACTAAAATATAACGTGATTTAGACTAATTTAATGTTATTTTATGTATTTAATTAGAACTTCATTTTACTAAATAGCTGTTTTCCCTTCTTTTTTTTTGGCTTGGAACTGGCGGTACTTGCTAACCCATATATCATCATATTCTTACTAAAGTCATTATTTCTTGTGAACTCATCAGGTGATTTGCTTGAACTTTTGCTTTCAAAGCTTATATTGTACTTGAAAATTAAGGCTTTTTTTTTTACTCTCTCTCTAAAGTCTGAATTCATGAGACAACAATTTGAACCCAAAAGCAAACCTAATAAATGAGACGTACCATTTATAAGACAAAAGCTTTTGAAAATTGCAGGGAAAGTAGAGTCGCTTCGATGCAGAGATGAAACATGGATTGCTTACAGAACCATTATATATGTAATTAATTCTGAAACACGTGGGCAATTTCGGAATTTAAACAATAATCTTTTTGGCCCTTTTCACGGATGTTGAAATTTATGGTTGGGGAGGGAGAAGAAAGAACGGAAACAATAAAGAAGCTTTGTGATTTGGGCGCTCCAACATTATCTTTACTACTCAACCAGAAGAAAGAGTTCATATATGAACTTCGATTGATGCTAATTATGTGGTAGGAAATTTTACGTTAGGGAATAATTTTAGGTCGTCAGGTCAATTTTTTTAAGTAATGAGACTCGTAAAAAAGATAAAACTGACGATACACAATCGTTTATCACACCTTATCACCTTATCACTCAATTTTTCTAAAGGAAAGGGTTGTATGTAAATATGGAAGATTATGTAATGAATCTAGATCGTCGGATTAACTTTATTAACTTTTTTTTAAGCAATTAGACACGTTAAAATATAAATTAGACGATTTATAATCGTTTCTTACGATATGGTAACCCCTACCACGGATTTTCCCCTCTAAATATATGCTTTTAGCTAGACTTTGAGAGTTAGGACATTTTGATACCAGAGAGGTGGTTGAATTATATTGTATTATATTATATTGTATTGTAATTAGGGTGTGTTTGGTTAGTTGAATAAGGAGTAGGGAAGATGGAAAGGTGGCAGAAGAAATGCAATTATTGGAGGGAAGAGATAAAGAAAAGAGAGAAGTGGAGGGGGAACTTATCTACCCAGGCTACCAAATCGCATCATTCCACAATAAGAATGATGAAACTTCTCCCTCCTATTTAATTAGGAAAAAAAAGTCTATTTTGCCATTTATAATGATTAAACAACAAATAATAAGATAAATAATATAGTAATTATACAAATAACTACTATAAATCATTTCATCAATCACTTTTTTCAACCAAACAACTAAAAAGATTGTTATAATCACTCAATCTTTCACATTCTTTATTGTTTATACTCTTCACCAACTCAACTAAACATACTCTTAGGGGTGCATCTATTTCTATGGCCAGCCCGAAGCCACTTAAGCCATGACCTAAGGCGCCTTCGATCCTCCATTGTAAGTATACAATTTTAGTGCCCAATGAGGAAAAAATCTGTACGTCAAGATCAATAAAGCCCCATGAGAGGGGGGGGGGAAAAAAAAAGACAATCCACCATGTTATCTTTACAGTTTCTTAATCCACCTCTATTTTGTTATTTTCTTAAAGCTCTTTTAATGATCATTTGAACACTTATTAAGAGCATCTCCAATGCAACGTCAAATTTGTGTGCTAATGCCAAAATTTGGCATTTTGGCATAAAAAACCTTCTCCAATGCAATGCCAAATTTGGCATTAATGGCACCATGTATAGCATAATGCCAAATTTTGACATTTAGAGTTGAGCATTGATTGGTAAATTTTTATGTATTTAATTAAAAATTAATATTTTATTCAAAAAAATTTCCTCTTACTAGGAAGTCATTATGACTATTTATAGTCTTATTTACTATTGGTTAACATCAACCACTTTTATTAGTTTTTGCAATTAAAATATAATAAAATAGCATTTGTGCATTGGAGTATCAAATGTTAAATATAACATTTTTACCTTTTTGAGTGTCAAATTTGACATTGACATTGGCATTGGCATTTACATTGAAGATGGCCTAAAGTGCGAGAATTCTTATTTTTGTCATTTCTTGCACAATTAGAGGCTCTATTTCAAATCAATTATTAATGAGTTATTTATCTCTTATTTTTAGGTCAAAAAAATCATCAATTCGAATTTGTTGGGTTGAATAATAAATATCTTAAACTCAGTCCAACCGATATGTACAAACTTAGTGGCGAAGCCATTAATGATTAAATTAGAGTAAATAGCACATTGAAATGATAAATATTTTAAGAGTTAATTAGGTAATTAGTAATTTTGAAATGTATGCTTTAAAAAAAAATAGCAACCGTTTAAAAAAATTTAAAAAGTTGTCATTACACATGTCAATTTTTTTTATAATAATAATAAAATTAAACATAAAAATTATTGTCAAAAATTTCTGATATGAAAATTTTTAAAAATTAATTTTTAAAATTTTTAAAACTGTAATTATTTTTGAAAATTATTTTCTAAAAAATTGCTATTTTTTAAAATTTTCATATTTTAATTTGTATTGTTTAAGTGTGGTTTTTTTTTTTGGTATTATTTATCTATATAATATAATGATTAAAATATTATTATATCATAGGATTTGATAGGGCTTAAAATTTAAAATGTAATTTAACAAGTGGAAAGTGGCGATGTTAGAAAAAGTTGGAGTGCCCCAATCATATCTTGTAAATTAAGGGAAAGAAAATATGCAGACGATGCACTATGGGCGGGTGACAGAAGTATTACTATTAACTATTAGGGGCAGGGGGAGAGAGAGAGAGAGAGAGAAAATTTGCAGAAGTGAAAAATAGGAAAATTAAAAAATGGTAATATAGGGGAGAGAGAGAGATGGATATTGGATAGGGACTAGAGAGAGAGAGAGAGGTAGGGGAGGGGCACTTTATTACCTTTTTCATGATGCACGCATCCATGGCAGAAGGAGAGCAGAGAAGGCCTCAGAGTAGTACTACTGCCCTGCTGCTGCTACGACTCAACAATTAGGGTAGAGAAAAGAAACGACGGGTTTGTTTGTTTGTTTGTTTCTTG